>OZ014520.1:564450813-564838313 GCA_963966055.1 Lathyrus aphaca
TAAGGGTTGTTAGCTAGCTGTAGTTGAATAATCATCAAAATAAATAAACTACATTTTTATAGGATTCTAAAAATAAGGAAAGCAAACCTAACAAGCAATAATATATTATAATATAATACTACTTCCGGTCTTATTTATAAGAGAAAATTGATTATTTTATATTAATTGAATAATCAATGTAGCATGACTGTATAATATACCAGATATATTGATTATTCAATGAATATAAAAAATCAACTCTTTCTTAAAAATAAGACCAGAGAGAGTACACAATTATGAAAGAACATGGAACCAGAATGTAGAATGTTCGAAGATGAATAGTGAAATAAGATATTGGCACGATAGGAGGTTTACCATTAAGGTTAACACTCTAGTGTTTAAGCGAGTGAGAGAATGAAAAATAATATAAGGGTAAATAAATTTGAATATCTAAAATGATACATTCTTCTCTTTATATAGTGAGAGCGATGGTTAAAATCATCAGTGCAAGGTGAGACGCGTTGTACTAGTAGTCATTGGATCTAATCAGATGGTGATAGACTTGTCTAGAAGGCAGAATTATCTGTTCTTTAATGAATGAGAGACCACCTGCTCGACGCATTTTACCACTTGGTGGTGATCTTGAGCCTTTTTCTTTGAGCCGTACAGACTATCCAAAACAGTTTCTCCCAAACCCTTGTCAATGCTTTGTAGGACGAGGATTTGCTGAGTACGTCCCTAGCTCGATTGCTTGTCCACAGTAAATGTAGTGGATCGTACGGTCCCCCGGGGTTGAGGCACACATAAATAGTTAATGAAGTATTTTTTTTCTCCTTTTGCCATTTGCAAACTACAAAAGTTCTTCTTCATATCGTTAACTTCGCTCTTTCTTGTGAGTTCTTCTGCATTATTTTTTTATAAGGTTCATATGTGATATCTCATTTGGTGGTATCTGAGACTCATAGGTGATCAACTCATTTATTTTAAGGTAAAGTCTATAAATTTCTTCTTGATTTCATTTCCTTGTCTATAGGGTTTCTGGAAAGTGAGTTTATACTATCTCTAATATTTAAACTTCTGTTATTGGCATGTTTTATCCGAAACGTCATTTCTCTATACTTGTCTTTACTGTGTTGACAATATTCTTCAAAACAGATATCCCTCCCATCTACCATTCACTGTTAGGAAAATAGGGGCAATTTTCCAATGTGGGTAGATCAGGAGATGTTGGACATCAGTTATACTTTAGTCTCTGATGGAAGTTTGGATTGAATTTTCAGTGAGGTGAGACCTCGATATGACTAATGAGTATCTGTTCTTGAGGAAGAAAAGAACGTGTGTAACAAGTATGAGGGGTGTGTCATTCCTCGTTAAGAGTGTGTGCTTTCTTTGATATGTTTCCGTCTTCCTTTCAACAATTTAAAAGTTGGCATTCTTATCCACTTGTTAATCGCCCATTCACAATTGCACCCCGTGAGTTGATATTTACTTCCCACTGGGTAGGGTAGTAATATAAGAGGTTATTGATATGCTTAATGTGCTCATTTGAATCTCCGATTCCGTCATAAATTGGTAGCTTTGGATAATCTTTTAATGACCTCAGAATCATGTTATCAAGGATATATGTAGAAACTAGGTTCTTTTTCGGCTATAGCATCAGAAAATATATGTCGTACCTTTCTATTTTATGAGGATGTTGTGCTTGTGAATGTTGTAGACTATGAATCTTGGGAGATTATGGCTACTGCCCCTCCCTTCAGGACAATGTGGAAGAGTTCTATGTATTTAATGCTAGATTCGAGCTAGCAACCTCATAGCCTCTCCCCATGGTGTTGTTGTATTAATGGAGGTCATCTTCGTGTAGAGTTCAGTGATCATAGTGTTGTTCATATTAGTAACATTGTATGTGATAATCCTTTTAGAGATGCCATATCTATAGATAAGATTATGCTTTATGAACCAAACCACAACATTCTTGGTGACATAAGAAAACGAGGCTGCCTCTACCCACTTCGTGAAGTAATCAATGGCAACAAGGATGAAACGATGTCCATTGGAAGCGGTAGGTTTAATCTCCCCAATCATATCAATGCCCCAAATTGCAAAAGGCTAAGGAGAAGTTAGAACATTCAACGGAACTAGAGGTACATATATTTTATCAGCATAAATTTGGCATTTGTGACAAGTTTTAGAGTGCTGATGGCAATCCGTTTCAATGGTAGACCAGTAGTATCCTGCTCTCAAAATTTTCTTAGCCATCATATGCCCACTATAATGAGTACCAAATATCCCATCATGCATGTCTTCCATAATCTCTCTTGCTTCCTTCTTGTCCACACAACGAAGCAAAGTCGAATCTTGATTGCGCTTGTACAAAATTCCATTACTCAGGAAAAACTTGGCAGAAAATCTCCTTAGAAACTTCTTGTCATTGACAAATGCCCCTTCAGGATATTCTTGAGCTTCAAGATATCTTTTTACTTCGTGGAACCAAGGTTTTTCTTCTACTCCCTCAGTATCAACCTCATAACTTTATGTCGGCTCATCTGATCTATCAATAGTAATTCTAGGGACTTCATGGTCCCAACTGACTTTGAACATAAATGACATAGTAGCTAATGCGTCTGCCAACTGATTCTCTTCTCGTGGAATATGTTCGAAAACGACCTTTTCAATGTATGGGATCAAAGCCAACACATGTTCTCGGTAAGGAATGAAATTTGGATGCTTTGTGTCCCATTCTCCTTCAATCTGGCTAACTACTAGTGTTGAGTCCCCATATACATTCAAGAATTGGATCTTCATCTCAATGGCAACCTTGATTCCCATGATACATGCTTCATATTCAACCTTATTGTTGGTATAATCAAAGTAAAGTCTAGCAGTAAACGGCGTATAACAACCCTCAGGAGAGATAATCACAACACCAATACCATTTCCAAGTGCATTAGAAGCTCCATCAAAAACCATAGTCCATCGGGATCCCTGTTCAGGTCATTCATACGGTATAGGTTATTTAGTCACAATCATAATATCCTAATCTTGGAACTCAAAATTCATAGACTGGTAGTCATCCACTGCTTGATAAGCCAAATGATCAACTACTACACTTCCCTTAATTGCCTTATGAGTAGTGTACTGAATGTTATATTCTGTCAAAATCATTTGCCATCTCGCTATTCATCCGGAGAGAGCAGGTTTCTCAAATATGTATTTGATATGATCCATCTTTGAAATCAATAAAGTGGTATGAGTCAACATATAATGTCTTAGTCGGCGAGCAGCCAATGCCAAAGCACAACAAGTTTTCTCGAGAAGTGATTATCTTGTTTCACAGTCGGTTAACTTTTTTCTAAGGTAGTATATTGCTTGCTCTTTTCGACCGGACTTGTCATGTTGCTCCAACACACACCCCATTGAATTGTGTAACACTGTCAGGTACATAATCAAGGGTCTTTCCGCAACTGGTGGAATCAATAATGAAGGTTCTTGGAGATATTTCTTGATCTCATCAAAAGCTATCTGACATTCTTCGTACTATTCCATTACTTGATCTTTCTTCAATAATTTGAAGATTGGCTCACAAGTAGCGGTTAAGTGGAAAATAAATCTTGCAATGTAGTTCAGGCGTCCCAAGAAACCTCTGACTTCCTTCTCCGTACAGGGAGCATGCATATCTTGTATAGCTTTTACCTTCGCAGGGTAACCTTTAATACCTTTACCACTGACAACGAAACCCAAAAGTTTACCAGATCTAACCCCAAAGGTACATTTGTTTGGATTCAATCTCAGCTTGTATTTCTTCAACCTCTTAAACAATTTATGAAGATGGTCAAAATGTTTTTCTTCAGTCTGGGACTTGGATATCATATCATCAACATATACCTCTATCTCATGATGGATCAGATCATGGAACAAATCTACCATAACACGTTGGTATGTTGCCCCAACGACGAACAACCTTCTGAGCCTCTGAAGTGAAACTCAGACCAAATTTGTCAGATTTGTAAGGAATGTCAGGAAGCTGACACTAAATAGTACAACCACCTTCTTCAACCACAACTTTAGCATCTTTCAGAGAGGCCATTGCAGGAGATTCTCTAGAAACAATAGGAACTGGCTTAGTAGCAGGAACAGTCTGAGGAACCACTTCAAATATTTGACAAGGAGTCTCAATGAATTCTCCATCCATCTCAAAATATTTGAAAGTACTCATATGATTGACCATGTACTCTTCTTCACCAAAATGACTTGAAGAACATCAATACTAACCAAAATGTCACACTAACTGTAGCTACCAGATCAACCATAATGGAATACGCCGTACAGTTTCTTTGGTCTATTGCCACTTACCTAAGGTACACTAGATCCGGGTTAGGATCTTTCTCACAGTAGCCCCAAAACAAGTACCCTTTAAAAATAAAGCATATAATTCAAACAAGTAAAGTGATTTATATCTAAGGTAACCCATCTTTTTAAGAGTCTAAAGTCCCCAACAGAGTCGACAGTTCTGTAACACGGTGGGAGAAATGACTTTTAATTTTTTTGTCGCAAAATATGTCGCAGTAAGCATGATTCGCCACCGACTTTTATTTCATCCAATTAGGAAAGGCATAAAAGAATAAGAAAGACCTGTTAAAAGATTTTGAGTTCGGGGGGGGGGGGGGTAGGTTATACAAAAGGAAGGTGTTAACACCCTTTGTATCCATGATTATCCATGGGCTCTTAAATGCTTAGCTCACTTTTTACTTGATTTGTTTGAAAAGTTTAGTGTGTGATTAAAATATTTCGTAAAGATTTAACTTTGTAATGATTCTCATATGAATGTATAGAAAATGTTTACTCATTTGAAAGTATTTTGAAAAAGAGTGTAGGGTGTAAAAAGTATTTGTTTTAAAAGTTGTGAGTGAGCATTTAAAAGTTACTTACCCTAAGTTGTAAGGTCTTCCTTGTCATTTTTGTTTCCTTAGGGATAAAATTATCCTTACTATTAGTTAGTAAGTAGTCTTATCCTTGGATTTGAAGGGACAAGCGTAGGGTCATCGTTATGATCATAGAAGGCAACATGTTGGGATACCTTAACAATTCGAAGGGGCTATCATCATTCTTACAGGGACAAGATCATTTATTTGAAGGCAACTCGAAGGGTCATTGAGAGACTATGATCTTTTTAGTAGGGACAAGATCATTTGTTCGCAGACAACTTTGAAGGGACAACAAGGGACTATGATCTTTTATTCGAAAGGAAACTGTGATGATTTGTTTCTTTAGGCAACAAGTTAAGGTATCCTACGTTCGAGGGACTTGACCATATTTCATAAGGCAACAAAGAGAGGTTACCCTAGAGGTGTAAGTGTGCAAGTGTATTCAATTCAATTATTTTAGTCTTGAAAATTAGGGTTAGCAAACAATTGATTTTAGTCTTACTATACAATCCTATTAAGCATACATCTAACCGTTTATAGTGCGGAAAATAAAATCCTAGTTTAAACTATTACATGGCTTTGGGAGAGATACATAAATATATAAAAAAACCTAACAGAGAATATAAAGTGTGGAAAATAAACCTAAACTATTACAAGGCTTTAGCAGTTACATTATCTGAGAAAGAAAATCGGTCGAGAAAAATCAATCTAATTATTACAAGTTTCATGCAATCTATATTATTATCATAAGAAATAAAAGCGAGAAAATAAAAATAAAATGAAGGGAATAAAAGTTTTGGATATCGATTAATTGATTTTTTTATTAAAAAGATAAATGTTTGATTAAAATAATAATAATATGATAAAGTAAATCTAATTTGATTTAATTATATAAAAAAACATTTTTTGGTTTTTATGATTTTTATAAAAAAAAATATTATTAGGTTACCTATTTATCTTATTGGTTAAAAAATTACTTGAATTAAATAATTAATTTAATATAAAAAATAAAAGAAAAAGAAATAAAAAGAAATGAAAAAGAAATAAGAAAAGAAGTCAAAAATAAGGGGGGGATGCTGGGATTGAACCTAGGTCCCTGAGGTTACCAATGCGCCTCAACCACCAGGCCAGATGCCTTCAGCTGTTATGAAATAAAAAACAATTATTATATAATTAAAATAAATTCAAAATGTCAAAAATGCGCACAACTTCGTCTTCTTCATTCAGCCGTCCAGACTTTTACCTACAGACAAACTTCGTCACTAGAGCCTATAATGACAGTTTTATCCGTCACTATAACATCTGCAAATTTAAAAAACTCAAACCATGCATTATCAATACAATCTAAGAACGTAGACCAAATAGAAATCGTCCTATGAATTCATTGATCTCGTTAATTTGACTTGAAATCGCCTCTAGCTAGGGTTCCCCAAAATCACAATCTTGAACCCTAACAATAGTGATTCACGATTCATGCACCTAAACTCTAATTGGATTGTCCAGAAAGCTTGCAAACATCATAAGAAACACAAATATGCAATTAAATTAGATGTATCATGTGTATATGAATGAAATCGAAATTGACAAAAAATGGCAAAAACCAAGTTTCGATTATGGCGTTTTACAAGTCTTTGGAGGATGTGATGATTGGGACACCTTCAGAGGAACCTCAAGAATGTATTTGATCCTTCAAATCACCTTGGATGAGGCTGCAATTTGAAAACCGAATCCTACTTATTCTTGAACTTTTTTGTGCTCTTTTTAATCAGAATATTTGTCCCTTTGACATCTGCAATTGTTATGTATTTATAGAAGACTGAATTAGGTCAACTTGTTGTAAACACCCCAAATTTGCCCTCACCCATTCACACCATGGCTTGTGATCATATCATATGCATAAGCACAATCATATCATCTCATATCTCATTTTGATTCACTGCACAATTTCTAAGGCATCTGCACCTAGGGTTTGTGATCTGAGCAATCCCAAAGCATCTTGAGCCACTCCAAAGGCCACCAATCAACTCAAAGGGGTCCATGTGTGTTCTTGTGTCATATCACATCCTCTTCAAGTCAAGAATGCAAAGGAATCACAAGAACTAGGGTTTGAGTGGATGCAGAGCCAGGCTTGACTGCACAGTTGACTGAAAATTAGGGTTTTGGTTTCAGAGGCCATAACCCCAAATTTTTTGGTCATTCTTGTTTCCATTGATCTCTATATGGTATAGGGAGTATGCATATCAATTTTCATGAAGAAATTCCATGGGGAAGTCATCTGATCAAGGGTTGACTTTTCAGACAAGTCAGTGCAAAATCAGGGCATCTGAGGCCCCCAATGACCCAACCAATGGGTGATCTTCATCATTTTGAGTGTATATGATCTTTATTTGATCATGGAAGAAGATTGAAGTTCACAAAAATCAAGAATTTAGGGTTTTTGCAAATGTTGACTTTTTGGGCATAGTTGACTTTTCAAGAATGCATCATTTTAGGTCATTTTTCAAGCCTTGATTCTTGATCCAAAAATGCTTCAAATGGAAAAACTTTGGTCATGAAAGTTGTAGATCTCATCTTTCCCTTTTCAAAAAGTACAAGAACATGATCAAACTCTTCTTGGATCAAAAGTTATGGTGTGACAAAGTTGGCTAAAATCATTGATTTTCAAGGCATGCCTCAAATGAGAATTTTGCAAAATCATGGACCAAGGCTAATTGAAACCTCTAATTCATTCCAAACCAGTATGCAAACATTCTCTAAGTCATAAAATTCAGATTTGAACCAAGAATGCCCATGGTTATGGTTCATGTAACAAGACTTTCTTTCATGAAGTACAAAAAGGCAACAACTTGCAAAAACACTCATGACACTTCTACCACTTGATGCATTGGCTGCTGAACCAAGCTAGCCTCACACACACACCATGCTGCACCAGAACCAGCCTTGTACTAGCCTAGATCATGAGCCATACCTTCCTTACACAATTTTTGACTTTTTGCAAAAGGTGACTTACCAATCAATAAAGCACATGTCCAATCATCTGACCAATGAGAGAGGTTTATGTGGACAAAGGGCAAGGCATTCCATACATCTAGCAAGGCTGAAACATTTCACAACATACACATTCACAAAATCACCTCATCTTGCAAGTTGCTTCGAATCTGCCTCCACAGCATACAAACACAAAAACCATCTTCACCATTCATTTCACCATACTTCATAGACCTCAAACCACCAAAGCTCAAGCCTGAAACCAGCCTGACCAGAGCTTCACCATTCCTCACCTTCCAAACCAGAACTCATCGAATCCCTTCATCCAGCCATCAAACACCTCATCTTTCTTCACCAACAAGTCAAGCATACCACAAGGAGTCAAAACCACCCTTTACTTTGAACTGAAGCAGCCTGTACACAAAGCTCATTTCCTGCTACACCAGAAATGGTTCTCACAAATCAGCCATCCACAAAAGCTTTGAAGCCTTCCATTAGCACCAAGGGATACAAGGGAGTCCATTTGCGCGCAAAGAAAGCTCTGGAAGCTCAGTTTTGAAGCTTTCCAGCTCAGGTATGATCATGGAAACTTTCCTCTCAAAGCTTGATTTTTGAGTTACAAATTGATTATTCATGTCTTGCTGGTCATGGGGTTGGTTTCAGAATCGAAAATGAGTGAAAACTGAGCTTGTATGGTCCCTCTGAATTTTTGCCCGTGAATTTCTTTCCTTTCGATTCCTTTGATTCATGATGCATAAATGTTGTTTGAGGATGGATTCATGACCTAGGAAGTTAGAGGATCATTTAGGTGTGCTTGATTTGTAGAATAGGTACCTGAATCGTGTTCTAGGGTTTTTGTGCAGCCGGAGAAGATGACCGGAGCTTCTCTCCGGTCACCTGAAGGTGATTAACCCTAAACTCAGGTCATTATGGCCATTTGAATGTGGAGCGTAGATCCCCTTTGACCTGTTGACTTCCCTCCAGTTTGGATGGCCCAGATCTCTTTGTTTGCCCTAATCCTCTTAATTAGGTTAATTAATCATTAATTAAATAAATTAACTCAGAAAGAACCACAACCACTGGATCTGGCGCCAGTCAACCATTTCAAACTCAGAGCTCATCCTGGCCCTCCACGCATTTGACTTTCTTTTTTATTTAATTTTTATTCATTTTCTTTTCCTTTTATTTGCACAATTATTTTAAAATAGCAAAAAGTCTTAAAAAATTATGAAACTTTTTCCTCTGAGTTTTATTAATTTTTATGACACAAAAATATTTTTATTTTATTTTTTATCATTAAAAAAGCATTTTTAAATATTTAAAAGATTATTTTTAATTGATTAATGGGAATTAATTAATTAAAAATACTTTTAGGTATTTAAAAATCACAAAAAAATTCATGAAATGTTCTAAGACATTTAGAAACATTGTCCAACCTTCAAACCAAATTTCTTTTTTGATCTTGATGCATTTTAAGAATTTCTCATTGAATTAAAATCATTTTTGTGCATTAATTTGATCCAAAGTTCAAAAATTCATTTCTGCCTATCTAGGAAGAGTTGGACATTGATTCTTCTTGCATTGTTTTATGTTTAGCATGTAGTTTCTAGGATAAAATGGTCATGATTTGATCTTGCATTTTTCATTTTGTTTGGCATTTCTTTTGTTAAGAACCCTAAAAAACCCTAATAACTTAGAAAAATCATATCTTGAGATTGGTTAAGAGTTGGGACATCCCCTTTGGACCTTGGTTTAGTATAGGTTTAGGGTTTCTTTGGGTGGCATTTTCCATTTTTTATCTTAGGGTTTGCTTCTGTTTTGGGTTTTTGTTTGATGTTTGATTCATAAACCCTAATTTGGGCTTTCATTTGCATCCTTCTTGCATTCTCTTGCATAACATGACTTGTATTAGCATTTCAAGCATTCTTGTGATTCATTTGACATCTTAAGACACATAGGAAGCATGTTTGATCATTGCATCACATATTTGCCATGTCATTTGCCTTGTATGCTTCATAACTTTCCATGCTTGTTCATGCTTCTTAACTTACATCATTTGCATCCATGATCTTGTATGAACATCTCCATGCCTTGCCTCATGTTTGCAGCACCTCATAACATCATAATCATCATCAACATGCTTATGGTTTTGTTTAGCATCATACCATTTCATCCCATCTTGCATTGCATTGCATTTCTTTCTAACATTTCAGGTGGTAAGTAAACTTGAGAAGTGAATTTGCCCTCACTTCTCATAACTTTTCTTTTCATCTCTCTTGCATCCATTGCTGCATTCTTATATGTGTTTGAGATTGAGCTTGCTCATTCTTGTTCTTCCCACTTTCTTTCTTCAAGTGACTTGACTTCTTGAATGAAGCAAGTCACTTTGCTTCTCTTGATCTTGTTCATCTGCTTCCTGGTGGCTCCTTTGAAGATTGTTCTTGTTTAACCTCACAAACTCTAGGGACAACCAAGCATGACAATGAATTAGGGTTTTGATTAGTCTCCCCTCATAGTTTTACCTTTGTGTCTCTCTTTGAGTCTTCTCTTCTCACCTCATAATCAGAGACTAAACCCTAAAGGCTTTAAGGCTTTGTGATTAAGTTTATGCCTGCATCCTTCTCTTAGGATGGAGTGTATAACTTTAATCCTAAGTGTTAAACCCTTAATGTGTTTAAATCTCTTAATCAATCCATCTAATAATCATCAAGACATCACACTTGTAACTTGGGCCTTGCATTAGGGTTCTAATTCTTCCTTAAGTGGTTAAGAAGGACTAACCCTAGTGTTAATGGACAAGTACCCCTCAAGTTGTCTTACAAATCATAAAAATCACTTCATCATCATATCATTGAATAAAATCCACTTAATCAAAGGCTTGTTCTGTCATGAGTTTAATCCCTAATCATGGATTAAGTTGAGGAGTTTTCCTCAGCTTAAACATTCTCATCTATTATCCTTCTATTAGGATGGTGTAATGAGTCTGTTTAATCCTTGATTATGGCTTAACCTCATTACTCAACACTAAACAAAAACAACAAAAACATCTAAATAATCACAAGTAGGTTAATGATCTTAATCCTACACCAAAGGTGATTAAGTGTGATAATCTGACTTCACACTTAAGGTATTCTCATTACCCCTAATCAGAGGGAAGATGTGATGAGTTTACTAATCCATTGGTTTAGGCTTAAGCTCATTAACTTATGACAAACCTTCAAAAGCAATAAAAGACTGAAAACTCAAAAACAAACAATAATCGTCTCCTCCGGGATTCTTTTCTCATCCTCTTCACTCATAAACGAGAACTCGCTTCTCCCATCTAATGCAAGACAGTTCGCATCTGTGCCAGACAGATCATACACTTGAGCATAGGCAAGTAAGCAGTTCACAAGTCAATTCATCTATCAGTCTCTTTGGGTCGAACTACGGTGTTCTGACTTCCTCATTGCACGAGAGGATACGTAGGCATAACTTAACGGTTATCGAACAAAAGTCTCTGTATATTCCCCCTCTTTCAGCCTCATATTCTTGAGCATTTCACTCTTGTTCTTACACTGACACTTTCATACTTCATATCACTTATACACTATACACTGACACCTGTACATCCTTTTCTAGCTCTTTTGCACACAAATTGCACTGACACTACCCTTTTGAAACACAAATCTTTTAAGCGTGGATCCCGTCGAGTACGACGGACAATCTGGGTGCTAATACCTTCCCAGGTTGTAACCAACCCCCTTTCTCAGTCTCTCTGGTTCGCAACCGTCTTATCCATCTTTTTCTAGGTCTATGCAGCATTGCCTTTCCTCCGGGATAAAAATGCCTAGCTGGCGACTCTATTCTTCTCCAGTGAGTTCACGGCTGTGTGTTCTCATTGTCCTCCTCGCCGACCGTTCGCGTCTGTACCCTTATTTGACCTAGTGTCACTTATCGGGAGAGACAGCTTGGCGACTCTGCTGGGGAACCTTATACTGCAACCAGGGCTTCTGGTTCTTTTTGTGGGTTCCTCCTAGCGCTTGTTTGATTTGTGTTTACTGGGGTGTTATGTGCTTGTTTGTGCTTGTATTTATTTTTGTTTATTTGCTTTATGTACAGTTACTTTACTGCTTTCTTTATTGCATTTGTATATATCATACTGTCATTGCTGCTGGCTGGATCTGGTTATTTGCTTTGGTGGGTGGGTGATTCATTGAGAGTTAAGGTCCTATACCTGGGACCTGAGTGACACCTAGGCTAGAGTGAATCATATTCTTTCCCATTCCATTTCGGTCTGGTGCGGGAATATGAAACACGGTTCAGATGTGGGTTTCTTCTTGAGAACTCTGTGTTGCAGATTTCCTGCAATGCTAGGGCTATCTGGGAAGCCTGCTAAGTCTGGATGACCTTTTAGTATTGACCTTCAGAAACTGAGGTGAATTAGAGGAGGAATTGTTATGGTTATTGTAAACACTGTACCTCCGGGTTAGAAGTGTTTACACTTCTCATAACTGATCCAAGTCTGAGGATCCTTGTTTTAGAACACCACCTGTGAGGGGGTTGGGCTGTTTACAGGTTTGCAGGTACCTTGACCTCAGAATACCCCGTTACTTTGACTTTGTTAAGAATGCTCCATGTTGGACAGTGTAACCCGGTGAACTGACTTTAAACAATGTTGCGGATAGCAAGAGTCGCCACCGACTTTTATTTTATCCATAAGGAAAGGTTATAAAAGAACAGGAAAGACCTTAGAGAATATTTTTGGGTCCGGGGGGTAGGTTATGAAAAGGGAAGGTGTTAGCACCCTTTTCATCCATGGTTATCCATGGGCTCTTAGGTACTTAAGCTCACTTTTGAATTGTTTTGAAAGTGTAGTGTGTGAATAAGAAAATTTTCAGAATAGTTAATAAATAATCCATGTAAGGATGTGTTAAAAACATGTTTGAAAATTTGTTTGAAAATGGTTTAAGTGTGAAAATGTTTTTGAAATGAGCTTAAGTACTTAAAAGTAACTTTCCCTAATGTTTAAAGGTCTTTCTTGTTTTTTATTCTTTCCTTAGTAAGACTATCCCTACTATAATGGAGTAGGTAGTCCTTACTTTGGATGTTTAAGGGACATATGAGGGACAATTTGATCTTTAAGGCAATGGTGGGGTGTAATAAGCATATTAAGGGACTATCATCATTTTTTCCGAAGGGACTCGATTCGTATAGGCAACCAAAAAGGGACTTTGATGATTTTTATTCGAGGGACTTGCTTTTATACACCCCACTTAACCATTATTCGTAGGCAACTGGAGGGATATCCTTAGAAAGTGAGACGGCGATTTAAAATCGACTTACGTGTGTGAAGTGTTTAAATTAATTATCTTTATTAAAAATTATCTAAATTTATTTTAAATAACAAACATATTAACACTCCCTAATTACTAACCATAATGACAATAATAATTAAAATAATTATAAAAAATTACAACCGAGAAACAATTACAAAATAATAATAAAAATAGCAAATTTAGGCAATAAATAATAAAATATAAATAATAAAGGGGTTAGTAAATAAAATTAGCAAAAATAATAGTAAACATAATTAAATTATAAATGGGTTAGTAACTAGAAATAATAAATAAGGTTAGAAAAATAAAATATAAATAATAACATGGTTAGTGATAAAAATTAAAAGGTTATAATAAGCAATAAATTAATTAATAGAAATCAACAATATAAATAAAAATAATTAACATACATAATTAGGTAATTTTTATATTCATATAATATTTAAATTATTATAATTACAAAATTTTTAATTATTATGAACATATATTTATAATTTACATACATATTATAAGAAAAAGATAAACTTTCAAATATCATGTTAAAATTTAATTTCTATTAGTTATTATGTTTATAAATTAATTTTAACTATATACAAAATATATAAATTAAACTATTTCTAAACATTAAAAGAAAATTAATTTAAATTACAAATACAAGATTTTATGAAAAAAAGAATTAAATGTTATTTAGAAAAAAATATTTTGAGATTGGAAAATTAAGTTTTTATTTTTTAGGGTTTTAGAATTAGGGTTTGTGAAAATTAGGATTAGCTTATAAAATAATTTATTTTTTAACAATCATACAAAATTATCTTAATCAATATACAAACAAAATTTAAACTAAAAGAAATCAAAAGTTTTATATTTTTTTTTAGAAAATTTGATTATATGATGTATATACATAGAATTATATAGAAAATTAGAATTAGGTTTATTTTTTTTTATAAACAAAAGAAAATATAATTTGATTAAGAAAATAGAGGAAATAGGTGATAAAAAATTAGGACTGACCTTGAGTAGGTTTTGATCCCTTGTCCTTATGTTTACCAGCCAAAACCATCTCCCACTAGGCCACCACGCGCATGGTTGTAAAAGAGAGAAACGCAATTGGTTTTGTGCTTTGAGTTCATGAATCTGGTAAATAAATGAGAAAAATAAAAAGGCCTGGGGAGGATTTGATCCCAGGACCTTCGTATTCGCAAGCATGCATCTCACCACCCGGCTGGAAGAGCCAATCTGCTAGCTGAAGGATTTCAACGCATAATATATGATATCTTCATTTATCCTGAAAAAAAATAGAAAAAGGAATGGTCCAGGCCAGATTCGAACCTATGCCATTATCAAACAAACATGCAGGCCTTTCCACTGAGGCACACATACGCGTGTGATGTATAACTCAACAACAAAAGAAAAAATATTTGATTCACATTTGAATTTTTCAAACGCGCGGGAAGCAGTCGTCCCCTACCTCCAGCACTGCAATTTTTGCTACGAAATTAGCTGAGAATTTTCCTGCGGATTTGAAACCCTAGCAAAACCTGCGAAACTCGATGATCAACCAAACCCTACAATTTTACAAAATTGAAAGCAGAAATACAATCCAGAGGTCAATACAAATCCAGCCATGGTCTTAGAAACCATTTATATTCAATGGATCATAAAACCCTAAAACGAAGGTCATGAACCCTAAAATGGCACTATGTGATTCGGCCATGGTTTCTTCGATTATCCTGCCCAGAATTCATCACAACCCTTCATAGAACACAAATCATCAAACAAAATTCAAAAATAATGCATAAATGTTTAAGAACGAAAAATCATGAAAGTGTGAAGAAGTTTGAATCGGATTTCTTCATATATGATGTTATGAGGCAATGTTATGGTCTGGTTATGTTCCATGATGATCAAAGAGTCTAACCATGTCTTTATTTTACCTTTTAATGGCTTGTATGTGAAAATCCGAATGGAGGTTTTTTGGTTGATTTTTGAAGTATGAAGCTTACCTCTTGGCTGCTCAAATTCGTCCCCAAGGCTAGGTTTATGATCAGCATATATAGGTGAGTCAATTAGGTTAAAGAAATTGATTGATTTAGTGGAAGATTTGATACTTTGAGATTGAGAAAGATCATGCCATGAAAATCCAATATTTTTAAACCAAAGCTTTCTATTTTGAGCCAATTCACATGATTCTTGTATCAATTTGCTCCATATGAACTTTATAACTTTCTAGAACCAACAAACCAATTTAATTTTCAAATTTAATATTTTATTTAATTTTAAGATGATTTTAAGAATTAAAAATCATAATAAATTAATTAAATAAAATAAAAATTATGAAAATATCATGAGAGTTTCGTGCATGGCTTTATGAAGTGGATTGGGTCACAATTTGGGTGGCCCATTTGAAAAAAAATGATTTTGAACCTCCCTTTTCAATATAAACCATCACAAAATTGTCCAACTTTGCAAAGACACATCTCCCTCAATTTTAAGGGTATGAGGGTGTTCTTGGACTTTTTGGAAAGCTTGAAGAGTCCTCTAAACAACCCCATTGGTTTCAGGTCCATATCATTTACCAATCTCAAGTTATGCCCTTTTGAAGTTGTTGACTTTTTGTTGACTTTTGAAATGACCTATAATGTCTTAGATCATATCTTTCAAATGAAGCATTTTTGGGCTTAACCTTCAACATCAAAGTTGTAGAGAATTCAATTTCCTTCAAAATGAGCTTTGGATGGAGACTTGGTGATGAAGTATGTGAAAGTTATGCCTGGTCAAAGTTCAGTTGACTTTTACTGAGGAAACCCTAATTTAGAAACTCCTGATTATTGATGATCTGGAATCTCCTTGATGAATCATGATCAACCCTTGATAAAATGATGAATTTTACTTCATATACTTGATGTTGGCAAAAAATCATGAAGTTTGACTTTGGTTTGACCACAGTTGACCTCAATTTGACTTTTTAACTGCATTGACTGATTTTGACTTATCTGATCATCTGACTGAGCAAATTTTTGAGAAAAGTCTTGAAACTTGTCATAGGGGTTCTTACACACATATAAGATGTTATGAAGCTCACTTGAAGTATTGGAAGTCCATTTAGCCTGATTAAAGTCAAAACCCTAGTTTTGGATGCACTGCTTAGGAGGTGCATTGTCTGAGGGAAATGTCAACTTCTTTGACCAATTGTGAACTTTGTGAACCTTGTGAACCATCATAAAATGTCTTGTGATACTCATGGGAGGTATTGTGAAGCTTGTGAACCTGGTGAACCTCATGAAGTGGCTTTGTAGACCTCAGGAGAGCTTTGTAATCATTGTGAAACTTGTGAACCTTGTGAACCTTCATAAAGTAACTTGTGGACTTTATGAACCTCATGAAAGGTATTGAAAGCATTGTGGACCTGGTGAACCTCATGAAAGGTTATGCAAGTGTTGTGGACCTTGTGAACTTTCATAAAGTAACTTGTGGACTTTATGAACCTCATGAAAGGTTATGCAAGTGTTGGGGAACTTGTGAACCTTGTGAACCTTCTTAGAACACAAAGTCCTGTGTTGTGAGGGCAAATTTTGGGGTGCAACAGCTGCCCCTGTTCAATTTTCTGAAACCTGAGGGGTTAGATTGGTATATTTGCCAGTCGTAACCTGGAAGGTTGAAGGGGATTGAACACAAAAGCCCAAAAATTTGCACTCACCAGTGCATAGAGTGATATTGATGGTTGGTTGAACATGATTGAGTGGGCTTAAAAAATGCCACTAGGGGAAAGTTCTTTAGTAGTATAATGAAAGCTGTCAGGAGTCTGGAGTAATACTGATGTAACAGCATGTCTTCATGAGGATAGAGCAATGGAAAGCTCTAAAGCAGTCTTGCAGTAATGATTTCAGGAGGATGGAGACATCAATAATGACAACTCCAATGCAGTCTTGAAATAATAGTGTGATATGTCTTCAGGAGGATAGAGCAATCAATAATGATAACTCCAATGCAGTCTTGAAGTACTGATTCCAGGAGGATGGAGACATCAATAATGACAACTCCAATGCAGTCTTGAAATAATGATGTGATATGTCTTCAGGAGGATAGAGCAATCAATAAGGATAACTCTAATGCAGTCTTGAAGTACTGATTCCAGGAGGATGGAGACATCAATAATGACAA
Source organism: Lathyrus aphaca (assembly GCA_963966055.1). Lineage (NCBI taxonomy): Eukaryota > Viridiplantae > Streptophyta > Magnoliopsida > Fabales > Fabaceae > Lathyrus > Lathyrus aphaca. The sequence continues at coordinate 564,468,185 of OZ014520.1, forward strand.
CTCCAATGCAGTCTTGAAATAATGATGTGATATGTCTTCAGGAGGATAGAGCAATCAATAAGGATAACTCTAATGCAGTCTTGAAGTACTGATTCCAGGAGGATGGAGACATCAATAATGACAACTCCAATGCAGTCTTGAAATAATGATGTGATATGTCTTCAGGAGGATAGAGCAATCAATAAGGATAACTCTAATGCAGTCTTGAAGTACTGATTTCAGGAGGATGGAGACATCAATAATGACAACTCCAATGCAGTCTTGAAATAATGATGTGATATGTCTTCAGGAGGATAGAGCAATCAATAAGGATAACTCTAATGCAGTCTTGAAGTACTGATTCCAGGAGGATGGAGACATCAATAATGACAACTCCAATGCAGTCTTGAAATAATGATGTGATATGTCTTCAGGAGGATAGAGCAATCAATAAGGATAACTCTAATGCAGTCTTGAAGTACTGATTCCAGGAGGATGGAGACATCAATAATGACAACTCCAATGCAGTCTTGAAATAATGATGTGATATGTCTTCAGGAGGATAGAGCAATCAATAAGGATAACTCTAATGCAGTCTTGAAGTACTGATTCCAGGAGGATGGAGACATCAATAATGACAACTCCAATGCAGTCTTGAAATAATGATGTGATATGTCTTCAGGAGGATAGAGCAATCAATAAGGATAACTCTAATGCAGTCTTGAAGTACTGATTTCAGGAGGATGGAGATATCAATAATGACAACTCCAATGCAGTCTTGAAATAATGATGTGATATGTCTTCAGGAGGATAGAGCAATCGATAATGATAACTCTAATGCAGTCTTGAAGTACTGATTTCAGGAGGATGGAGACATCAGTAATGACAACTCCAATGCAGTCTTGAAATAATGATGTGATATGTCTTCAGGAGGATAAAATAACCCTGAGGTTACAATAAAGCAGTCCCAAAGATCATAGGTTTGCTTGTTGGATAATTAACCTGAAAACAAAGTAGCATTCTGTATAACAATATTAGTTTATGCTTTATGTATGCATGTATGATATGATGTACTTAGGTAATGTATTAGGTATATATGCTATGGTATGATGTAAATGATGTATGTATGATATGATAACTGCCGGAAACGTCTGGATATCTTCGTATAACCACTGCTGGCCAGGGAAAATAAATCCCGATTCGTTGTTGAAGAATGTATAACCTCTGTCTGCTGGGTATAACAGGGTATAGATAACCTCCCGTATGCTGGTGATAGTAAGGTATGTATAACCTCCCGTATGCTGGGGATAATAGGGTATATATAACCTTCGTCTTCGTTTGATAGTAGAATAAGTATAACATCCCGTCCTCGTTCGTCGTACCCTTATTGGAAAGTAATTTCCCGAATATCCGTATGAGGATAAAAGAGATGGATATAAATTCCAGGGGAGATGAGACTTTATGAAGATGGATTAGTCCTACTGAGGGTTTTGTAACTGTTTTGTAAAGGTGAACCGGCGAAGCTTCGTTGAAATCCTTCCCTCGTTCGCCCTTAGTAAATACTATTACTGCATTTTCATGCATTTCTGGTAAACATTAATCATATTAAAAGCATACATGTATTCAAACACAACCAATGGACGTTTCGCTTATGTAAATAGGGTAAAAGTAAATCTGAATTCAAAAGATGGAATTTATTTATATCAAAAGTGACCCATATACGGGTAAGTTTGTACAAGGAGACATAAACCCTAGTAAGAGGATTTTGTCATAAAGTTTTTTTTTACAAAAGATAATCAGCTATGTGGAAACAATCCTATTGAGTTTCAATTCTACTATTGCCACTCAAGTATCTCATCTTCTTGCTGTTGAGACGGAAACGATTGAATTGAGCTTTATCTGTTTGAGCTTGAATAAGTAGTACAACTGGTTGCAGTTTCATGAGTGATCCAAACGAGACATAGTCATACGCTTTAATCCCTATCTTTTGCCTGGATTGCCCTTTCAGGTTTTCAATCCACCGGGATACCCTTTTTTGCCCAAGCCGCCTTTTCAGGTTTTCGACTTGCCGGGTGTACATCTTTTTATATATATCCCTAATTTTTGCCCGAACCCTTTTGGTTCGCCGGGATGCCCTTATTTTTGCCTAGGCCAGTCAACCTAGCGGGTCTCTTTTTATGCGTAGTATTTTTTAACTATGTCTGCGTTTACAGGCTGTGGGAAGTCTTCACCATCCATTGTAGTCAGTATCATGGCACCTCCTGAGAATACTGTCTTGACTACAAATGGTCCTTCATATGTTGGAGTCCACTTGCCCCTAGGATCACCCTGTGGTAATATTATACGCTTAATTACCAAGTCACCAGCCTGATATACCTTTGGCTTAACCTTCTTGTTAAAAGCTTTGATCATCCGTTTCTGGTACATCTGGCCATGACAAACTGCTGCTAACCTCTTCTCATCAATCAAATTTATCTGGTCCAGTCGAGTCTGAATCCACTCATCTTCATTCAAGCCTGCATCCTTCATAATTCTCAAGGAGGGGATCTGAACTTCAATGGGCAGAACTGCTTCCATACCATAGACTAAGGAGAATGGGGTTGCCCCTGTTGAAGTACGTATTGTAGTACGATAGCCATGAAGAGCAAATGGTAACATCTCATGCCAATCCTTGTAAGTAATAGTCATCTTCTGTACAATCTTCTTAATGTTCTTATTAGCAGCTTCAACTGCCCCATTCATCTTTGGACGATACGGAGAAGAGTTATGGTGCTTAATCCTGAACTGCGTGCAGAGATCAGTAATCATAGTGTTGTTCAGATTAGAGCCATTGTCAGTAATAATCCTCTCAGGAATGCCATACCTACATATGAGATTGTTCTTAATGAATCGAGCCACAACATTCTTAGTCACAGATGCATATGAAGCTGCCTCTACCCACTTCGTGAAATAATCAATAGCAACCAGGATGAAACGATGCCCATTAGAAGCAGTAGGCTTGATCTCACCAATCATATCAATGCCCCACATGGCAAAGGGCCAAGGAGCAGTCAACACATTCAATGGAGATGGAGGTACATGGACTTTATCAGCATAGATTTGACATTTGTGACAGGTTCTGGAGTGTTGATAGCAATCAGCTTCCATGGTAGACCAATAGTAACCTGCTCTCAATATTTTCTTTGCCATGGTATGACCACTAGAATGAGTGCCAAAGGTCCCATCATGCATTTCTTCCATAATCTCAGTTGCTTCCTTCTTATCCACACAACGAAGCATAGTTGAATCATGATTGCGCTTGTACAGAATCCCATTACTCAGAAAGAACTTAGCAACAAACCTCCTCAGGAATTTCCTATCTTTGACAGATGCCCCTTCAGGGAATTCCTGAGCTTCAAGATATCTTTTCACTTCATAGAACCAAGGCTTCTCCTCTGCCCCTTCAGTGTCAATCTCATTGCAGTATGCAGGCTTCTCAAATCTATCAATGGTAATCTTGGGAGCTTCATCATCCCAGCTGATCTCAAACATAGATGCCATGGTGGCCAATGCATCTGCCAACTGATTCTCTCTTCGTGGAATATGTTCAAAGGTAATCTCTTTGAAATGTGGGATTAAAGACAACACATGCTCTATGTAGGGAATGAGATTATCATGCTTGGTATCCCAATCTCCTTTGATCTGACTGACTACCAGGGCTGAATCTCCATACACATCAAGGAACTGAATCTTCATGTCAATAGCAGCTTTAATACCCAGGATACATGCCTCATACTCAGCCATGTTATTGGTACAATGGAAACAAAGTCTGGCAGTAATCGGGGTATGACAACCTTCAGGGGAACTAATCACAACACCAACACCATTACCAAGTGCATTAGAGGCACCATCAAAAACCATAGTCCATCGGGATCCTTGTTCAGGTCCGTCATATTGTCCAGGTTCTTTGGTAATAATCATAATATCTTCATCAGGGAACTCAAAATTCATTGACTGATAATCATCCACTGCTTGATGAGCCAAATGATCAGCAACAACACTTCCTTTAATGGCCTTCTGAGTAGTATACTGTATGTCATATTCTGTCAAGATCATTTGCCATCTTGCAATTCTTCCGGAGAGAGCAGGTTTCTCAAATATGTACTTGATTGGATCCATCTTCGAAATCAACAAGGTAGTATGGGTTAACATATACTGTCTTAGTCGGCGAGCAGCCCATGCCAAAGCGCAGCAAGTTTTCTCGAGCAGTGAGTATCTTGTTTCACAGTCGGTAAACTTTTTGCTAAGGTAGTATATTGCCTGCTCTTTTCGACCAGACTCGTCATGTTGCCCCAACACACACCCCATTGAGTTGTCTAACACTGTTAAGTACATAATCAAGGGTCTTCCATCAACTGGTGGCATCAAAATTGGTGGCTCTAGCAGATATCTCTTAATCTCATCAAAGGCAGTCTGGCACTCATCATTCCATTCCATCACCTGATCTTTCTTCAACAACTTGAAGATTGGCTCACAGATGGTTGTTAACTGGGAAATAAATCTTGCAATGTAGTTCAATCGTCCCAAGAAACCTCTAACCTCTTTCTCAGTACGGGGAGCTGGCATCTCTCGTATAGCTTTTACTTTTGCAGGATCCACTTCAATACCTTTTCCACTGACAATGAAACCCAGGAGCTTTCCAGATCTAACTCCAAACGTACACTTGTTTGGATTCAATCTCAACTTGTATTTCTTCAACCTCTCAAACAACTTGTGCAGATGATCAAGATGTTGCTCTTCATTCTGCGATCTGGCTATCATATCATCTACATATACCTCTATCTCATGATGAATCATATCATGAAACAAAGCCACCATAGCACGCTGATATGTTGCCCCTGCATTCTTCAAACCAAATGGCATCACTTTATAGCAAAAGGTGCCCCACTGTGTAACAAATGTTGTCTTCTCCATATCTTCAGGTGCCATCTTGATTTGATTGTAACCAGAGAAACCATCCATAAAGGAGAATACCTTATGCTGAGCAGTGTTGTCTACCAGAATATCAATATGAGGGAGTGGAAAGTCATCTTTAGGGCTGGCCTTGTTCAAATCTCTGTAGTCTACACACATACGTACCTTACCATCTTTCTTAGGAACTGGTACCACATTTGCAACCCACTGAGGATAAGAAGTCACTGCTAAGAACCCTGCATTGAACTGTTTCATTACCTCTGCCTTGATCTTTTCTGACATTTCAGGACGCATACGCCGAACCTTCTGCTTCTTTGGACGACAATCTTCTTTCACTGGCAAACGGTGAACCACAATGTCTGTATCCAACCCTGGCATATCTTCATAAGACCAAGCAAAGATCTCCACATAGTCACGTAACATCTGAATCAACTTGCTCTTGACACTGTCTTCTAAATCAGCCCCTACCTTGACCTCTTTTCTGTTTTCTTCAGTTCCCAGATTCACAACTTCGACTGGCTCTTCATGTGGCTGTATAGCTTTCTCTTCTTGTTGTAACAACCTAGCAAGCTCTACAGGTATTTCACAATCGTCCTCATTTCCGTCTTCAGTTTGATAGATCGGATTCTCGAAATTGTAATTGGCAATAGTAGAACTGTTATCAACAGGATCCAGAGTGGATGAGGATCTGCATTTAGTGATGTGGGTGTGTGTAAGAACACATAGCTGATAAAACAAAAATAAAAGAAAAAAGAAAGACAAGGAACACAATATTTACGAAAACGAGACGTCCACTGATTTTATTGAATGAAGTATGCAAATGAAATGACAACCCGTAACAAACACACCATTGTGCCCCGGGTAAGGCACATGGCTTGAAAGTTTTATTGTTCCAGAAATTACAAACTTAAAAACATAACACAGTAATAGTATTTACTCCTGACTAAAGGAGATAGGGATAACATCTTCAGCTTTCCAATTATTGAGTCCAGCACCCACAGTAGGAAAAATCCATGCCTCCAAGTTGTAGTCTTCATCTTGATCTCCCACAGCATTAATCACTCCTTGATTGGTGATACGAGCAGCACGAGCACGACGAACAGCCTTCTGGGATTCTGCAGTGAAACCCAAACCAAACTTGTCAGACTTGTACGGAATATCAGGAAGCTGACCCCAAACAGTACAACCACCTTCATTCACCACAGCTTTAGCATCTTTGAGGGAGGCCATTGCCATTGTTGGAGGGTTTCTGATGACCACAGGAACCTTCTTCACAGCAGGAGGAGCTACACAATCATTACCAGCCCAAGGAACCATTTCAAATGACTGACACGGAGTCTCAATGTATTCACCTTCCACCTCCAGATACTTGAAGGTGTTTACGTGGCTGACAAAGTATTCTTCCTCTCCGAAGACAGTAACAACTTTTCCATTCACCGGATATCTCAACTTTTGGTGCAATGTAGAGGTCACAGCACCTGCCCCATGGATCCAGGGACGACCAAGCAGACATGAGTATGAAGGCCGTATATCCATCACATAGAATGTAGCAGTAAACATCTGAGAGCCAACCTTGATTGGAAGATCAATTTCCCCATGCACTACTCTTCTAGAACCATCAAAAGCCTTTACCACAATATTACTGGGCTTCAACACAGTATCTTCAGGACTCAGCTTATTCAGGACTTCTTTAGGCAACACATTCAGAGAGGAACCATTGTCTATCAATACATGAGACAGGGTAGTGCCCCTGCATTCAATTGAAATATGCAAGGCCCTGTTATGATCCCTCTTGGCAGGGGTCAAATCAGCATCAGAAAATCCTAACCCATTGTCATAGGTCAGGTGGGCAACACAGTTTTCAAATTGGTCCACAGAAATTGCACTGGGTACATGAGCCATCTTTAGAAACTTGATCAATGACTTGGCATGAGCCTCAGAACATAATAACAGGGAGAGCATAGAAATCTTTGAGGGAGTATGTCCTAATTGGTCAACAATGTCATAATCACTCTTGCGAATGATTTTCAATACTTCTTCCATTTGCTTAGAGAGGTCATCAGCAGCTGGAACATCAGTAGATACAGGCTCAATTACAGGACCTTTGCCCCGGGCATCAGTAGTGGAAGTAACAGCAGGAGTAGCTGCATTCTTTGAAGTATCTGGAGGAGAAAAGATTCTTCCACTACGAGTGATCTTGCTAGATCCAGCAATATTATCAATGTCAGCAGGTATATCAGGTAAAGGCTCCTGCTTGACACCATGGATGTAAACATCAGACCCATAGTGCCAAGGCACAGCTTTGTCAGATGTATAAGGAATAGGACCAGGAGTAGTAATGATCAGAGGAGCTACTCTGGCTTCAGCAACAACTTTCACAGGACCTTCAGCCGTAATCTTGATAGGACCCTGATGAGAGATCTTGATGGGCTTCCTTGCAGTGATTTTTACCGGTACTTTGTCAACCATATCAACCTCTTCAATTTTCTTACCCTGAGTCAGACGATCCACCATATCTTCTACAGATGCTGGTCTTCTTTCAAATACTATAGTATACTTATCCATGAGACGTTGAATACCATCTCTCAAAATGAAGCAACTATCCGGCTTATAGGTACAATACAGACAATCTTCACGACAACCTGGAAAGATCCCAGCTTGCACTAACCTCTTTTTGATAACAGACAATGGTGTGCTCAATTCCATAACTGAATAGACATGCAGGTCTTCCTCAATGTCTTCATCAATGGCATTGACAGTCTTTTCATGATTTGGCATTGGTGCTGTAATTACATTTGGAGTACCCGGAGGATCAAACTCAATCTCTCCAGCATCGATCATATCTTGAATTTTGTTCTTCAAGACCCAGCAGTTATTAGTATCATGTCCTGGACAGTTTGAATGATATGCACATCGTGCATTGGGATTGTACTTGGGAGAAGTAACATTGGGATTCTGAGGAGCCTCCCTCAAAGTAATGAGTTCAGCCTTCAACAAGTGTTGCAATGCCTGAGCCATTGACATGTTGATTCTCGTGAACTGTCTTCTAGTCTTTGGTTGGTGTCCCTGAGGCTGCTCTGTTGGTGCAGGAGTTGGATTTGAAATATGAACTGCACTGACAGACTGATGCCTTCTGTTACGATCAGGCTGACCATAAACAGCATTAGATTCTTTCTTCCCAGTGGGAGGCTTCTTTGCAGCACCTGATGAAGAAGTGCCCACTTGGATCTTACCACTCTTAATACCATTCTCTACTCGCTCTCCTGTCATAATCAACTCAGTGAAGCCAGATGATGAGCTTCCAATGAGATGACTGTAAAACGGACCATTCAGTGTACACATGAACATATCAACCAGCTCCCTGTCAGTCAAAGGGGGTTGAACTCTTCCAGCTAAATCTCTCCACTTCTGAGCATACTCCTTAAAGCTTTCTTTGGCACCCATAGACATGCTTTGAAGCTGCATGCGAGTGGGGGCTAAGTCAGCATTGTATTGATACTGCTTGTAGAAAGCTTCAGCAAGATCATTCCAATCTCTGACGTTGACACTCTCCAACTGATAATACCACTCCAGCTGAGCTCCAGATAAGCTCTCTTGAAAGAAATGGATCCACAACTTTTTATCAGCAGTGTGAGGTTGAATCCTTCTGACATAAGACCTCAAATGCAGCTTGGGACAGGAGACCCCATCATAAACAACAAAGGTAGGAACCTTGAAACCAATGGGTATCACAACCCCAGATATCAGACTCAAATCCTCAAAATCCAGCCCAGATGATTTCTGCAACTCCATAGCATCCATCCTATCCACCAGCATCTTGAATTTGTCTTCATTAGGCTCATGGTAGTAGTTAGCCTCAGAATCAGAGTCCCCCATAGTGTTGTGAAGACTACCTCTCTCTTGCTCAGATTCTTCAGATTCATAGTCTTCAACCTGTTCCTTAGTTTTGACAGGACCTCTGAACCTTCTTCCCATGTTGAGCAACCCAGCAGACCTCCTAGTCTTCTTTGTCTTCTTGGCCAGCAGTGCCTTCAATTCATCTTGCCCCTTGGATAGGTTCAAGATCAGCTCTTGGAACTGTGCATTCTGTGCCTGAAGATCCTTAACTGATTGTTCAAGTGCCATTGCTGAAATAAACAGCGAGAAGATGAGAAACCTGTGCACAATTATAAACCTGTGATGCAATGAAATGGTAATGCGAATGCGTATGCAATGTTTTCAAGGACCGCAGAATTTAAATTTGCTTAAACAAACAAGAAAGTAACTTTTTATTAGTAATAACTTGTTTTGCCTTTTAGGCTTACAAAAAATGAAAGTGAAATAAGTACAAAAGACGGGGTTTTAAGTCTCCCATGGACGTTTCCTCTTTGTGTTGAGGTAAGAGTTGAGGTTTCGTTCCTCGTGAAGTTGCTTTGTTAGCTCTAGGATCCTTGCTTGGCTTGCTTTGTAATGAGCCTCGAAAGTATCCCTTTGCTCCTTCAGTTGGATCCATGATCTCTGCAAGTCTTCCATATCAGTAGGCATGTCTGGGTGAAGGATGGTATAAGCAGTGTCTCCTTCAGCAACAGGTTCCATGGTAACTGGTAGGATGGCAGGATATGGCATCACGAGTGTCTGAGCACGAGATCGTACCCATCTGAGATAAGCCTCCATAGGAATAGTGTACTTAGGCTCCAGTGTTTTGCTGTCAACCCTGTTTACTTTTCCCCAAGCTCGTATGAATCTCTGACGGTAACCCTGAAGATCGTTGTCGTAGTCAAACACAATGCCCTGAATCAACATGTCATGTGGACCATCACTTCGGGCGTAACCAAACTGTCGTAAAGCTAAACAGGGGTTGTAGGTGATGCCTCCCCTTATGCCTAGAAGTGGCACATTAGGAAATTCCCCACAACGGTCAATGATGGTGGCATTCTCCATAGATCTGGAGCACCAGTGGATGTCTGAGTGAGATAGTGACATAATCCTCTTGGACCATCTGAACCCTTGCTCATTCTTCATTACTGAGCGAGGCAGGTGAGAAATAAACCACCTGGATAGTAAAGGTATGCAGCACATCAAAGTTCCTCTTGCCCTTGTAGTACGGGTGTGAAGAGAATGCAGGATGTCCCCAAGCAATGTAGGCACTGGATTGTGACTCAGGAAAATGTTGATGGCATGAACATCTATGAACTGATCTGGATTGGGGAACAATACTAAGCCATATATCAGCAAGGCTAAGATCTCCTCAAAAGCATCATAGCTCATGGCCTTCAAGAACATTTGAGCTTTATCCATTAGTACCTTGGCAAGAATACCCTTGACTCCACTTCTCGTCTCTAGCACAATGTCAGACTTCTTCAGATGTAGAGCTGTGGCAATAACCTCTGGTTTAAGTTCCTTCTCCAAACCTGTGAATGGTTTCTGATCAAGAACAGGGATATCCAGAAGTTTAGAGAACTCCTCCATGGTTGGAACTAACTGATAATCTGGAAATGTAAAGCAATGGTGCTTAGGGTCAAAGAACTGAAACAGCACACTCATCATGTCTTCACTGAACCCTGAAGTGACTAGATCCAATAGGTGACCATGTCTCTTGATGAACCGGGAGTGATCAGACACTTGAGAAACCAACTCTTTAAGCTTGGGAGGTATCCCCACAAAGTTGATCCTGATGGTGTTTCTACGAGCAGAAGCCATGACCTGCAACAAAGAACAAAGATAAATCCTTTGGTCCTTGAAATGGTTAGGGAAAATGATATGCTCATGATGCATGATGATGTCATGATGTTATGTTCAATCACAAACATGTGGCACACACAAACAAGTCACACCATAGCCCTAGGTTTAAAGGCTTGCATGAGGTTTAAAGGTAAGTACCCTCCCCTGAAGTTAGATGGTTCATCCTGTCTTACAAAAGTAACCCGGTTCTAAAGGTTCTCAATATCATTGATCCTTCACAAGGGTGGTTGATCAGAAAGCAACTTACTTGCCAACCAAAACCCTCCAAGTTTAAGATCTCAATGAGTGTAGTATCGAGTGTCAACCAACTTCAGTCTGCACCAAAGCCGGTTACCTCACTACTTTCTAAAGGCCAAGATGAGTTAACTAGGGTTCTAAAAGTTAGTTAGTGCATTGACAACATATGGCAGCCTCAATATTATCCTCAACTTGACTTAAGGAATATAAGCACCAACCAAGAAGTCGCACTAACTATGGCCACCAGATCAACCGTATCGATATACGTCGTACAGTTTCCTTGGTCTATTGCCATTTACCTAAGGTACACTAGATCCGGGTTAGGACCTTTCACACATAAGAGCACCCCAACAAGGTAATATAAAGCACACAAGGCAAACAATTTAAAGTGATCTTATTTCCTAAGGGTACCCCTCTTAAATAGATCCCCAGCAGAGTCGCCAGTTCTGTAACCCGGTGAACTGACTTTAAACAATGTTGCGGATAGCAAGAGTCGCCACCGACTTTTATTTTATCCATAAGGAAAGGTTATAAAAGAACAGGAAAGACCTTAGAGAATATTTTTGGGTCCGGGGGGTAGGTTATGAAAAGGGAAGGTGTTAGCACCCTTTTCATCCATGGTTATCCATGGGCTCTTAGGTACTTAAGCTCACTTTTGAATTGTTTTGAAAGTGTAGTGTGTGAATAAGAAAATTTTCAGAATAGTTAATAAATAATCCATGTAAGGATGTGTTAAAAACATGTTTGAAAATTTGTTTGAAAATGGTTTAAGTGTGAAAATGTTTTTGAAATGAGCTTAAGTACTTAAAAGTAACTTTCCCTAATGTTTAAAGGTCTTTCTTGTTTTTTATTCTTTCCTTAGTAAGACTATCCCTACTATAATGGAGTAGGTAGTCCTTACTTTGGATGTTTAAGGGACATATGAGGGACAATTTGATCTTTAAGGCAATGGTGGGGTGTAATAAGCATATTAAGGGACTATCATCATTTTTTCCGAAGGGACTCGATTCGTATAGGCAACCAAAAAGGGACTTTGATGATTTTTATTCGAGGGACTTGCTTTTATACACCCCACTTAACCATTATTCGTAGGCAACTGGAGGGATATCCTTAGAAAGTGAGACGGCGATTTAAAATCGACTTACGTGTGTGAAGTGTTTAAATTAATTATCTTTATTAAAAATTATCTAAATTTATTTTAAATAACAAACATATTAACACTCCCTAATTACTAACCATAATGACAATAATAATTAAAATAATTATAAAAAATTACAACCGAGAAACAATTACAAAATAATAATAAAAATAGCAAATTTAGGCAATAAATAATAAAATATAAATAATAAAGGGGTTAGTAAATAAAATTAGCAAAAATAATAGTAAACATAATTAAATTATAAATGGGTTAGTAACTAGAAATAATAAATAAGGTTAGAAAAATAAAATATAAATAATAACATGGTTAGTGATAAAAATTAAAAGGTTATAATAAGCAATAAATTAATTAATAGAAATCAACAATATAAATAAAAATAATTAACATACATAATTAGGTAATTTTTATATTCATATAATATTTAAATTATTATAATTACAAAAATTTTAATTATTATGAACATATATTTATAATTTACATACATATTATAAGAAAAAGATAAACTTTCAAATATCATGTTAAAATTTAATTTCTATTAGTTATTATGTTTATAAATTAATTTTAACTATATACAAAATATATAAATTAAACTATTTCTAAACATTAAAAGAAAATTAATTTAAATTACAAATACAAGATTTTATGAAAAAAAGAATTAAATGTTATTTAGAAAAAAATATTTTGAGATTGGAAAATTAAGTTTTTATTTTTTAGGGTTTTAGAATTAGGGTTTGTGAAAATTAGGATTAGCTTATAAAATAATTTATTTTTTAACAATCATACAAAATTATCTTAATCAATATACAAATAAAATTTAAACTAAAAGAAATCAAAAGTTTTATATTTTTTTTTAGAAAATTTGATTATATGATGTATATACATAGAATTATATAGAAAATTAGAATTAGGTTTATTTTTTTTTATAAACAAAAGAAAATATAATTTGATTAAGAAAATAGAGGAAATAGGTGATAAAAAATTAGGACTGACCTTGAGTAGGTTTTGATCCCTTGTCCTTATGTTTACCAGCCAAAACCATCTCCCACTAGGCCACCACGCGCATGGTTGTAAAAGAGAGAAACGCAATTGGTTTTGTGCTTTGAGTTCATGAATCTGGTAAATAAATGAGAAAAATAAAAAGGCCTGGGGAGGATTTGATCCCAGGACCTTCGTATTCGCAAGCATGCATCTCACCACCCGGCTGGAAGAGCCAATCTGCTAGCTGAAGGATTTCAACGCATAATATATGATATCTTCATTTATCCTGAAAAAAAATAGAAAAAGGAATGGTCCAGGCCAGATTCGAACCTATGCCATTATCAAACAAACATGCAGGCCTTTCCACTGAGGCACACATACGCGTGTGATGTATAACTCAACAACAAAAGAAAAAATATTTGATTCACATTTGAATTTTTCAAACGCGCGGGAAGCAGTCGTCCCCTACCTCCAGCACTGCAATTTTTGCTACGAAATTAGCTGAGAATTTTCCTGCGGATTTGAAACCCTAGCAAAACCTGCGAAACTCGATGATCAACCAAACCCTACAATTTTACAAAATTGAAAGCAGAAATACAATCCAGAGGTCAATACAAATCCAGCCATGGTCTTAGAAACCATTTATATTCAATGGATCATAAAACCCTAAAACGAAGGTCATGAACCCTAAAATGGCACTATGTGATTCGGCCATGGTTTCTTCGATTATCCTGCCCAGAATTCATCACAACCCTTCATAGAACACAAATCATCAAACAAAATTCAAAAATAATGCATAAATGTTTAAGAACGAAAAATCATGAAAGTGTGAAGAAGTTTGAATCGGATTTCTTCATATATGATGTTATGAGGCAATGTTATGGTCTGGTTATGTTCCATGATGATCAAAGAGTCTAACCATGTCTTTATTTTACCTTTTAATGGCTTGTATGTGAAAATCCGAATGGAGGTTTTTTGGTTGATTTTTGAAGTATGAAGCTTACCTCTTGGCTGCTCAAATTCGTCCCCAAGGCTAGGTTTATGATCAGCATATATAGGTGAGTCAATTAGGTTAAAGAAATTGATTGATTTAGTGGAAGATTTGATACTTTGAGATTGAGAAAGATCATGCCATGAAAATCCAATATTTTTAAACCAAAGCTTTCTATTTTGAGCCAATTCACATGATTCTTGTATCAATTTGCTCCATATGAACTTTATAACTTTCTAGAACCAACAAACCAATTTAATTTTCAAATTTAATATTTTATTTAATTTTAAGATGATTTTAAGAATTAAAAATCATAATAAATTAATTAAATAAAATAAAAATTATGAAAATATCATGAGAGTTTCGTGCATGGCTTTATGAAGTGGATTGGGTCACAATTTGGGTGGCCCATTTGAAAAAAAATGATTTTGAACCTCCCTTTTCAATATAAACCATCACAAAATTGTCCAACTTTGCAAAGACACATCTCCCTCAATTTTAAGGGTATGAGGGTGTTCTTGGACTTTTTGGAAAGCTTGAAGAGTCCTCTAAACAACCCCATTGTTTTCAGGTCCATATCATTTACCAATCTCAAGTTATGCCCTTTTGAAGTTGTTGACTTTTTGTTGACTTTTGAAATGACCTATAATGTCTTAGATCATATCTTTCAAATGAAGCATTTTTGGGCTTAACCTTCAACATCAAAGTTGTAGAGAATTCAATTTCCTTCAAAATGAGCTTTGGATGGAGACTTGGTGATGAAGTATGTGAAAGTTATGCCTGGTCAAAGTTCAGTTGACTTTTACTGAGGAAACCCTAATTTAGAAACTCCTGATTATTGATGATCTGGAATCTCCTTGATGAATCATGATCAACCCTTGATAAAATGATGAATTTTACTTCATATACTTGATGTTGGCAAAAAATCATGAAGTTTGACTTTGGTTTGACCACAGTTGACCTCAATTTGACTTTTTAACTGCATTGACTGATTTTGACTTATCTGATCATCTGACTGAGCAAATTTTTGAGAAAAGTCTTGAAACTTGTCATAGGGGTTCTTACACACATATAAGATGTTATGAAGCTCACTTGAAGTATTGGAAGTCCATTTAGCCTGATTAAAGTCAAAACCCTAGTTTTGGATGCACTGCTTAGGAGGTGCATTGTCTGAGGGAAATGTCAACTTCTTTGACCAATTGTGAACTTTGTGAACCTTGTGAACCATCATAAAATGTCTTGTGATACTCATGGGAGGTATTGTGAAGCTTGTGAACCTGGTGAACCTCATGAAGTGGCTTTGTAGACCTCAGGAGAGCTTTGTAATCATTGTGAAACTTGTGAACCTTGTGAACCTTCATAAAGTAACTTGTGGACTTTATGAACCTCATGAAAGGTATTGAAAGCATTGTGGACCTGGTGAACCTCATGAAAGGTTATGCAAGTGTTGTGGACCTTGTGAACTTTCATAAAGTAACTTGTGGACTTTATGAACCTCATGAAAGGTTATGCAAGTGTTGGGGAACTTGTGAACCTTGTGAACCTTCTTAGAACACAAAGTCCTGTGTTGTGAGGGCAAATTTTGGGGTGCAACAGACAGTTCTTGTGATTCTAAAACCATGGACATGTGACTCTTTATTTGAGTCCCCTACCTTGGTTACTGGATTTATAGACCTCCATCTGGAATTCTTGAACACACATGGACTTATATCAGGGCATTTTGATCAGATCCAGCTCAGTCACAAACCCTTTGCATATCATGTGCATACATAATCATTGCATCATATTAACATTTGCTTATTTGTGTTTCAGGGTATCCATTTTCATCTGGTTTTGGTTTTGACCCCATCTTCAGTATTGACCTATCTTCACCAGCATCTGCTTCAGTTATCAGCTTCAGCTATCACCAGCACCAGCCAATCAGTGGCCCATTCCTTCAGCATTGTCATCAGCACTTTACTCAGTCTTCAGCATCATGGCTCCAAAGAAGAGCAACATCACCTATCACTTCTTCCAGCCAGACTTATCAGACATCAGGAAGATTCAAACCCTGATCACTCCAGATCACATACCTTTGTTCAGGGAGCATTATGGGGATATACTTGACATGGTTATGGATCTGGACCCTTCACAGAGAAGCCTGATCCATACTTGTATTCAGTTTTATGACCCCCCATTGAGATGTTTCACCTTTCAAGACTTTCAGTTGGGCCCTCTGTTAGAAGAATACTCATCATTGGTTGGTCTACCTATCAGGAGAGAAATCCCTTTCAATCCTGAGATGGCTTTCCCAAGCAATGGAGAAGTAGCAAAAGCTTTGCACCTGGAGCCTGTTTTGATTGAGCAACATATGACCTCTAAAGCTGGGATCCCTGGCTTTCATCTGGACTTCTTAATTTCTCAAGCTAGTCTGAAGGCTTCCCTGGGAGAGTGGAAAGCTGTTTGTGATTTGTTGGCCTTAAGTGTATATGGAATTGTGTTGTTTGCAGATGAGCCTCGATTCATTAGCAAGAATGCAATCCATCTGTTCATCCTGAAGAACCCAGTGCCAACTTTATTGGGTGATCTCTATTACTCAGTACATCAGAGGAATGAGAAGCAGAGGGGAAGGCTAGTGAGGTGTTGTGCTCCATTATTCCATGCTTGGCTTCTCAGGCATCTACCCAGGACAGATGCATTTCTAAATCCTCATCAGCAAAGCAACTGGGCTAAGAGACTCACTGTTCTAACTTCAGCAGATATCAGATGGTGTACTCAGAGCACCAAGGGCAGAGATATCCTCACCAGCTGTGGGCACTTTCCCAATGTGCCCTTAATAGGAGTTAAGGGAAGTATCAATTACAACCCTCTGCTGTTCAGGAGGCAATTGGGCTATGCACTGGTCCACACTCCTAGGGTACAGGACTTGGTGGAGACCCTCTATTGTGAGAACAAGATTAATTTGGCTGTTGTTAGGCAGGCTGCCTGGGCCTGGGATCATGTTCAAACCAAGGGAATCACCATTCTGGGGAAGTGCAATAATGTGGCATCAGCACAATATTATGAGTGGTCCCATGCCAGGGCCCAATTCTCTGGAATGCCCTTCACCATAGAAGACATGCCTGAGTCATCTTCAGCACCACCCCCTGCCACCATCAGTTTGGAGGAGTTTGAGAGCTTGAAGGAAAGAAATGAGAAGTTAACCCAGGCGTTGCAGAAGACCCTCCGAGAGAGGAGTGAAGGTGTGAGGGAGATTGAGAGATTGGAGAAGTTGAGAGTGGAACACTTGACTAAGATTGAGAAGTCTGGAGATTATATCAAAAAGTCCAAGGCTGGTGAACAAATTCTGAAGAATGCTTGCAAAGAAGCCCAGTTCCAGAGAGCAAGGACAGACTTGTATCTAAAGGAGAGTCAAGCCCGGTGGGTCCGAATCACCGAGACTCGTACCCTGGAAGACAAGAGAGTTCAAGATAAGATGGAGCAGATGGAAGAAGCCCTGGCAGCAGCCCAAAGGGAGATATCAGAGCTAAAAATCAAAGCAGGAGTGAAGAGGTCTAAGGACCAAAGTCAGAACAAGAAGTTGACCACAGCTGTTGCTACCCGGAACCTCCTTATCCGGAATCTCACGGAGCGTCCGGCTGATCCTGTGACCGAAGCACTTCTCAAGGAAGTTCGTGAGGATGAGTTTGGCCTTGGAGTTTGATCATTTGCTTGTTGTTGTTCCCATTCCATGTACTTTTACTTTTTTGATGTATTTTGCCCCCTTTAAGGGCTTATGTTGTAAAATGAACAAGTTGTATTATTTCACCTTTTGTAATATATTTGTGTTATTTTGTTCCGTCCGATTTACTTCGAAAGCAACTTCAACAGCAGCATCTTCAAGGATCTGGAAGGGTCAAAACTGAAGGCCAAACCGGATACCTTGAGAGCAAATAAGCATAACTGCATTGCATACTAACCCTTTTGTTTGTTTTGTAGGTTTTTGTTTTATTGTTACTAACCTCTGTTGTGATATTCAGGAATTATTGCTCGTCGCCGGGTATTTCCCCTCAACCGGCCACACAGGTACCCAACTAGAAACAACCTTCCAGGCATCCAGATGGACCAGATGCAGCAGGACCTTACGGAGGTCAGAAACCAGATGGCCAACGAAAGGTTGGAGATGAGAACTCAGATAACACAGTTCATGGAAGTGATGAACAACTTAGCTCAAAGCCAGGAGAGGCTCAGGGCTTTGGTAGAAGGGAGGAATCAAGAGGAGCCCCATGTGGGGACTGCTGGCACAAGTAACAATGAAAGGGTACAACCTCATGTTAACCCTCCTGTGTTTGGTCCCCATCTCCATCCTGAAATTAATATTCCTGCAAACATTCAAGGGACAGCCACTGCAGCCAGGGTACTTCAAGAAGACCCTCAAGAGGATCAATTTACAGTAATGGGTGCTGGAGAAGAGACTTACGATAGACGGTTGGAAGAGATAGCCGAGAAGTTGAGGTCCTTAGAATCTCAAAATTCTTTGGGTTTCGACGTCATGGACATGGGTTTGGTAGACGGGGTCAGGATCCCCCATAAGTTCAAGCCTCCTTGTTTCGAAAAGTATAATGGGACTTCATGCCCCCGGACTCATTTGCAATCATTTCTGGGAAGGCTGAAGGCCTATACAATGGATGAGAAGCTCTGGATGTTCTACTTTGAAGACAGCTTGACTGGAGCATCAAGGGAATGGTATTCCCATTTGACAAGAGCAACTGTGAGATGCTGGAAGGACCTGGCAGAAGCCTTCATCAGACAGTATCAATACAACTTAGATATGGCACCCAACAGGACTCTCCTGATGGGAATGTCACAGTCGTCAAGGGAAAGTTTCCGAGAATATGCCCAGAGATGGAGGCAGTTGGCTGCTGCCGTTCAACCACCTATGTCTGAGAGAGAAATGGCAGACATGTTTATGAACACTCTTCAGGGAACGTATATTGACAGGTTGGCTGCTTTCTCTTCCACTAGCTTCGCAGATGTCGTCATAGCTGGGGAGAGAATTGAAAGCCTGTTAAAAATGGGTAAGATCTCTGACAATGGCGCCAGCTCGTCCAGTAGTACGAGAAAGCCTTTTGCAGGCCCGAGAAGAACTGGCGAGACTAATGCCATCCACACCAACAGGGGTAGGCCCCAATATGTTCAAAGGTTAATAGAAGCAGTCACTATCCCTGCTCCAGCTCATCCACAGCCAGTCTATCAACCTCCTCAACAGAACTATCAGCCACAACCCCAGTATCATCAGCAGAATCAATATCCTCCAAGAAACTTCAACAACAGCAACACCAACAACAATCAACAAAGGCCATTCCAGCAAAGGCCATCTCAAGCTAACAGAGTGATCGACCCGATCCCAATGCCGTATGCTGCCTTGCTGCCACAACTTCTGAAACTCAACCTAGTTGAGCTAAGAACGTTGGCACCTCCGGATCCCAACAGTCTACCTAGGAACTATGACTCCAATGCTAGGTGTGCTTTTCATTCAAACGCACCTGGTCACAGTACAGAAAAATGCAGGGCTCTGCATATGAAGGTACAAGACTTGGTAGACTCCAAGGCTCTGAATTTTGCACCGCCGCCCAATGTCAATAAAAACCCTATGCCAAATCACGGTGGTCCCCGAATTAACGCTATTGAAGAAGACAGACCGTCTTATTTAATAACCAGTGTGGATCAGATCCGGACACCGTTGGTGGAAATCAAAGCTCAACTCCGTGAATGCCAAATATTTCCGGGGTGTGAACTAGGGTGTGCCTACTGCAATATTTCATTGAATGGGTGTGAGGACCTGAGGAATGGCATTGACAACCTTATTCAGAGTGGCCTGCTACAGATCACTACATCATTTCCGACAAATCCGACAACTTCATCAGCAACGATTCCAGAACCTCCTACAACTGCAGCAACTATTTCAGCAACATCAACAAGTACTTCACCTGTCCTCTCAAATGATCAGTTTTCAACAGTTTCTCCTGCTACAACTTCAGCTTCATTCCATTTCGAATCTCCTGCAACAACAACATCCGTACTTCCAACAATACCTCCTACAACACCAGCAACCAATCACGAAGATGTCTCTACTGTTACCATATTCTATGATCCTGAAAATAACTCCGCCTACCATTCAGAAGGTGCTGCTCCCATCAGAGCACCAGTTACAATCTTTTATGATCCACAAACAATTACAGTCCCTTCAGCAGCAGCAATCAGTCCAGTCACTGTCACGGTGCCTGGACCAATACCATATGAAAGCAATAGGGCCATCCCTTGGCACTATGGCTCTGACGTGTACTGTGAAGGGAAAAGAATCACTCTTGAAACATCAACACCTGCACCACAAGTAGATAATGTGGGGGGAGGCGGAGGCTTCACTCGAAGCGGACGTCTCTTTGCTCCACCAATTCAAAGACCTACTGCCGAAGCAGAAGCTGCTGCCAAGGCAAAGGGAAAGAGCCCGGTGCAGGAAGATCAAGCTGCCAAAGAAGCCTTGAAGACTCCGTTCGATCAGGAAGTTGATGAGTTTATGCGAATCATCAAAAAGAGTGATTATAAAATTGTGGATCAGCTTCACCAGACGCCATCCAAAATCTCTATCCTCTCACTGCTTATGTGCTCCGAAGCCCATCGGAATGCACTACTTAAAGTCTTGCACGCAACTTACGTGCCTGAAGAGATTACTGTCAACCAGTTGGAAACCGTGGTTGGAAATGTTACTGCTAGCAATGGGCTAGGGTTCACCAACACTGACTTGACAGCGGATGGCCGCAACCACAACAAAGCCTTGCACATAACCATGGAATGCAAAGGAGCTGTCCTTTCTCATGTGCTGGTGGACACAGGTTCTTCCCTGAATGTCTTACCAAAGAAGGCTCTGGTGAAGTTAGAATATGATGGATTGGCATTGAGACCCAGCAACCTGGTGGTAAGAGCCTTTGATGGTTCCAAGAGATCGGTTCTGGGAGAGATTGAGCTGCCTGTGACAATTGGCCCACAGACCTTTAAAACTATCTTTTATGTGATGGACATTCAGCCCGCCTACAGCTGTTTGTTGGGTAGACCCTGGATTCACGCCGCCGGCGCAATAACGTCTACCCTTCACCAAAAGTTAAAATTTGAGTGGGAAGGCCAAGTTGTCACAATCTGTGGGGAGAAGGACATATTTGTTAGCCATCTGGCTACTTATAAATACATTGAGATGGATGGGGAGATCCATGAAACAATGAGCCAAGGTTTTGAGGCCTTGAATGTCAATGAAGCATCTGCTGTATCTGGTATCTCCATGTCGTCTTATCAACAAGCCCGGAAGGTTGTTGAGGAAGGAACTGCCCTAGGCTGGGGCAAGGTCTTAGCTGTGGAGGAAAAGAAGGACAAGTTTGGGTTGGGTTACAGACCAACTCAACATCAAGCAAGGGCTGCTGCAGAGCCAGGTTTTGTCAGTGGGGGGATGCTTACCCCCGATGCTATCAACTGTCTGGAAGACGAGCTGGAAGAGGAGCGCAATCTGGAGAATTGGATTCGTCCAAAGACCCCGGGGAGCAGTATCTCGAACTGGTCTTCCCAGGAAATTATAAGAGTTACTCATGCAGAGTAATTATTATTTCCTGTATTTTTATAGCATGCATCAAAGTCTTGCATCTTGCCCAAGATGACAAGACTCATTTTGTAATCAGGGCCATCTGTACTTTTGTGCAAACAAGATTAAATTAATGAAATATCAGACATCTTTTTGCAAACGAGCCTTTTTCTTTTCTGCTCACTGTTTTTCCATTTTTCTTTTTGTACAAAAATAAATGGCGGTGTTTTCAAAATGATAACTTCATTTCACTTTCTTCTAAAGCAAGATTAAAATCAATCACTAAAATGAACAAGCTTAACCCTTGCAGAGAGTGCCTTCCAGACAGCACCGACAACAGCACGGCTATGACTTCGTATGACTTTGACAATCCAATCAATCAAGCCGATGAAGGGGTTGAAGAAGAGTATGAGCTTCCTGAAGAGCTAGCCAGGTTGTTGAGACAGGAGGAAAAGGTTATTACTCCTCACCAGGAGGAGGTTGAAGTGATTAATCTTGGTACAGATGAAGACGTGAAAGAAGTTAAAATCGGGGCCTGCCTGCAAGACTCAGTGAAGAGACAACTGATAGATCTGCTTCAAGAGTATGTTGATGTGTTTGCTTGGTCGTATCAAGACATGCCAGGGTTGGATACCGACATTGTTGTGCACAAGCTGCCTTTGAGAGAAGAATGCCCACCGGTCAAACAGAAGCTGCGCCGTACCCGTCCAGACATGGCTATGAAAATCAAGGAGGAGGTACAAAAGCAATGGGACGCCGGGTTCCTTGCTGTGACTAGCTACCCGCCGTGGGTTGCTAATATAGTACCTGTGCCTAAGAAAGATGGCAAAGTAAGAATGTGTGTTGATTACCGGGATCTGAATAGAGCCAGCCCGAAAGATGACTTCCCATTACCTCACATTGATGTATTGGTGGATAACACGGCTCAGTTCTCGGTATTCTCCTTCATGGATGGATTTTCAGGATATAATCAGATCAAGATGTCACCTGAAGACATGGAGAAGACAACATTCATCACGCCTTGGGGCACGTTCTGCTACAAAGTGATGCCATTCGGACTGAAGAATGCTGGTGCCACATATCAACGGGCTATGGTGACATTGTTCCACGATATGATCCATAAGGAAATCGAGTGTTATGTGGATGATATGATCGCCAAGTCCCTTACAGAGGAGGATCACCTGGTGAATTTGCTGAAGTTGTTCAAACGTCTGAGGAAATACCAACTGAAGCTGAACCCCAACAAGTGCACATTCGGGGTGCGATCGGGTAAGCTGCTGGGTTTTATTGTGAGTGAGAAAGGGATTGAGATTGACCCTGATAAAGTCAAGGCTATTCAAGAAATGCCTGCACCGAAAACTGAGAAAGAAGTTCGAGGGTTCTTAGGTCGGTTGAACTACATTTCACGGTTCATATCCCACCTTACAGCGACCTGTGAGCCCTTGTTCAAGCTGTTAAGAAAGGAACAAACGGTCAGGTGGAACGAAGATTGCCAGAAGGCTTTTGACAAGATCAAGGAGTATTTACAAGAACCTTCAATCCTTATGCCTCCAGTTGAAGGAAGACCTCTGATTATGTACTTGACAGTATTAGAAGAATCAATGGGGTGTGTGCTGGGCCAGCATAACGAGTCTGGTCGAAAAGAGTATGCAATATACTACCTAAGCAAAAAGTTTACCGACTGTGAACAACGTTATTCACTGCTCGAGAAAACTTGCTGTGCTTTAGCGTGGGCTGCTCGCCGACTGAGACAGTATATGTTGACCCACACTACCTTGTTAATCTCAAAAATGGACCCAGTTAAGTACATTTTCGAGAAGCCAGCACTTACCGGACGGGTTGCAAGATGGCAGATGATTCTCACAGAATACGACATACAGTACACCTCTCAGAAAGCCATCAAGGGCAGTGTACTATCTGAATATCTTGCTGAGCAACCCATTGATGACTACCAGCCTACGAGGTTTGACTTCCCTGATGAAGACATCATGTTCATAAAATCAAAAGATCATGAAGAGCCTATTCACACTGAAGGGCCTGACCCGGAGGAAGAATGGACTATGATGTTTGATGGGGCTGTTAACATGAATGGTCGTGGTGTTGGTGCAGTACTCATTACACCAAAAGGAGTTCACATGCCTTTCTCGGCAAAACTCACTTTCAACTGCACTAACAACGAAGCTGAATACGAAGCTTGCATTATGGGTCTTGAGGAAGCCATTGACCTCAGGATCAAGACATTAACTGTATTCGGAGATTCAGCTCTGGTAGTCAATCAAACCAACGGAAAATGGTACACCCACCAGGATCATCTGATACCTTACAGGGATTATACAAGAAGATTATTGACTTTCTTCACAACAGTCAAGCTTGAGTATATCCCTCGGGACGAGAATCAGTTCGCAGATGCTCTTGCTACCATTTCATCCATGATCAAAGTTCAAGCTGCTAACTTTGTACCTCAGATTTCAGTGTCCAGACTAGACAGACCAGCATATGTATTTGCAGCAGATGTTGTCAAGGATGACAAGCCTTGGTTCCACGACATTAAGTGCTTCTTGGAGGATCAAACATACCCACCTGGGGCATCTTCCAATGATAAGAAGACTTTGAGAAGGCTTGCTGGTAGTTTCTTTCTGAACACTGATGGGTCTTTATACAAAAGGAACTTTGATATGGTACTCCTCAGATGTGTTGACAAGACGGAAGCAGATTTGTTGATGCATGAAGTGCACGAAGGATCTTTTGGTACCCATGCTGGAGGGCATGCCATGGCAAAGAAGTTGTTAAGATCAGGTCATTACTGGATCACAATGGATGCAGACTGTTGTGCTTACGCCAGAAAATGCCACAAATGCCAGATTTACCCAGATAAGGTGCATGTGCCTCCCAACCCTTTGAACATCATGTCTTCACCATGGCCCTTTGCCATGTGGGGCATTGATATGATCGGCAAGATTGAGCCAACTGCTTCGAATGGTCACAGATTCATCCTGGTCGCCATTGATTATTTCACCAAGTGGGTTGAAGCAGCCTCATATGCAAATGTTACAAGACAAGTGGTAGCCAGATTTCTGAAAAGAGATATCATCTGTCGATATGGAGTTCCCGAGCGAATCATTACTGATAATGGTTCCAATTTAAACAACAAAATGATGGCAGAGCTGTGCCGGGACTTCAAGATCCAACATCACAATTCTTCTCCTTACAGGCCAAAGATGAATGGCGCTGTTGAGGCAGCTAATAAGAATATCAAGAAGATTGTGCAGAAGATGGTAATCACATACAAAGACTGGCATGAAATGCTCCTGTTTGCCTTGCATGGGTACCGCACATCAATCAGAACATCCACTGGGGCAACACCGTATCAGCTTGTGTATGGTATGGAAGCAGTCCTACCAGTTGAAGTTGAATTACCTTCCTTGCGGGTATTGATGGATGTTAAGCTGAACGAAGCAGAATGGGTTCGGTCCCGATTCGAACAACTGAGTCTGATCGAAGAGAAGAGATTGGCTGCAATCTGTCATGGGCAGTTATATCAGAAGAGAATAAAGAAAGCCTTCGATCAGAAAGTCAGGCATCGAGAGTACCAAGTAGGGGATCTTGTGCTGAAAAGAATCCTCCCTCCTCATACAGACCACAGGGGCAAATGGACTCCAAATTACGAAGGACCATTTGTGGTAAAGAAAGTTTTTTCCGGTGGAGCACTGATGCTCAGCACCATGGATGGTGAAGATTTTCCATCCCCTGTGAATTCAGATGCAGTTAAAAAATACTTCGCATAAAACGACCCGCTGGACATAAAAACAGAATGTAAGTCCAGGCAAAAATAGGGCATCCCGGCGAGTCAAAAACAGAATAAAAGACTCGGGAAAAAGTAAGGGAAAATAAACAAAAAAATGTACACCCGCTGAGTTGAAAAGCCGCATTGGACAACTCAGGCAAAAATGGGTATCCCGATGGATTGAAAACCCGAAAGGGCGATCCATGCAAAATAAGGGAATAAGCGAACAACTGCATTCTGAATTCGTCTGTATTGTCTACAACTTGGTAGGCTCCAAAGGATCAAGCTTCAATTAGAATCAACTCTCTCCAGAAAGCAAGACGAGAAGAACGTCATTGTCATACGAGTCATAGCAGAAGAGGAAGCTCCTTGAAAGCGTCGTCAACATCGCCAGCATTTTGTTTCTCAATTTGTAACAGTCTCTTCATTTCAGGAGACTTGTTTTCTTTGACTGTATCTTGCCAATTCAGGGCACATGAATTAATAAAATCAGATTTTCAGTCATGTTTCGTCTTGTACATTTTATTTGCAAAGAATGTCTGATGTCTCTAAAAAACTAATTGCATAAGTACAGATGCTTTTCACTAAAAAGGGAAAAAAATAAAACACATGCTTGCAGGGAATGTGATTACTCTCGAAAGTACTTAAACTCCTATGATGGAATCCAGTAAAAGATACCTCGGGGCCTTTTGTACGTTTCATTATCTTTGCGGGATTGCAGGAATCAACAAACGGCCTTAGCACTCAAGGTGCTTTCTCCCCAGCTGAGTTGCCTCCCATTGCTCTCCCCAGCTGAGTGACCAACAACATTCCCCAGCTGTAGTACCAATCATTCTTCCTCAGCAGAATGCAAAGATCCAGGGGGCCATCTCCCCACAGAGCTTCAAGCCTCTATCCAGAAGAGCAACGCACGAGGAAGTCACAACAGAGTACAGAAAGCTTCTACAAACCCCAGCTGGGTCCCATATTGCAAGGATATGTCAATCAGTGACCTATATCCCCAAGCAGATGCATCATCAGATCTACCAATGATCTCATCCCCAGCTGGGAGGTCCATTTCAAACAGATCATCCAGAGATCTTTGCAGCAACGGGATCCGAATCCCAGATCTGTGCCTCCTTGCATAATCATGGCATTTGCATCATACTATCCCCCCAGAGCGTAGCATTCCGTCTAATACGGAGCATTACGGCAAAAATCAAACGCATAGCATAATCATAAGCCATTTTCTGAAGTAACACTTGTGAATAATAAACCGTTCATCATCATTGTACAGAAATCCCCACCAGGGTCCCAGCAAAAGCAGTTGCCTCTCCAATCACCCGTACTACAGATACTTCCTGACACCCGTCCGTGTCAAATCACCAGCAGAAAGCCAAAGGCATCCTCTTTGCACTCACATATACTTATATATACATTTTCTTGACACCCGTCCGTGTCATATCCCCAGCGCAGTCGCTTACACCTTTATCACCCATACACTGGACAATGCTATACTTTTCTCTTTTGACACTTGTCTGTGTCACTCTCCCCAGCAGATAAACACTTATATATATATACTCACTACTCATTGATACACTTATACAGATACTCGTCTGTATCTTGTATACATCATTTATATCCCCACAGATTCGACACTCGTCCTTGTTCTTTGTTAACCAGTTGGTGCTCGTCCGTACCATCATCTCAGAACATTGCGTCTAGTGTTTGTTTCTACATGATACTCGTCCGTATCATAGTCTTAAGGATGCTCGTCCGCATCTTTAATCCACACACCGTGTCAAACACTTATGCCTTCTTGAATATAGATACTTGCCTGTGTCTACTATTCCCCAGAAGGATTCTTTCAGATACAACACTCGTCCGTGTTCTCTGTTAACCCGTTGATACTCGTCCGTATCATCATCTCTGAACATGTGTCAGTTTGTTTCTACATGATACTCGTCCGTATCATAGTCTTAAGGATGCTCGTCCGCATCTTTAATCTATACACAATACCAAACACTTATACCTTTTGTTTCTTGGATGTAAACGCTCGTCCGTGTTTACTATATCCCCAGTAGATCGCCAACAAATTTTCTTTCTTATCTAACACTCGTCCTGTGTCATGATAACTCTGAGAGCAGCCGTACCCTGCTAAGTGGTCGTCCTCCACTTCTTGATGGTCGTCCTCCGTCATGCTCATCCGATGGCCGTCCCCATCGTTGATATTTTAGCAGCCGTCCCTTGCTAGGTGGTCGTCCTCCACCTTTTGATGATCGTCCTTCATCATCTTTATCCAATGGCCGTCCCCATTGTTTATTTTTGGTTATCTGGCACTCGTCCTGTGTCATGATCAGCCTCGAGAGCAGCCGTCCCCTGCTGAGTGGTCGTCCTCCACTTCTTGATGGTCGTCCTCCATCATGCTCGTCTGATGGCCGTCCCCATCGTTGACCTTTTTTATCCGGCATTCGTCCTATGTCGCGATATTTTCGGCAGCCGTACCCTACCAGGTGGTCGTCCTCCACCTTTGATGGCCGTCCCCATCATATTTCTTTTATTCCCAACAGAGCAGCCGTCCCCTGCTAGGTGATCGTCCTTCACCTTTGATGGCCGTACCCCATCATCTGTTTATTTCATTTATTCTTTAACCCGATGGCCGTCCCCGTCGTGGTCCCTTTTCCTTTTTAGCCCGATGGCCGTCCCCATCGTTGGTTACTTTGCTTTATGAACTTGATGGCCGTCCCCGTCATGATTCATCAATTTCCAAAGAATTATACAGCTTTACCTTGATGGCCGTCCCCATCGTAATCTTATTTTTCCAGCTAGTCGGCCGTCCCCGTCTTTGCTTTACCTTTTATCCCCAGCATGTCGGCCGTCCCCGTCATCGCTTTACTCACCTTCCCCAGCGTGTCGGCCGTCCCCGTCATCGCTATTCACCCAGCAGTCGTCCTCTGCTCGACGGTCGCCCTCCGTCGCCCACACTTTACAATATACTTTATTTTCCTTTACAATCTATATCCCTTTTCTTCTTCATTCTGTGAGTGCAAATTTTGGACTGTCTTTGATATTCAACCACAAGTTATCTTGTTTGCCTGTTAAGCCGCTGCTTACATCCTGCACAGCTAACTCATGTTTGAATAGGGGCAGCTGTAAACACCCCAAATTTGCCCTCACCCATTCACACCATGGCTTGTGATCATCTCATATGCATAAACACAATCATATCATCTCATATCTCATTTTGATTCACTGCACAGTTTCTAAGGCATCTGCACCTAGGGTTTGTGATCTGAGCAATCCCAAAGCATCTTGAGCCACTCCAAAGGCCACCAATCAACTCAAAGGGGTCCATGTGTGTTCTTGTGTCATATCACATCCTCTTCAAGTCAAGAATGCAAAGGAATCACAAGAACTAGGGTTTGAGTGGATGCAGAGCCAGGCTTGACTGCACAGTTGACTGAAAATTAGGGTTTTGGTTTCAGAGGCCATAACCCCAAATTTTTTGGTCATTCTTGTTTCCATTGATCTCTATATGGTATAGGGAGTATGCATATCAATTTTCATGAAGAAATTCCATGGGGAAGTCATCTGATCAAGGGTTGACTTTTCAGACAAGTCAGTGCAAAATCAGGGCATCTGAGGCCCCCAATGACCCAACCAATGGGTGATCTTCATCATTTTGAGTGTATATGATCTTTATTTGATCATGGAAGAAGATTGAAGTTCACAAAAATCAAGAATTTAGGGTTTTTGCAAATGTTGACTTTTTGGGCATAGTTGACTTTTCAAGAATGCATCATTTTAGGTCATTTTTCAAGCCTTGATTCTTGATCCAAAAATGCTTCAAATGGAAAAACTTTGGTCATGAAAGTTGTAGATCTCATCTTTCCCTTTTCAAAAAGTACAAGAACATGATCAAACTCTTCTTGGATAAAAAGTTATGGTGTGACAAAGTTGGCTAAAATCATTGATTTTCAAGGCATGCCTCAAATGAGAATTTTGCAAAATCATGGACCAAGGCCAATTGCAACCTCTAATTCATTCCAAACCAGTATGCAAACATTCTCTAAGTCATAAAATTCAGATTTGAACCAAGAATGCCCATGGTTATGGTTCATGTAACAAGACTTTCTTTCATGAAGTACAAAAAGGCAACAACTTGCAAAAACACTCATGACACTTCTACCACTTGATGCATTGGCTGCTGAACCAAGCTAGCCTCACACACACACCATGCTGCACCAGAACCAGCCTTGTACTAGCCTAGATCATGAGCCATACCTTCCTTACACAATTTTTGACTTTTTGCAAAAGGTGACTTACCAATCAATAAAGCACATGTCCAATCATCTGACCAATGAGAGAGGTTTATGTGGACAAAGGGCAAGGCATTCCATACATCTAGCAAGGCTGAAACATTTCACAACATACACATTCACAAAATCACCTCATCTTGCAAGTTGCTTCGAATCTGCCTCCACAACATACAAACACAAAAACCATCTTCACCATTCATTTCACCATACTTCATAGACCTCAAACCACCAAAGCTCAAGCCTGAAACCAGCCTGACCAGAGCTTCACCATTCCTCACCTTCCAAACCAGAACTCATCGAATCCCTTCATCCAGCCATCAAACACCTCATCTTTCTTCACCAACAAGTCAAGCATACCACAAGGAGTCAAAACCACCCTTTACTTTGAACTGAAGCAGCCTGTACACAAAGCTCATTTCCTGCTACACCAGAACTGGTTCTCACAAATCAGCCATCCACAAAAGCTTTGAAGCCTTCCATTAGCACCAAGGGATACAAGGGAGTCCATTTGCGCGCAAGGAAAGCTCTGGAAGCTCAGTTTTGAAGCTTTCCAGCTCAGGTATGATCATGGAAACTTTCCTCTCAAAGCTTGATTTTTGAGTTACAAATTGATTATTCATGTCTTGCTGGTCATGGGGTTGGTTTCAGAATCGAAAATGAGTGAAAACTGAGCTTGTATGGTCCCTCTGAATTTTTGCCCGTGAATTTCTTTCCTTTCGATTCCTTTGATTCATGATGCATAAATGTTGTTTGAGGATGGATTCATGACCTAGGAAGTTAGAGGATCATTTAGGTGTGCTTGATTTGTAGAATAGGTACCTGAATCGTGTTCTAGGGTTTTTGTGCAGCCGGAGAAGATGACCGGAGCTTCTCTCCGGTCACCTGAGGGTGATTAACCCTAAACTCAGGTCATTATGGCCATTTGAATGTGGAGCGTAGATCCCCTTTGACCTGTTGACTTCCCACCAGTTTGGATGGCCCAGATCTCTTTGTTTGCCCTAATCCTCTTAATTAGGTTAATTAATCATTAATTAAATAAATTAACTCAGAAAGAACCACAACCACTGGATCTGGCGCCAGTCAACCATTTCAAACTCAGAGCTCATCCTGGCCCTCCACGCATTTGACTTTCTTTTTTATTTAATTTTTATTCATTTTCTTTTCCTTTTATTTGCACAATTATTTTAAAATAGCAAAAAGTCTTAAAAAATTATGAAACTTTTTCCTCTGAGTTTTATTAATTTTTATGACACAAAAATATTTTTATTTTATTTTTTATCATTAAAAAAGCATTTTTAAATATTTAAAAGATTATTTTTAATTGATTAATGGGAATTAATTAATTAAAAATACTTTTAGGTATTTAAAAATCACAAAAAAATTCATGAAATGTTCTAAGACATTTAGAAACATTGTCCAACCTTCAAACCAAATTTCTTTTTTGATCTTGATGCATTTTAAGAATTTCTCATTGAATTAAAATCATTTTTGTACATTAATTTGATCCAAAGTTCAAAAATTCATTTCTGCCTATCTAGGAAGAGTTGGACATTGATTCTTCTTGCATTGTTTTATGTTTAGCATGTAGTTTATAGGATAAAATGGTCATGATTTGATCTTGCATTTTTCATTTTGTTTGGCATTTCTTTTGTTAAGAACCCTAAAAAACCCTAATAACTTAGAAAAATCATATCTTGAGATTGGTTAAGAGTTGGGACCTCCCCTTTGGACCTTGGTTTAGTATAGGTTTAGGGTTTCTTTGGGTGGCATTTTCCATTTTTTATCTTAGGGTTTGCTTCTGTTTTGGGTTTTTGTTTGATGTTTGATTCATAAACCCTAATTTGGGCTTTCATTTGCATCCTTCTTGCATTCTCTTGCATAACATGACTTGTATTAGCATTTCAAGCATTCTTGTGATTCATTTGACATCTTAAGACACATAGGAAGCATGTTTGATCATTGCATCACATATTTGCCATGTCATTTGCCTTGTATGCTTCATAACTTTCCATGCTTGTTCATGCTTCTTAACTTACATCATTTGCATCCATGATCTTGTATGAACATCTCCATGCCTTGCCTCATGTTTGCAGCACCTCATAACATCATAATCATCATCAACATGCTTCTGGTTTTGTTTAGCATCATACCATTTCATCCCATCTTGCATTGCATTGCATTTCTTTCTAACATTTCAGGTGGTAAGTAAACTTGAGAAGTGAATTTGCCCTCACTTCTCATAACTTTTCTTTTCATCTCTCTTGCATCCATTGCTGCATTCTTATATGTGTTTGAGATTGAGCTTGCTCATTCTTGTTCTTCCCACTTTCTTTCTTCAAGTGACTTGACTTCTTGAATGAAGCAAGTCACTTTGCTTCTCTTGATCTTGTTCATCTGCTTCCTGGTGGCTCCTTTGAAGATTGTTCTTGTTTAACCTCACAAACTCTAGGGACAACCAATCATGACAATGAATTAGGGTTTTGATTAGTCTCCCCTCATAGTTTTACCTTTGTGTCTCTCTTTGAGTCTTCTCTTCTCACCTCATAATCAGAGACTAAACCCTAAAGGCTTTAAGGCTTTGTGATTAAGTTTATGCCTGCATCCTTCTCTTAGGATGGAGTGTATAACTTTAATCCTAAGTGTTAAACCCTTAATGTGTTTAAATCTCTTAATCAATCCATCTAATAATCATCAAGACATCACACTTGTAACTTGGGCCTTGCATTAGGGTTCTAATTCTTCCTTAAGTGGTTAAGAAGGACTAACCCTAGTGTTAATGGACAAGTCCCCCTCAAGTTGTCTTACAAATCATAAAAATCACTTCATCATCATATCATTGAATAAAATCCACTTAATCAAAGGCTTGTTCTGTCATGAGTTTAATCCCTAATCATGGATTAAGTTGAGGAGTTTTCCTCAGCTTAAACATTCTCATCTATTATCCTTCTATTAGGATGGTGTAATGAGTCTGTTTAATCCTTGATTATGGCTTAACCTCATTACTCAACACTAAACAAAAACAACAAAAACATCTAAATAATCACAAGTAGGTTAATGATCTTAATCCTACACCAAAGGTGATTAAGTGTGATAATCTGACTTCACACTTAAGGTATTCTCATTACCCCTAATCAGAGGGAAGATGTGATGAGTTTACTAATCCATTGGTTTAGGCTTAAGCTCATTAACTTATGACAAACCTTCAAAAGCAATAAAAGACTGAAAACTCAAAAACAAACAATAATCGTCTCCTCCGGGATTCTTTTCTCATCCTCTTCACTCATAAACGAGAACTCGCTTCTCCCGTCTAATGCAAGACAGTTCGCATCTGTGCCAGACAGATCATACACTTGAGCATAGGCAAGTAAGCAGTTCACAAGTCAATTCATCTATCAGTCTCTTTGGGTCGAACTACGGTGTTCTGACTTCCTCATTGCACGAGAGGATACGTAGGCATAACTTAACGGTTATCGAACAAAAGTCTCTGTATATTCCCCCTCTTTCAGCTTTATTCTTTCAGCCTCATATTCTTGAGCATTTCACTCTTGTTCTTACACTGACACTTTCATACTTCATATCACTTATACACTATACACTGACACCTGTACATCCTTTTCTAGCTCTTTTGCACACAAATTGCACTGACACTACCCTTTTGAAACACAAATCTTTTAAGCGTGGATCCCGTCGAGTACGACGGACAATCTGGGTGCTAATACCTTCCCAGGTTGTAACCAACCCCCTTTCTCAGTCTCTCTGGTTCGCAACCGTCTTATCCATCTTTTTCTAGGTCTATGCAGCATTGCCTTTCCTCCGGGATAAAAATGCCTAGCTGGCGACTCTATTCTTCTCCAGTGAGTTCACGGCTGTGTGTTCTCATTGTCCTCCTCGCCGACCGTTCGCGTCTGTACCCTTATTTGACCTAGTGTCACTTATCGGGAGCGACACTTGTGAGCTTGGATTCAATTTATTTTGGGATGACAGGATTTGATTGAAATTTGATTTGAAAACTTTCTATTTTAGCTATTATTGTGCTATCGTGACTTTCCCTTTTGTTGTGCACGAATTTGGATCATATATTATGTAAATAAACTTCATAATTTGATCAAAAAATAACCCAAATATCAAATATTTGATTTTTCAATATTTATTTTGATTAAAATTGAATTAAAATGAATTAAATCCAATAAAATATGAAATAAACAAAAAAAAATCAAATATATGACTTATAGGTCGTGGATCATCTTAAGATTAAGTTTTGATTGTGAAAATATAGGCCCATTTGGTAAAAACTCAAGTTTTGGTCATTGTTTGCCTTATACACCTCCTCAAATTTGCTTAACTTTAACAATGCATAACTTTATCAATTTTTATCATATGAATGTGCTCTTAGACCTTTTAGAAAGCTTAAAGTGTCCTTTAATCACTCCTTTTGGTCCCATGTCCATTTGATCCTCCATGTTCAAGTTATGAGCTTTTGAAAAAAGTTGACTTTTTAGAGGATCTGTAATGTCTTGGCCCATATCTTTCAAATGAAGCATTTCTGGTCTTGGCTTGTGAGACACAAAGTTGTAAAGAATTGAATTTCCTTCAAAATGAGCTTTGGATGATAAATTTATGATGAAGCATGTGAAAGTTAGAGTTGGTCAAAGTACATTTGACTTTCTCCTTAAGAAACCCTAATTTAACAACTTTTGAGTTGTGGTGAATTTGAGATTTTCTTGATGAATCATGATCAACCCTTGATCAAATGATGAATCTTACTTCATAATCTTGATGTTGACCAAACATTTTGAAGTGTGACTGTATATTGACCACAATTGACTTTTTACCCAAGTTAACTGATTATTGATTATCTGAGCATCTAACTGGCCAAACATGTAGGGAAAGTCTTGAAACTTGACATGAGGATCCTCTGAAGTATATGGGATATCATTAAGTCCACTTGACGCTTTGGAAGTATGCTGCTTCAAACAAACGATTAAGGCATTAAAATGCCATTTTCTATGGTACAACAACCATGGTTGCATTTTTCAAACCTGAAAATACGTACCAGATGTGCAGATTAGGGAAAACCCAATGTTGATTGCTTCCTGATGTGCACATTGGGGAAAACCCCAATGTTAAATATTTTACGTTCTTCCGGATGTGCATCTACGGAAGGTATCCGAATGTGTACATCCGGAAGTAACGTGTTTTCATTTTTTATTTTATTTTATTTTATTTATTTATTTGTTATTTACTTATTAATTTTATAAAATTCTAATTTATTTATTATGCGTTGCAGTTTACATGTATGAAAGAGAGGATCGTATGATGCATGACCGATCAACTCAACAAGCATTTGTCCGACGTGAGCAAACATATGTCCCAGAAACACCCTATAGTAGAGGTAGATCCTACACCACAACCTTCCACATCACAAGTTCAGGTCACTCCCACCTCAACCGCCACTTCTACATCTCAGAGGCGTTGGATTACTACTATTGGTTCATCAGGGCCCCCGCATGCAGGCGTCGTCGGGAGACTCTTATTTTAACACCTACTATTCTTCCATCACCCACACCTCAAGAGGTTGTTCGTGATGCACCTACTGATGAGTAAATTCACATTCAATATAAATAATATAAAGATGGAATTACAAGACAGCATACAACAATACATCATATACATCAAGTCTCACCCACATACAACAAAATCAATCACATCATCATAAACAAATGTAATCATGTTATGCCACAAAGAATGAAATGCATTCTTCTTAATATGCATGTGGTACCGGATCATCATCATGGATGGACACTGGGACATCGACCCTACACAAGGGAGCACACATAAACAAAAACACTTTAATCCACACTATGGGATTGAAGCCTCAATCATCATAAGTATGCAATGAATGCAACAACATCAACATTTGCATCTACATTCATCATTATTCATCATTCATACATTTACTACTTTATCTACTCATGTCATCGATACTACTCATCATAATTCCACCTAATCATCTAAACATCATTTTCATCATAATTCTCACACATACAACATGTTATAGCATGGTAAGAATTCACAACAACATCATAACAACACAATACAGTAAAAAAAGACATTACAAGTCATTCCTGAAAAGAAATTATTTTTCAAAAAAATACAGGTATCACTAAAGAGAGCATCGTGCTCGCTAAGCGAGCAACTCTCTCTTTGCAAACTTCCGAAAGTCTTATTCACTCGCTAAGCGAGCTCCTGCTCGCTAAGTGAGAAGGCAAATTTAGCAGAAAAACCCTGCGATTTTCCACACATCCCAACCACACCCAAAACCCTCAAAACCACTAATTATCAACAAAAAAACAACATAATTCACTCTTCCTACCCATTATAATCCTATAATCATCAATTATAACATCTAACAACATCAAATCATCCACAATCTACCAACAATTCCCTAAACCCTAAGGTTTCCCTAAAAAATCCCCTTTTCTCATAAGACTATATATACATTATAAATATTGAATAAGAACTACTCCACATACCTTAGTCAAATAAGCTTTTTCGATCACCTCTTGAGCAATTCCAACCTTTGTCTCATTTTTCCTCAGAGAAACCTTCAATCTTCACCCAAAAACACGAATTATGAGAAACCAAGCGTATTCCCTTTTCTTATAAACTTCTCAAAAGACCATCCAACCCCTAAGACCTCCAACTTCTTTTATTTTATTTTTAATAATGATATTTAAATAATAATTATAATTATTCCAATATCACTATTTAAATAAAATAGTCCATTCGCTTAAACACCACAAAACACCTCTAAATACCACACGTTCATAAATAATTAAATTATGAAATTGGGGTGTTACAACTCACCCCCACTTTAGGAGTTTTAGTCCTCGAAAATGTTACCTAAAACAAACAGAGTCGGATACGACTCCTTCATCTTATCTTCACGTTCCCAAGTCCAATTTTTACCTGCTGGTCCACCCTACAATACCTTTACCAAAGCAATCTCTATTCCTCGTAACTGCTTCATTTCTCGTCCATCGATCCATAATGTTAATGCTTCAACAGTCAGATTATCTCTTACTTGAACGTCCTCAATCTGAATCAAATGTGATGGATTGCACACATACTTCCTCAATTGCAACACATGGAACACATCATACAAATTCGCAAGCGATAGTGGTAACGCAATCTGATATGTTATCGCTCCGATGCTTTGCGAAATCTGATACGGATCAACAAAACACAGAGTGAGTTTTCTAGACTTCAAATATCTTCTGAAACTAGTCACCAGAGTAACTCTCAAGAACACATGGTATCCCTCTTAAAACTCAAGAGATTTCCTCCTCTTATCATGATAACTCTTCTGCCGACTCTGAGAATCCTTCATTCTTTCTTGTATCGTCTTAATCTTCTCATTCGTCTCTTGCACAATCTCAGGTCCAAGTACTGTACTCTCGCCTGATTTATACTAACACAATGGAGTCCGACATCTTCTTCCATATAACGCCTCATACAGTGCCATTCCATTACTAGCATGATAACTATTGTTGTAAGTAAACTCAATCAACGACAAATGACTATCCCAAGATCCTCCTTGATCCAACTCACAAGCTCTCAATAAATCCTCTAAAGATTGGATAGTCCTCTCTATCTGACCATCTTTTTATGGATGATAAGCTGAGCTCATCCTCAACTTAGTACCTAAAGCTTCTTGTAAACTCTTCTAAAACCTCGACGTAAACTGCAAATCTCTATCCGATACGATACTCGACGATATCCCATGCAACTTCACAATCTCTTCAATATACATCTTGGATAGCTTTTGCATATAATGATTAATCTTCATCGGCAAGAAATGGGCCAACTTAGTCAACCTATACACAGTCACCCAAATTGAATCATTTCCCTTAGCAGTCTTCGATAAACCTATCACAAAATCCATGGGATATCTATCCCACTTCCACTTTGTAATATTCAAAGGTTGCATCATACCTAACAATTTTTGATGTTCAATCTTCGACTTCTGAAAAGTCAAGCATGCATACACAAATTCCACATCATCCTTCTTCATATCTGGCCACCAAAACAATTTCTGCAAATCATGGTACATCTTCGTAGCACCAGGATGAATACTCAATCTACTTTGATGTCCTTCTTCTAAGATACTCTTTTTAATTTATGGTACATCAGGAATACACACTCTATCTCGGAATCTCATCACATCATTCTCATCAACTCAGAATTCACCACCGTTATCTTGGTTAATCAAAGTCAACTGATCAACCAACTTCAAATCAATTTTTTTCCTTCTCGGGTCCTTTCTAAAATTTTGCTGGTCAACTTAAGAATTCCTAACTTCACACTCTCAGAAGTAGCCTCACAGAACAAACTCATGTCTCTTAATTGTTCAATCATTTCGAGTTCTTTCACCGTCAACATCGACATATGCAATGTCTTCCTACTCAGAGCATCTGCAACCACATTCGCCTTACCATGATGGTAATTCAAATCAAAATCAAAGTCATTCAACAATTCCAACCACCTTCTCTGCCTCATATTCATTTATTTCTGATCAAACAAATATTTCAAACTCTTATGATCATTGAACACTTCAAATTTTGAACCAAAGAGATAATGTCTCCAAATCTTCAACACAAACCACAACTGCCAATTCTAAATCATATGGAGGATAATTCCTTTCATGAACTCTCAATTTTCTAGAAGCATAAGCAACCACTTGACCATTATGCATCAAAACTTCTCCAATTCAATGCATCACAATACACTACAAACGACTCATCTGGATTAGGCAAAATCAACACTGGAGCAGTTGTCAACTTCTTCTTCAACTCTACAAAACTCTTTTCACACGCAACATCCAACACATAAGCTTGACTCTTTCAAGTCAACTGAGTCAAAGGTAGCTCCAACTTTGAAAAGCCCTCAATAAACTTCCGGTAGTAACCTGCTAAACCCAAAAACTTCTAATCTCAGTATCATATTTAGGAGTCTCCCACAATAACACTACATCAATCTTCTATAGATCTACAACAATTCCACTACTGGAAATCACATGTCCAAGAAAACTCACTTGTTGCAACCAGAACTCACACTTTAATAGCTCCGTATACAACTTCCTATCTCGCAACACTTGCAATACAATCCTTCAATGCCCTGCAAGTTCCTCGTTTGTCTTGGAATAAATCAAAATATCATCAATAAAAACCACCACAAATTTATCCAAGTACTCATGGAAGATTCTATTCATGTACTCCATTAACACACCGGGTGCATTGGATACACTGAACGACACCATTGTGCACTCATAATGACCATATCTTGTCCTGAAAGTTGTCTTCGGAATATCATCAGACTTAACACGAATCTGATGGTAACCAGATCTCAGATCAATCTTGCTAAATACACAAGCTCCTACCAACTGATCCATCAAGTCGTCGATTCTCGGAAATGGATACTTGTTCTTGATAGTAACCTTGTTCAACTCTCAATAATCAACAGACAACCTCATGCTATCATCTTTCTTCTTGACCAAAAACACAGGAGCATCCCATGAAAAAACACTAGGTCGAACAAACTTCTTTTCTAACAATTCTTCTAGTTGCTTCTTCAATTCACTCAATTCTACAGCAGAGATCCGATATGGAGCCATATACACTGGACTAGTACCATGTAATAGATCCACTGCAAATTCAACTTCCCGTTCTGGAGGAAAATCAATTATGTCCTCCGGAAACACATATGGAAACTCTTGAACAACTAGTAAATCAATACTCGAAATATTTTCTTCTACTTGCAACGATGCAAACATTGCAAAAATCTGAGCTTCGTCTTCTAACAGTTCATCTACTTGCTTAGCTGTAAAGAACATCAACTCACCATGACCACCAAGTTCAGGAAACTCCACAGTCTTCACATGACAATTGATATGCACAAAATTTAACTCTAACCAATTCATTCCAAGAATAACATCAATTTGGTGTAAAGGCAAGCACACCAGATCCATCAAGAAGTCCTTCTAAAAAATAGTCAAAGGATAATTCAAACACACATAAGTAGTAGTAACATAACCATTAGTTAGAGTTTCTATTACCATACTACCATTCATACTAGACAACTTCAAACCCAACTTATTAGCACATTAAAGAGAAATAAAAAAAATGTGTAGCACCAATATCAATAATTGCAATCAACTCTACGCCATTAGTAAAACATGTACCTCGAATCAAGTTGTCCTTCTTAGGAACTTCAGAAACACTCAAAGCAAACACTCTGTCATTGGTCTGAGCAGCAATATCAATCTTCTTAGGCTTCTAACATTGGGTTCTGATATATCTTTGTTCACCACAATTAAAACAAGTTGGACCTTTATTTGTACAATCACCAACCCGATGACCTCTCTTGGCACACCTGTAACATCTCACCACGAGATTACTGCACACATCCGACTTGTAACCGAGTTCACCACACTTGTAGCACTTGGGAGGAATGGAACCTTCTCCCCCACTTGGCTTCTTCCCATCTAAAACCTTTTGTTTCCCCTTCTTAGCTGAAGTCACATAAGGCTTTCCTCTAAAATGATCTTTCTATTTCTTCTCACTCAGTTGCTTGTAGTGAGAAGATTGAGCTCAACTATCTTTATCATAGATTCTACTCTTGTCTACTAACTCAGCATACCTACAGATTTGCTGACATCCAATCCCCTGCTTGACCTCTGGTCTTAGCCCATTCTCAAACTTGAGACACTTAGACAGTTCACCATCAACACAATTATAGTGAGGATAATACTTCACCATCCTCTCGAACTTAGCAACATACTCCGCTACCGTCATATTTCCTTGCTTTAACTCAAGGAATTCCACCTCCATCTTACTATGAGCATCTTCCAGAAAATAATTTCCCAGAAACTCCCTCCTGAACACTGCCCAGGTCACCACAATACCAACATTCTCCAAACATTGACGGGTATCATCCCACCAGTCTTCATCCTCTTCAGACAACATATGTGATACCTAATTGTACCTTATGCGCAGCCGTACATGAAATCACCCTAAAGATCTTCTCAATTGCCTTGAGCCACTTATGTGCACTATGCGTGTCATGATCACCTTCAAAAACTGGCGAACTATTACTCTGAAACTTCTCCAAAGCACAAAAATCTTCTTGTTCGTTGTTTCGAGTTGTAGCATTAGCAAGCACCACAATAGCTTCCGCAAG
Source organism: Lathyrus aphaca (assembly GCA_963966055.1). Taxonomy (NCBI): domain Eukaryota; kingdom Viridiplantae; phylum Streptophyta; class Magnoliopsida; order Fabales; family Fabaceae; genus Lathyrus; species Lathyrus aphaca. The sequence goes on from OZ014520.1 coordinate 564,509,108, forward strand.
AGCACGCATGTTATTTCCAGCCATTTTGCACAACACTCACAACACCATAAAAGAATAATCGTTAACAAGTAACGACCGACAAAAAACCGAGAGTAACGACACATGACCAGACAGACCGACCTGCTCTGATACCACTAATGTAACACCATTTTTACCCCACAACATAAATATACAAAACTACTCAATAAAAATAAGAGTTCAACATAAAAGGGCATCACATTCCAACAAAACATCACTAATACACGTTTATATGTCTTGTCTCGTAACACGGGTTACAACATATATCATAATTAAAACAAATCATCATTTCAAAGCAGCAGATCATCATTCAACAAACTAATCAACATAATAAAAGGATTCGAGTTCTAAATCCAAAACATCATCATCATGTAATAAAATAAACAAAAACAACAAAAACATCCACGCGTTCCCAGTGTTACATGACACATAGCAGGGCACAACCTAGACTCTATAAACGACAATCAGACGCACTCTAAGCAACCTCAAAACACCGATCTATTCTTGAGTATCTGAAGGATGGCATAATCGACCATCACGTAAGGCAGGTAGGGTGAGTAAATTCACATTCAATATAAATAATATAAAGATGAAATTACAAGATAACATACAACAATACATCATTTACATCAAGTCTACCCACATACAACAAAATCAATCACATCATCATAAGCAAATGCAATCATGCTATGCCACCAAGAATGAAATGCATTCTTCTTAATATGCATGTGGTACCGAATCATCATCATGGATGGACACTGGGCCATAAACCCTCCACAATGGAGCATAACATAAACAACAACACTTCAATCCACACATGAGATTGATGCCTCAATCATCATAAGTATACCATGAATGCAACGATGCAACAACATCAACATTTGCATCGACATTCATCATTATTCATCATTCATACATCTACTACTTTACCTACTCATGTAATCGATACTACATATCATCATAATGCCACCTAATAATCTAAAAATCATTTTCATCATAATTATCCCACATACAACATGTTATAGCATGGTAAGAGTTCACAACAACATCATAACAACACAATACAACAAAACAAGACATTACGAGTCATTCCGGAAAAGAAATTATTTTTCAAAAAACTGCAGGTCTCGCTAAGCGAGCAACTCTCTATTTGCGAACTTCCCAAAGTCTTATTCGCTCGCTAAGTGAGCTCCTCATTGCTAAGCGAGAAGGCGGATTTTAGCATAAAACCCCACGATTTTCCACACATCTGAGCCACGCCCAAAACCTTCAAAACCACCAATTATCAACAGAAAATAACAGAATTCACTCTTTCTACCCATTATCATCCTATAATCATCAATTATAACATCTAACAACATCAAATTATCTATAATCTACCAATAATTCTCTTAACCCTAAGGTTTCCCTCATAAGTCTCCATTTCTCATAAGACTATCTATACATTATAGATATTGAATAAGAACTACTCCGCATACCTTAGTCAAATAAGCTTTTTCGATCACCTCTTGAGAAATTCCAACCTTTTTCTCCTTGTCCCTCAGAGCAACCTTCAATCTTCACCCAAAAACACAAATTATGAGAAACCAAGCGTATTCCACTTTCTCATAAACTATTCAAAAGGTCATCCTACCCCTAAGACCTTCAACTTCTTTTATCTTACTTTTAATAATAATATTTAAATAATAATTATATTTATTCCAATATCACTATTTTAATAAAATAGTCCATTCGCTTAAACACCACAAAACACCTCCAAATACCACACGTTCATAAACAATTAAATTATAAAATTGGGGTGTTACACACCCACTAAGGCACATATCCCTATTCCTGAAGGTGATCACTCAACACATGAGGATGGTAACGGTGATGACGACTTCGATGAGATTGAGGGTACCCCGGGGGACCGTCTGATATGTCCCTACTCTCGGGGTATTATGAACATACTTCCAGATATATCTGGCTAGGACATGTAACTATTCTCGGTTTAGAATTGTTTTCATTCAAATTTTTTCATTTCTAACATTGTTTTATTTGGGAATTTTCAGGAGAAAGATCGCCAGAAGTTCTATAACCATGGGGGCAAATTTATAGACATGATTGCGGTGGTACCAAAGGATGAGGCGTTCCGGACTGCATTTGCTACCTCTGGTCTCGAAGGTCTTTCTAGGATTGGGTATTCTCAGATCAACTACGATATGCTGATGACCTTTGTTGAGAGATGGCACCCTGAGAAATCTTCATTCCATCTACCGTACAATGAGCTCACTATCACTTTAGACGATATCTCGCACCTTTTACATCTATCGATCACGGGCACCCTACTTCGTCATAGTAAGATGTCGAAGGTGGATGTGATAGAGATGCTAATTGAGGAGCTTGGGGCTACCCATGATGATGCACTTGCGGAGGTGACTGCATTAAGAGGCGCATACGTCCGATTCTCCTTTATGACAGGCAGATTTCGTGAGGAGCTTGCAGAGGCAGGACGGACAACATGTGATGCAATTGAGGTGGATATTCATAGGCAGTGTGCCCTGAGATGCTACTATCTGGTTTTGTTCAGGACGCAACTGTTTGTGGACACCAGTTCCACTTACGTTGATATCATTTTCCTCAAGTACCTTTTGGATACCACAAAGATCCATGGCTACAACTAGGGGCGGCTACACTGACATACACCTATTCTAGGCTCTCGGATGGTTGCCGTTGGGCAACCAAGATTGTGGCAGACATCAATACACTATATGTTGTAACAATCTTATATTCTATGTCTTTTTTTTCCTTTTTTTTCTATATTCAGTATAATGTTTAACACCGATGTTATGTTTTCCATTTCAAGCGTAGATATTACAACACTTTCCCAATATTGCTGGTTGGGGGAGTGTTTTGGAGTACATTGAGGAGATGTTGCGTGTTGCTGCCTTTATACTGCTCAGAGGGAACCAAGCACCCGATCCCTAAAGAGTTTATCTTAATAGGATGGTTGCTGAGGATATTTTATGACGCATATGCCGATCACTGTGTGACACGCCCGTTTGACGAGACATCACTATTCTGAGGATGTGGTATGTAGTTCGACCATCACTGCTTGATACCTGCCGGAACGCGTCTTGTGTCAGTTCGATTACACGCAGACTATCCCCAAGTTGCCTATTGAGTCTTCTCCTCTAGGTATGACTCGCAGGGAGATAGATGAGATATATGATGACTTCCAGAATGACTTGGTACCAGAAGAGGCTCAGGCGACCAGAGCCCCTAGAGACTGAAGCATTGATGTCGAGTACATCTTCTGGTTCTATAGAGTCTCACACCCATGCATGGTGCCCACTGCTGATGGATCGCCACCAGACCTGCTCATCAGGAGATATTAGAGGAGCATCAGTCTCAACTGGACCATACACAAGATGTTCTACCTCGATGCCGTCAGATAGAGTAGATAGCGCGGGAGGCCATTGTGGACGGTCACCTCCCCGAGGGCTCTGGTGACAGATTTGTCATGAATATGATTATTGAGATTTCTCGGGGGCCACTTCAGTACCGCAAACATCGAGTCAGGACAACGGGTAGAGGCAGAGGAGCAGGGGAGTCAGGAGAGATCCTTAGGCATACACAATAGTCTTTGTTTGATGTATTCTATTTTTATTACATTTATGTACTATATTTTGACAGTGGTATCATTATGTATATATATCATTTTATTTTATATATAAATGTTTTCGAATGGTATTTTTAGGATATGCAGATTCAGAGGAACTTTTCATATGTGTACATCCGAAACACTTCAATATTTTAGAAAAAATGATGCGTCTGAATGTGTAATATGAAAATTGGGGTTAAATATGAAATTTGCGTAGTACCTAAGAAACCTTTAAGATGTAATAATTTTTTTTTATATAATGAAAACGGTTAGAACCGTATATCTGAAGTGTAGTACGTTGTGTGGATAGCTGCTATATCTAATGAGATGGTGGTAGACATAACTGATCGTTCTTGAATGAATGAAGGATCGCATATTCCACGTAGCATTACCATTCGATATCCTCTTGCAAAAACATTATACTTGCCTTTGTTTGATCTTTAAAATATTAAAATAAAATGGGAAATCATAGCTAGTATACAATGTGCAAAGCCAAGATTTAAGGGTTGTTAGCTAGCTGTCGTTGAATAATCATCAAAATAGATAAACTACATTTTTATAGGGTTTTAAAAATAAGGAAAGTAAACCTAGCAAGCTATAATATATAACAATATAGTACAACAATTAAGAAAGAACATGGAAATTTACTTATTTATTCCATCGAAATGACAGATGCATTTGATTAGAAATGGATATGTTGACTAAAATAGGTAAAAGTAAAAGATAAAAAAGACACTGCTAGTAAAAGGTAATGGGATAAAAATAACTATGACTTTTATTGTGATTTTCTTATTGATAAATATTTTCCTTTACTAAAATATATAATTCAAAGCTTAATCCCTTTTAGGTTAGTTTCATAGGATAAACCCCATATCTGATTCTAATTGCTAGTTCAAACAAGGAAACATATACACAAATACTTAGATACACAACAAAATAATAATTAATTCAAATGACAATGGTTATTTTAAAGGTATAACTGTATAAGCTATTCTTATAGAAAAGATAAATAAAATAGTAAAAGAATTACACATAGAAACTCCAACTCTGAGTTGGAGGGTGCCATCTTTTCTGTCAATGATACTTTTTCTTTTACTCCAATATATATATATATATATATATATATATATATATATATATATATATATATATATATATATATATATATATATATATATATATATATATATATATGATGAAGTGTGGCTAAGTTTTGAATTAAAGGAGACAATGATTCAATGGAAAAGGAGTTTTAAATGTGGTGGCCTTAATGATTTGAGTAAAAGAATAAAATGTGAAGATGTAATATCCAATATTGCTTTTAGTAATATTGATTGACCCCACGAATTAATATGAATCTTTTCGGTATGTATTATCCTCACTCACATATTTTTTGAGAAATTTTCAAAAGGTTACTGATCTGAATACTACTCATAATCACACTTAACTATTGGAACAAAAAGGTTTTTTGTTGGATTGATACTAATATTACTAAAAATGTCCAAGTTATCAATGATATCAAAGACTTGATTGATCAATATAATGGTAAGGTGGATGAGGCAAATCTAATATTTTTCTAAAAGAAATAACAAATAAGAGCACGTCGTCCTGACTCCCAAAACAACATATCAGAGCCGACACCCTAAAGACGTGAAGTACACCGACTTCACTGACCACCACTCGACTTATCCTGCTCACCTGCACGTTACCAACATAAGAGTAACATTCAAACATAAGAGGTGGCATACTTACATAAAAAAGAGTAATATAATAAGAATCAAGCAAGTATCAGAAAACAATGCACCACTTCTCAACAACAACTATTCAATAACATCACATACACAACAACTATCATACACCTCGACAACATCACATACAATAACACATATACAACAACATTATATACTACTATAACATCATATACAACAATAACAACAATCATGCAATGAGGCTCTACTTGACTCTATACATGCAATACCATATCCGATCTCTATTTCAAGATCCAGTTCCCGTCAAAACTCTCGACCCCTCTTTCATGGTCCAATATGATCCCTATTTCATGATCACACCCTCGACCCCTATTTCATGGCCACGTACGATCCCTATTTCATGATCGCACCAACATAACAACAACTAACATACCCCACCTTGGTATGTTATACAACTATGCAACATGTCATGCAACACCAATGACATACATGCATATATGCAACGATTACATCATACAACCTTAACAACAACAACTTATACCCAACTACTCATCACAACACCATTCCTCATACAACAATTCATCAACATCGCAATTATCATTATCATCATGCATTTCTAGCATACAACCACTTAAATCAACTTCAACTATCACAAACGAAACATCATATATCACAACAATTGCATATACATGCACCACCAACAAACATATGTAACTTATTACAACAACAAATCCAACAAACATGTCAATTATGTTTAAATTCAAATTACACTAATTATCCATACAATTAAGTGTATAACTCCCCTTTCACTACCTTTAACCACACCACATCGATTCCTAAGCATTACTAACTCATTTAAGTAATTTTAAGGAATTTTTCGGAATTTAAAAATTAATTTTTCACGCTTGAGGGCTCGCTAAGCGAGGGTCACTGCTCGCTAAGCGACAAACTCACTGACTCTGCTCGCTAAGCGAGCTCAAACTCGCTTACTCCAGCTCGCTAAGCGAGCTCTGTGATATCGCAAATCGCACTTCTGCGATCAACACTCAAACCTGCTACGAATAACAACATACCCAACACCAACAACCAGAAATCACAATATTCATCAATTTCACTATCTAATTCATACAATTATCAACTAATAACAACCAACAACTCATAATTCAACCTAATTCCTCCTCAATCCACCACAACATCAATCCCTAATCCTCAACCTATCAAATTCCCATTATAAAACCCTTAAGATGGAAGAATCCCACCCTTACCTTAGGTTATGTCGAGGATTTTGAAAAAGCTTATGATTGTGTAGATTGGTCTTATCTTTGTAAGGTGATGGATTATATGGGTTTTGGTGAAAAGTGGATATCTTGGATTAAAGGTGGTGTTATGCATAACTTTATGTCCATTTTGGTTAATGGAAGCCCTACTAATGAGTTTATTGTTTCGAGAGGTCTTCGTCAAGGAGATCCCCTTTCTCTGTTTCTCTTTGCAATAGAGGCCGAATGCTTAGCAGTTATTTTGGATAGAGCGGTGACTAGACAAGCTTTTAAAGGTATTATCCATAATCAAGATACTTGTTTCAATTTATTACAAAATTTAGATGATACGGTTGTTCTAGGTGAAAGCTCTTGGAACAATATTTGGTCTCTAAAGATTATTTTGAAGGGTTTCCAACTTTGTTCGGGCTTAGACATCAATTTTATAAAAAGTTCCATTATTGGATTTGGGATTGAATGATGGCTTCATGGTAGCGGCAGCAAGATTTCTTTCGTGCAAGATTATTTGTTGTCCTTTCAAGTTTCTTGACATCATGGTTGAAGGTAATCATATACTAATTAGTTTTTGGAAGTTGGTGATTGATAAGATTAAGATTAGATTAGTCTCTTGGAAGGGTCGATTTATGTCTATGGGAGGTAGATCGACGCTTTTCAAATCGGTTTTATCTAATTTACCTATTCATTACATGTCTTTCTTCATTATGCCTTCCATAGTCACAAAGATCATTACCACAATTCAAAGAAGATTCTTTTGGAATGAGTCAATTTGTAAAAGAGGAATTTCATGGATTAGTTGGAATGTGATTTGCAAGAGTAAAAATGAGGGTGGTCTTAGTTTTAAAGACATGCAGATTTTTAATTTAGCTCTAATGGCGAAATGAGTGTGGAAGATAGTTGGTTCCAAAGATTTTAATGGAGAAATGTTTTGAGATATAGATATAATGATTAGGTTTTTTCTTTGATTATTGGTGAATTACCAAATTATAACTTGATGCCATCACTTTGGTGGAGAGATCTTTTTAAGATAATCTCTAATTTTGGCGACAAACACTTTGGTGCCTTTTTACATGATAAATTAAATAATGGCAAAAAAATGTATTTTTGAGAATCTAGATGGATTGGAAATGAGACTCTTTCCTCTTTATTTCCTTCTCTTTGGGAGGCATCTTCTAGGAAATAAGGTTGCATTATGGAATTCGGGAGTTGGAATGAAAATTTTCAGTTATGGGATGTTGATTCATTTGTTCCATTCTTAGCTCTTAGAGCGGCAGACGACATCTTGAAGTTAGAATTTGAGGAGCTTCGTTATCTTCTTGATTCAGTTGAGATTAAACCGAATGGTATTGATGAATATCATTAGTCTTATTATTCTTCTCAGGTGTATACGGTAAAATCCGGATATGTTTAGTTGATGTCTCTAGATGATTCAGATCAATTACAAGGCCTTCCCTCATATGTTTTTAAACTTTTATGGGATGCTTTATCGCCTCTAAAAACAATTATTTTTGGGTGGAGGATCTTTCATAATAGACTTCCGACGAGACATAACTTAAAGGTTCGTGGCATCATCTCTATTTCTCATGATTTAGTTTGTCCTTTATGTTTCATGGAGGAAGAATATCTTTTTCACACTCTAGTTGGATGTTGCAAAAGCCATATAATTTGAAAATTTATGTATTCTTGGTTGGGCATTGAGGGGAGTAATTGCACTCATATTATTGATCCTTTTTTCAATTGGGTAAATGTTTTGAGGTTAAAGAAAATCGCTTTCAAGATTAGTGTGACTCTTTGGTTGGTTATTTGTTAGAATATTTGACTTTGTAGGAATTTAATTCTATTCAATGATGGATTTTGGGAAGAAGAACATGTTATTCAAAATATTATTTTGTCTTTTTGGTGGTGAATTGGAAAGAAACATAAGAAGTTTAGTTGTAATTATTATGATTAGTTTACACACCCTAAGAAATTTTTGTTATAGTTTCTGGGGTCTTGTAGATTAATCTCTTTTGATTGTATACGAGTCGAATATCCCATTTGTATTCTCAATATATATATATATATATATATATATATATATATATATATATATATATATATATATATATATATATATATATATATATATATATATATATATATATATATATAAGTATTTTTTTTTGTATATTTAAAAATAAAATTCTTATCTTTTAGATTACCAAAAAGAATATGCATTCTGTGAGTCTATGAGTGATGCCTATCTCTGTCAAGAACTTGGTGAAAGGTCTAAATTCTCCCCCATAATCAGATTCTATCACTTTAATAGTTGAATGAAATTCGACCTGAACAAACTTTAGGATGAATTTGAAAGCATGCATTGCTTCTGACTTGTTCTTTAAAAACTAGATCCAAGTGTACATAATATATATGAGCTTCCACAAATACAATGCAGTATGAAAATCCAGAACTTGGTCGATGTGGTATAGGTTCCCACGGGTTTGTATATACACAACATCAAAAGGTGCACTATATGTATTTGATGAAATATGGGCATGCAATCTATGTGTGACTTACCAAAGCCACATCTCTTTACATTCAAGAGACACTTTATTTGGAATATGAAATTTACAATGTTTAAGGACAAATTTTACAGCAGACAAATGTGCATAATGTAACATCCTAAATTTTTTATATTTATTTTAATCGAATTTTGGAGTATTTTAAGTTAATTATTAAGTTGGTGGATTTTGAATATAATTTTATGGTATTAAAACTTAGTGTAGAAGTGAGAAATTATGGTAGATTAGAATTAATTAGATTTTTATTAATTTAAATTTTTTAATTGATTTTAGAATGATTAATTTAATTTAATTAGAATTTTTGGGATATTGATTTTTGAGGTGATGTTTGTGAGAATTAGTAGACACGAAGATTAGTTGGAAATGTGGAGGCTTAAGTATTTACAAGTGAAAAAACCCACACACCTATCAATTTAAGGTTTTGGGTAAATATGTGGTGTGTCTCTCACAAAGGTGTTGCTAAAAAAAAAGTCTCACAATATTCAATGCTCTTTAGTGAAAAACTCCCCCTCAATATTTGGTATCATGAGTCTTTTGTTCAAGAAAGAGTTCGACTTACTTGTATCAAAAGTCAATGGTGCCATAAGACTGATGAGTAAGAAACGTTCAGTTGAAGAGTATCAACGACACCTTAAGGGTGGTGAATATGAAACATTATGTACCACAAGAGTTTGTGGGAGTAAGAATAGCTTCCACTTGAAGATGAGTATTATGAACTCACACTTGGTGGGTTGAAGGAAAGTATTGTGCACTCACACTTGAAAGAGTGTTGAGAATGTAGCAAATGTGAATATTGTGGGTAATAGTCCATATTGGTTGGAAATATGGAGACTTGAGCATTTATAAGTGAGAGAATTTACACACCTATCACCTTAAGATTTTAGGTGAATATATGGTGTGCCTCTCAGAAAGATGTTGCTCAAAAAAAGAAATCTCACAATGTTCAATATTCCCAAGTGAAAAAACTCCCCCGATAAATTCAACGTCAATTAATTTCTGATTAAGAAAAGGATACAACATCCAGAAGCTACTGTTCTTTCATTTTCAGGAACTTTTACTGTGATTCTGAAGTATTATTGAAATCTTCTCTGTTAGAAAAATATTTAGATGTACCAAATCCAAGTGATGAATGGTTTAAAGAAAGGAAAAGGGTAATTACTCATAATCATTTTTCATACATATATTCATTTTATTAATATTTTTTTATATCATTAGGTTAAAGCCTACTCAATTCCTGTAACTAGTGAAAAGGAAAAAAAATATAATTTTTGGGCTAACAATGAGAAATATAGTTCTCAAGCTAGCAGCGATTGTATCAAGTAAATGTGTCTTTATATATCATTGATTTTCTAACTAATATATTTTCACATAAATTGAAATCAGCTTCTGCACTTTAATCTATTTATACGTTCCTAGTTGAATATGATTTTACACAATAGGGTTTTGTGTTGAAAGCATTTCTGCTGATAATCCTTCAGTCATATTAATACATGGCTCCCCTTTGTAGGTAAGTTTCATTTTATTTCTCAACTGTAAATGAACACTTAGTTTACAATTAATAATTCAAAATTGATGTTTAAGAAACTTTAGCAGGTTTCGTTTCTTAACAAAAAAATCACATTAAATATTTGTTAAACACTCACATGAAATATATTGTATCCATTTCTAGAAATTGAAATAATTTTGGTAAACTAATTGTTTATGGATGTTGAATTGAAGTATTAAGTGGATTTGAGGAAGTGTCGATTTTGAATTTTTTTCCGTCGTTAGGTCTATTGCAAAATTTAAATGTTACACGTCAACAAAAATTTAACTTCGTCAATCCTGAGGAAATTTCTTTAGAAAGATAACACAATAATATTTCTTTTGGAATGAGGAAATTGGGTTTAGGAGTTCTACAATAGTATAAGTTCTGAGGTTTTTATATCATAGGGGTAGTCAAATTTCAGTTCAAGGTTGGTCATCCTGTTTCACATGTAATTTGAGTTTCGTAAGTCTGTGTGAGGTGCGGTCAATTACATTAGAAAGAGGGTTTAACTATATTTTAGACTAGAGAGCTTCATAATTTTATCATTAGTCTATAATTTTTTGTGTTATTTTGAAGTCAGACATTTTGTTTTAGAGTTAATGCAGGAAATATTGTGATATGGATGAACAAAAACGAATAGAACTGAAGTTTCGTAAATCCAATAGCAGGTTCCAAAATTTGCATTTGAAAGAGGGTTTAAAAAACATTTAAACCAGGGAGTTTCATAATTTTATTATGAGTCTATAATATTTGGTGCTATTGTGAAGCGAGATCATTTTAGAGTTTAGTCTAGAGTTTTGGAAAACCCTTTAGCAATTTTAAGGAATTGAGTATAATTATGAATAACTTGGTTTGAGCTATTTAGAGATGGATTGATATATTTAGAGTCCATAGACATATTTAAAGTTAGAGTTGAAGGTAATTTATATTTTAAATTTGACATTGAGTTATGTATAGTTAAAAGAGTAAAGTTGTGAGCTATATGATATATTATAGTTATATTTGAGAATCAAATAATTTGAATTTGAGTTATTGGGTTGTTTAGAGTTGTTATAATTAAGGTTAGAGTACACATAATGACTCTTAATTTTGAATAAAAAGTGTTAGTGTTATTGTGAGTTATGAGTAAACTTGTTGAATATTGATGGTTGTTTTTACCCTATTGATGAACATTTTTGAGTAATTATATAAGTGTATTATTATTCTATGTTTTATGCTGAGTGCCTCACGAGGAGGAGAATTGTTGAGTTATGTTGGTATGTGTGGTTCATAAAGGAATCTCTATTGTGGCCTTATAGTGACAATGTTTATATATTATGTTGAGTTATGTCAAGGTGTTTGGTTTATAGAGGAACCATTCATTGTGGCCTTGTATTAGTGATGTACGACCTCCAGTCCAATGACGAGTTACTGCTTTAGAGAGGGGATCAATGACAAGTCAGGGACTTCGGTTCGATGACGAGTCTTAGGTTCAGAGAGGAACCTGAGACGAGTGTTAAAGTTAGAGGTTGATACAAGCATTAAATTTGTATTTATTTGTTGCATTTGTGCATCATGTTTATCAGAGATAGGTGTACAAACTTCAATCTAGAGAGGAGTTGTTGTTTCAGAAAAGGGGACCAATGATGCATATGATAATGACAGACTTCGACCTAGTGACGATTTTATGGTTCAGAAGCGGGGACCAGTGACGAGTATGGGACTTTTGTCTAGTGACAAGTTTCAGGTTCAGAAGTGGAAACCTGATATAAGTTTTGGTTCAGAGAGGAACCATGTTTAAAGAGGAACCATTAGTGGGTGGATAAATCAGTTACATAACTTTGATATCCAAAACTTGGTACCACATGCATTGGAGTATATGTGTTGATTGTATTGCATAAATAATTGCACTGGTGAATGATGATTGTTGTGGATGATTTAATGTTTGATAATAGAGTGATCTATCTTTAATGTTTTATGAACCACTAAAACTTATGAATGTATTCTCACCCCTGTTTGTTTCTTCTTTTGTGTTTACGCCTGTGACAAAGATATTAAGGTAAATGAGCCTTGTTTGTTTCTTGTGTTGAAGGATGACATAGTTGGTCTTGTTCATGTTTTATAGTTTTGCATTGTTTAGTTTCCGTGTGTCGATCTGATAGTGTAACAATGGGTTGGGATTATTTGATTATGTTTTCTACGAGTTGTTGAATTCACCTGATTAACTATTTTATGATTAAATAAAGTGTTTTTGTTTTTAAAAGGTAAATTGAAAAATGTGTTGAATTTTAGTTATGGGGCTATAATATGATGTTTGAGAAAGTTGTTTTATATTGAGAAAATGTGACCCCCTTTTTTGAGTAATTATTTTCAATGTTTTTATAAATTAAGTGCTTGGGGTTTATGGTGTTACATATGCCCTAATATATAATGCCATAGAAAAGATGTATTCAGTTCAGGTACATCACAAACATCATCACAAGATCTAATATTGACATTAATAAGAGAGAAAAGTAAACTAAGATGATGATGTGGAGACATGCTTGAAGGCTTCAATATAACCTATAGAAAACAATACAATCCACTCGAACAAAAGCAACCTTCAAGGAGAGAAAGTTTAAAATCCATAGAAATGATATAATATATATTATCTTTGTACAATTTGGAAATTGATAATAGGTTTCTTGTAACACAAGTAATAAGTAAAATATAATTTGACTTAAGTGAAGAAGATGAACAAGCAAGGGAAAACACATGTAAGGAACCTGCACCATGAATTTCTAAGATTTCACCATTAGCAACACTGACTCTACTATGACCTTCATATGATTGCTAAGATTGTAATAAATTAGGATAATTGGTGAAATGGTGGGGAGCACATGAATCATCGAACCATGCATGACTACTAAGTTTAATAGGAATAGAGAAAGAGCTAGTATAAGCCATTAGAATAATTGCTTGAGATACAAAGTTAGAAGTTACATACTTCTCAATAAAATCATCTAAAGTTTTAGTTAGCTTGGGTTGATTTGGTGTATAAGATTCATCAATTTTGTGCTAACAATTAACCACTCATGACCATATTTCCCACACAATTGACATGTATGTCTTATCTCAGGTGAGAAGCAACCTCAACCACGCCACAAACTTAAGACATGCGGCCCGACCTTTATTTTGTGCCACCATTACCATGCACACCAACTTTTAATCATTTATGTGCGCTATATTAATAGTAGTAATTGTCGTAGAAATCTCTTGCCTGAACTTGTCAAGTTGTGCTACCCGAACATATAGTGGAGCTTCTACATCATAAAATGTTGGTTGTTACGCCATGCATACATTTTGATTACAAAATGATTGTATAATTCAGGTTATCTATTAAGGACTGAGTCATATTGATCTTGCTCAAATACAATATCACCAACAACTAACAACGAGTTAAAAATAACTTTAACATGTAACCCAAATTTAGTGAGTGAATGGTTACCACTCTTGATGAATTTCAACGCAACTCGAAGTTGTCAAACATGAGCTTTATGTTGAACATGTGACTTCACACAATAGGGGGTGGTGGTGAATTGTGTGTTTCAGAAAAACTTGGTTTTGAAATACTTTTGGAATTAAAATCAGAGTTAGAAAACATTCTGAAAATTGTTTTAAGATTAGGCAACAAAAAAATAAAATTTTAGAATGTAAAGTGTAAAAATTAAAGAGTTTAAGGGAAGATAGAAGACACTAAAGATATAGAGGTTCATTTAAGCAAGGAAACATATCTACTTCTCTCTCCAAGAATTGATCTTGAGAGTATCCAATAAACTAAGGATCTCTTAGTAGGTTAAACTCTCAAACCCCCTTATATAAGGAAAAATGAAGTTTATAGCTAAATTCAAACTATACAACAAACTACAAAGTGAATTGGTGAGTCTTCCTTCCAAATGGTGGATCTAACCAGTTAATCTCCTTTCCACTAGAATCTTGGAGTGGTTATTCTTGAAGCTTCTAAGCAAACCATAAGAGATTTTAACATCAGGATGAGATCTCGGAACCAGAACATGCTTTTATATCAAACTAGCCAATAACCTGTGAGATTTTACCACTGGGCTTATCTTGAACCGAAATAAGCTTTTATAGTACCTGACTAAGCTTTAACCTAATACTGGTTTTATTACGGGCTAACCAAGAATCTAAACAAGTGAAATGGTTTCAAAAATGCCAAACCTATGTTTTCTTTACATATTTAACTTCAAACCTAAATAGATAATCCCTAATTAGATAAAATGTTCAACCAAGGTATAAGCAAAATTTCCTTGGTGAAATTACAAATCTACTCTTCCCGAATTACAACTTCTTCACTTGCAAAAAGACTTTTTTGAAAAGCACTTCAGCTAAATTCTTAGAGAACGAAAGTAAACAAAACAAAAGTTTAGAGAGAGAGAGTGAGAGAGAGAAATGTGAAATGAAACACAATTCTGGATTGTTTTGAAATGAGAGAAGGCCCTTTATTTATAAGCTAGAGGTTGGATCAAACTGGAAAATTATTTTAAGGCCGATCTATGACTTTGCAATCCAATGACTCCATATAATAATCGATTGGTTGACTCCATTTTAATCTATTACCAATTTAAAAATGGAAAGAAAATATATTTAGCCATTACACCTCATTAAGATGTTGTCCTAATCACTTGGGACACACTATTGAACTAAACCATTCAATTTGTTCGATGTGTCATTCGATTGGTAAAGACAAAACTTTACCCTGAGCTTTTCAGGCATCTTCCAACTCAGATGGCACGACTTCAAAACAATTAAGAAAATATAATATGGAAAAAATGTAGTCTAAAACATATTTTCGTGTGTGTGTGTGATTTAGCCATGGACTTTTATGAGAATTCCCTTATGCTTTACAGAGTATTCACTCAGAGTAATTGAGGTTGGTCTTCTTATTCTTTAAGACTTGTTGGATTCTTTCTTTCATATATAAACTTGCCCAAGTTCACTTGAGATGAGGCTTGAGTTATATTCCATTTGGTTTCCATCATCGTATAGTCAAGTCCATCAAACCTTAATTTTCTTGCTTGTATCTTTAACCGCCTAACTGCTTATACTTGACTTATAATTAAGGACTAGTTGTCATTATTAGACATTAACTGTCTTCATTAAAAGTGGTTGTCCTTATTAAAGGCATGTCACCTAGAAGTAACATACAAAATAAGGTTCCACATTCTTCGCCTTTTTGATGATGACAACACATCTCTCAGATGTGTGGTAAATAAAAGAAATAAAATTATTTGCAGTAATCAACTCCTTCTAAATTAAGTAGAGAGTATAATATACTCCCCCGAGAGTATATTTCTCGTCCTTTGTCAAAATAAAAAAAGGTGGATAAAGATACATTGCAAAAAATATAAATATGCAAACATAGACAAATAAACACTTAGGAAAGAAAAATAATTATCTTATTATCAATAGAAATTTATTATGAATTGAATGTGCAAAAATAGGAAGTTTCATAATTGAACTATTGGAAGAAAAAAACAGATTAAACTAAACATTTTAAGAACACATAAGTAAGATCATTTGATGCCTTAAATTACTATTCATTTCCATGATTTTCTTCATATCATCGGCTAGACTTTGACAAATTTTCAACACCTTGTCTATCTTGGTGTCTTTTTTCTCAGTCGGTTCATCTTCCCCTTCTTGCTTGAATGACGAGTCTTCTTTTATTTCTCCATGCTTAATATGAAATAGCCCCAAAATAATCCACACAATCATATCAATCCATGATGATTAAAAATGAAAAGGAAGGCAAACATACAAGAAAATGCAAGAAAAATTTATTCTGCAACAGTGGTAATCGATTACCATAATCAGGATAATCGATCACTCTATTTAAATCATCAAAAATCAGCATGACAGTCAGGGTAATCGATTTCTCTGATTAGGGTAATCAATTACCATTGACAGAAAGCCAAAAAAAAGTCAGTTTTAAAAGCACTTTTTGGCAATGATTCACTTCTCCAACCACCCACATGTTATGGCACTCAAATGTACACGAAAATAGCATCAAATAATAGTGATTAACCATTACATGAATGCATCAATCATCAAGATCCAAAAACCCACTAATTAACTTAATTAATACATCTAACAACATCAAAAATCAACGGATTTACATTGTAAAAATGCAAAATAAGTTAAAACAAGACGTGGATATTTAGATTTTAACCAACCTATAAAGCTGAGATTTGCTTTGGTAATTGTTGCAAATTTAATTTGATGAATCCAAGCCAGAAACCCAAAGATCCAATGTTCTTCTTACAAGAAAACGAAAAATAAATGGGATATGATGAATCCTTCAATAATCCCTTCCAAGAATCACTTCCAAGAGCTAAATCCAATATCAAAACAGTAGAAAATACCTAAGATTATCCAAGAATTGATGAACTGATGAAAGTTTAGTTCTAAGATCAACAAGTTTCAATGAAAAACTTGATGAACTTTGATGGTGGAACTTTGGGTGAGGGTTTTTGGGAATGAGAGAAAAGTGTGAGAGAATTATGAGAATTGAGAGTGAAAAATGAAAATTATTAGATAGAATGTGGTGAGGCTTGGAGTGAAACGATTAAATATGGTTTAGGCTTGGGATGAAAATGAGGTTACGAGTGTGGGATGTAATTAGCTTGAGAGTGAGTAGGAGATAACTTTGGAAAGAGGTTTGAGAATTAGTTTGGAAATTTGTTCTAGATCCTTCCCTTAATCCAAATTAGAATGAAATGAAGTGAAAAATTATCCACACACTAAAAGTGAATTCTTTGGCCAATTTTGCATAGGGTAATCGATTACCCTATATGTGGTAATGGATTACCATCTTCAAAATTTTGAATTTTGGCACCTTTTGGAGGGAAACCCAGAAAATCCACTAATACCATTTATTCTGAACCTGATTTTGCTTATGAAACTCAATGATTGATGTTGCCATTGAATAATACCTAAAATAAAACATGATTTCTTTCTGATACCCAAAATGTCTCGCGGTGGTGAAAATTTCCTGGTACTGAATTGCTGGGCACAATAAATTCCAGAGCCTCTGATATTTGTTGCTGAGCAAAATTTCACATAAATCCATCCGAACCATAAAATTCACATTGATCCCGTGCATTGAGAACGTAAGTGGTGCATGTACTCTTGTTATGTCCTAATGGAGGATATATATATATATATATATATATATATATATATATATATATATATATATATATATATATATATATATATATATATGATGAAGATGCAAAGCATAGGCCATAAGATTTAAATAAAGGGTAGGACAAATTTTGGGTATGACACCATCGTCTCCAATCGATTAGTGAATCAAATCTCTCAAGATTATGCAAGTTTATCATCAATCTTGAGATTTTATTTTCTTAGGGGGAAAGTTTAACTTCGTTATGATATGAAAATAGGTGTGCCAAGCTTCTCTATTCGAATGTTATAGTTTCAATCGACTGAACTTTCATTGTTCAACATTTTTGGTGTATCTTTGGGCCTTGTGCTGGATTTAATTACTTTCATACACTTCCCATTAAGATTTTTTTAACCTGTTTTATAAAACACTTGAAAACACATCCTTTTGGGTGAGAAAAAATATTTATTGAAATGAGCTAAAATTAAATTAACTATTTTTAAGGATTAACTAGAGTTGTATGATTAATTTACCCTTAAAATGTATTCCTCTTTTATCAAGAATAATTTATAAACACTTCCCTTAAAGGGAAATACCAAACACATTATGGCGCGTCCTAACCTACAAAATTTTGGATGCTAGAGTAAGTAAAAAACACAATATTTTCCATCATCGTTCATCCTTAGATCAAAGACTTTATAAAACTTATATACTTATAAGTATACTCTTGATTTGCACAATTCCATTAATAATTGTTTATAACTTCGAGCTGCAAAGCATACTTATAAAATACTAAGATTTCACCTTTGGTGCCCACATCTTCTTTGGCCCATTTGAAATAGTTTCAGAAGATCTAAGGTTGTCATCTTTACATCTTTTAAATTTTTATAAAAAAAATGCTCTTAATGGCCAACTCTTTTACAATGTATGTATTTATAAACTCAACTATTTTTCTTGTGATCTATGCTTTTAATAGTTTTCTATCCTTTTTAAATTCTAGTCCATTCTTATTTAAGGAAGATCTTTGATTTGATATGATAAAGTGAAGTTTTTCTTTTCCTTGGGTAAACTTACCTAGGGTTTTGAGCAATTCAATTGCTTTTTTTTAAAGATACATAAGTCTCACATGTTTCTTTTGACATTCTAATATTCTTAGTTACTTCTATCTTGAAAGTGTTAGTAATTACTTTAAAATATATTACTAATACCGTAAGACCTAAGGTGTGTTTTCTAAGTTTATCATTTTCTTTAACCAATTGTGTATAGTTGTTCATAAGATGGTTTAGTACATGGAACAATATCTACCTCATATGATGCCCTTAAAAAACGTTGTCTTCTTCATTTGAAGAAGGTTCATTTATATTTCTCTTTGAGTTTGATGTTTCTCTTCCTCCTCTTAGTTTGAAGATTGAAGATACTTCTTCTTCTTCTTCTTCTTCTTCTTCTTCACTGCTTCTTAAAAAAATGGTTCCTTCATTTGATGTTGGATATTTTGAAGATCGTTCAACTACTGAGTATGTTCTTTCTAAGGATTCTATAAGAGTTGTATGATAGGAGTATGATAAAGTTGATTATTCTTCAGGTTTTATTTCTTCATATTTGAGTAGCTAGACATGTTCATTCAATTTCTCTATAATATTATTATTCTTTAATTTTTCTTGAAATTCATGAAGGCTCCCATATTTTGATTTAAGGATTGCATTAAATTTACAATTCTTAACTCTTAGACATTGGTTAGTAATGAATTTTCCAATATAATTTATAACATTTATAATCTTTGAAAAAATTTTAAAATTAATATCTTCATCTTTTTCACATCGTGTGTTCATCTTCTCTTGTTAAATACTTGTGAAACACCATAAATCATCTCAAGAGTATCTCACATTTCTCTGGTTGTATTAGATTGATGAACATAATAATTTTTTCTATCATTTAGAGACATTGTTATAAAATCTTAGTTTTAAAATCTATCTCAAACTTTCTTATTTCCTCTTTAGTCCAAACATAATCATGTTTTTCTAATACTTTTCCATTTACTTGGAAATTAGGGATAAACAAACCATTGATTATAGTCTCTTGTAATTCACAATTATTACTTTGATTTTTTAAAACCTAGCTATCAAAATATCAACTATACTATTACTAGAAATGGTGGTGTGTTTAGAAAGGAAATCTTATTGGAAGTCATCTTCCTCTTTAGACGATTAGTCCTTAAACATGAGTTAGATTGTGATGCCACTTTTTGCACGTATGAATTCACACACGAGGGGGGGGGGGGGGGGGGGTGAATTGTGTATTTTTTTTAAAAAATTGAAAAAATTTTGGAATTAAAATCAGAGTTAGAAAACATTCTGAAAATTGTTTTAAGATTAAGCAGTGGAGAAATAAAATTCAAGAATGTAAAATGTGAAAATTAATGAGTTTAAGGGAAGTGAGAAGACACCATAAGTTATAGAGGTTCGATCAAACAAGGAAAATACCTACTCCTCTTTCCAATAATTAATCTTTAAAGTATCCAATAAACTTAGAAGCTCTTAGCATATTAAGCTTTTAAATCCCCTTATACAAGGAAAAATGAAGTTTATAACTAACTTCCAACTAAACAAGTAACTATGGATTGAAGCAGTGAGTCTTCCTTCCAAATGGTGGAT
Organism: Lathyrus aphaca; assembly: GCA_963966055.1. Classification (NCBI taxonomy): domain Eukaryota; kingdom Viridiplantae; phylum Streptophyta; class Magnoliopsida; order Fabales; family Fabaceae; genus Lathyrus; species Lathyrus aphaca. Next base: position 564,529,657 of record OZ014520.1, read on the forward strand.
TGAAGCGGTTAGATTCCTTTCCATAAAAATCTTGGAGCGATTAGTATTCAAGGTTCTAAACAAACCTTGGGAGCTTTTAACACTGGGATGAGCTCTCGAACCTAAACCTTGGTTCTATACCCGACTAACCAATAACCTTTGAGATTTTACCATCGGTTTGATCTTGAACAAAAACAAGCTTTTAATACTCGCCTAAATTTTAAACTAATCTTGGTTTTATCACAGGATAACCAAGTACCTAAACAAGAGACTTGGTCACACAAATCCCATACCTATGATTTTTAGGGGATTAGCTTTGAACCCAAACAAACAATCCCTAGTTGGATAAAATGTCGAACCAAGGTATAAACAAAAATTCCTTGGCGAACGTACAAATCCACCCTTTGAGAATTACAACTTCCTCACTAGCAAAAAAAACTTTCTCGTAATGCATTTCAACTAAATTCTTAGTGAGAGAAATTAAACAAAAGAAAAGTTTAGAGAGTGAGAAATTTGAAATGAAACAAGATTCTGGATTATTTTGAAATGAGGGAAGCGACATCTATTTTATAGGTTAGAGGTTAGCTAAAAAAGGAAATTATTTTAAGGCTAGTTTATGACTTGAAAATTGATTGCACCATATACCAATCAATTTGTTTCCTCCATTTTAATCAATTGGTTGCCTTCATTTAGACGATATCTTAATCGCTTGGGACACATTTTTGAACTGAAATATTCAATTGGTTAAATATGCCAATCGATTGGCAAAGACATAAATTTTCCCAAAGCTTTTCAAACAACTTCCAACTTATCTGGCATGACTATAAGACATTTTCGAAAATGTATTGAGAAAAATCAGTTAAAAATATATTTTGGTGTGTGTGTGATTGTGTTAAGCCGTTTTATAAGAATGCCCTTATGCTTTACAAAGTATTCACCCAGACTAATCGAGGCAGGGCTTTCTTGTTCTTCAAGACTTGTGAAGTTCTTTTTTTTCTTCTTATAGACACTTGCTTGAGTTCAATTGAGATGAAGCCTGAGTTATATTCTATTTGGTTTCCATCGTCAGATAGTTAAGTCCATCAAACAATAATATTTTGGCTTCTATCTTTTACTGTTTAACAACTTATGCTTGATTTGTTATTAAGCTAGTTGCTACCATTAGACATTAGGTATTATCATCAAAAGTTATTGTCCTTATTAAAGGCACGCCATATATAACTAACCTGCAAAAAAAATGTTCCACACTTTCATGTGAGCATTGAAGTATCTGTGAATTCTATCTCATACTTCAAATGCATGCTTGCACGACAACACGCGGTGCAACATCGATTCTGAGATGGTGGAACAAAGAAAAACGAAGACATTTTGATATCGCACAATCCACACCTCATATTCATATGAAAGTTTTCCTTAGAGATGATCAAACTCCGTTTTGTATTGTTGTGGAACTTGTGGATTCACCACAATCATATGCACTCTTTATGCACGAATCACACCCTCAAATTTTTTATTCCAAAATAAGTAATTATTCTCCTGCAACTTAATGAAGAGTTTAGGACCAAAATGATGGAGAAACAACGATGACTCAGCCGTAAGAACCATAAAGTTTGACATCTCAATTCTCTGATATATATTGGGAGTAACCTCCAAAGATTCAACCATGATGGATGAAGAATAAGGAAAAAGATGCAGTTGAGAGAGAAAATGTGACAAAAAAACGGTTATAAGACGGTTAAAGTAGTTGGAGAGCAAAAGGATCCTACAATGTAACTAATACAATGCTAGAATACATAATTGTGAACTTTATTTACACTTTGTGTAACTTGAGTTAGTTATACATGATGGAAGGAACTAGTATATATAGTGACACATAGCTGGTTATTTCATGCATGTTTAGCTATATCATGTTCTATCATATGATTACACCATGCATGACTCTATGCTACTCATGCTTCTATCATGTATTTCATGCAACTTTTGTTGCTTCATCTAATAATATGAGGTCACAATTTCTCTATTTTTGCTATGTTTCACCTCCTCGAAATCATTGGATTTGGTCTTGAGAACCTTGAATTGTTACATCATTAGACTAATATGTAAAATCAAAGAAAATATTAGATAAAATTGTCGAATTAATAAGAAAGTCACTTCTAATAATTAATTTGTATTTGCTGTACTCTAAATTTTTCCGATTAACTTTTTTTTTTCCTTCAAAAAATAGGATTATATTAAATTTATTAATATTATTATTACTTCATTAAAAACTAAAAAAAGATATAGTTGTATATTTTGATTTTGATAATAATTACAACATTTCTATTTCTAAAAAAAGAAAATCCAAAAATATGAGTTACATTAGCAAGGTCCATTGGATACATTTACTTAGCCCATTAACTTGAGTCCATGTCTTTATAGTCAAATGTACATTTAGTTTAACAATAATTAAAATAAATTATTGCAACAACAAAAATAAAAAAAGAAAAAGAAAAAAGACAAGCTTTGCGTGTTGCTCACCTTCCACTATGTTTTGAAAGAAATAATCTCATAAACATCCCCACCAATGATTCTTTCTACACGTGGAACAAGAATATACATGGTAGCCATTTCATTGAAAGAAGATTAGATAAAGCCTTTTGCAAAAATATTTGTCTTAAATCTCGTTCTTCTTGGCTGTCTCAACCTTAACCAAGATTAGGTTTAATCTTCATCCTCTAATTTTAGAATATGCATTCTCTCAGCACAAACATGCATCAAGATTCAAATTCTTGGGTATGTAGAACATGCATGACAATTGTGAAGACTTCATAGCCAAATTTTGGTCCAGACTTGCCATAGGGTGCTACATGTACATACTAAAAAAAACATTACAAATGCTAACACACTAATCTAAAATCATGGAAGCTTGATTCAAAAGGAAGGATAGAAGATGAATGTGCATCCACAATGAAGAATCGATCTCAGATACGAATCCAACTTCTATTTGATAAAGATCTATTCTTTGATGAATAAATGTAGAGCTTGGGGTGTTTCTCTCCAAGTAAATGTTTCTATCTAAGAAAATGAGGTTAAGATCCCCAAAAAGTAAGAAAAGTACATAAATATCATTACAAATCTATCTAGATCGCATTGCAAGATCTCTGTTCGCATTGCAAACTTCACTTTTAGGCACTTCAGGTGCCTATTATCAATTAAACTGTCCCTGATAAAATATCTTAACTCACACTGCGAGCTATTGTTCGGACTGCGAACTTCTTTCCCCATGCGGACTACAAACTTATAGGTAAATACTTTCTACCATCCAAAATTGCTGGCTTGCTGGACCTTTACTTTGAGCTTTCACAACGAGCTTGCCTTGGCTTCGCGAGCAGCTTGCACTGTGAATTTTCTGAAATCTTCTTCTTTTCTTTGGCTTCCCCATTCTTTTATGTCTTGTTCTATGATGTTCCAACCTAATTTCTTCGCAATAACACACAAATCAAGGAATCCAAAGGTTAATTCAATTATATTAAAGATCCATACATAAACATGGAATAATTCAAAGAAAACACAAATAAAGAGTTGAAAAATGCCAAGAATGATGGTTCAAATTAAGACATATTTGGAATTCAACAAACTCTCCCCAACTAGATATTTTCTTGTCCTCAAGCAAAGTATGCCTCTTGAAAATAAGAGGATTTGCTCAAGCATAAAATTCAACCAAGTAAGGATTAACGGTTCAAATTCAATACAAGAATGTGCACAAGTAATGTTCATTATTTCGTAGAATCGAATAGTGACGAAGAATTTAGTTCTTAAAAAAATATCAAGCAATATTTCAAATAACAAATAAATTCTCATACTTGAATCACTCTAACAATCCTTTTCCAAATAAGGATGAAGAAATTTACGCGTTTTCAACCACGAGACAATTTACTATCATCTGAAAAACAATGCTAACAACAATTCAATTCATACATTCATCTAACAATCATAAATGAAATCATGGAAGAAAAATATCACTTAGGGCTTGTAAGGTTGTAGCTTGGTCAGGTTTCACAACAAAGGGTCATTTCTTAGGCTATTGAATCGAAGTTGCCACATAAAAGAAACATTCACTATACAAGGTATTTACACATCACAACTTATTTCCCCCGGTTTATTTTCACTATTGCACACCCTTTCAAACTTCCTTTTCACAATTATTCTTCATTCTATATTTTTCTCTTTCAAATAATCATTTTTTCTTTCTTTTATTTTTCTCATTCGTATTCACATTTTTCTTTTCTTTTTTGAAAATTTTCAAAATTTTTAGCAACTTACCACTTTTCCTTTCATTATCTCCAACTTGAATACAATCAAACCTTAAGTGAATGCTCCTAACTTTTTTTGGTAAGAAAATCAGTTTAAAACAATGTTCAAAGGTTTTAAGAACAATTTTTTTTAGAGTCCCACAAAATGCATTGATGTACTTAACTTTCAAATTATGTACACACACCAATTCATCCACTACTACAAAACGTGCAAACAAGAATGTCAGGCTTATAACTGATCCATTTACATTGTTGTAATATGTTAAAAATTTAGCACCCAGTCAATTGTTGTTGTTGTTGTTCTTTTTGCTGAAATTTTTATTTTATTTTATTAAAAGACATACAACAACGATTATTTAAAATAACCATGATTATATTCTATACAACAACGAGTATTTAAAATAACTGTTGTGATATGGTGCACGCTTTCTAGAATACAACAGCGGTCCCAAAACCGTGATTATAAGTACCACATATACAACAACACTCTACATTTGTTGTTGTTGTTGTTATTGTTTTTGTTGTTGTTATTGTTTTTGTTGTTGTTGTTGTTGTTGTTGATGTTGTTCTTATTGTTGTTCTTACTGTTGTTGTTGTTGTTGTTCTTATTGTTGTTCTTGTTGTTGTTATTGTTGCTGCGATTTTTATTTTATTTTATTAAAATACATACAACAATGGTTATTTAAAATAACCGTGATTATATTCTATACAACAATGAATATTTAAAATAACTGCTGTGAAATAGTGCATGCTTTCTAGAATATAACAACAGTCCAAAAACCATGATTATAAGTACCACATATACAACAATACTCTACATAACAATGCTCTCACCCGCGTCATTATATATCTTTCCCAACCGTTGTTAAATGGGTTTTCTGTAATAATGGTCACTAAATTAGGATCTAATCTATTTAAGGCTCAAATGGGTTAACGAATACTCACTACTCACATGTAAGTTACTTTTGGACATGGTTGTGCTCAATATAAACAAATTCCTTGATCATTTCTAATGCTTCCACAAAATCAAAATAATAAAAAGATTAAGCATGAATTAAACAAAGTTATCAGTCATCCAAGCATTTAGTAAACAATGGAGGTTTCTCATAATTTGTGGATTTTGGACCTAAGTGACTTAATCATTCAAACAAGTTGCAAAATGAAACAAGAATACACACTTGCACAAAGCACAAAATTCTTAAATCAATCTATCATTCTAGAAAGCGATAATTATATACCTTGCTTGCATTCATCACATTCAAAATCCTATCATCACCATCCAAACTCGGTAGGATCTTCATTGGATACTTTTTATACAAAAGAGCAACCAATCTAGAAGTTCTTATCATACATTCATAAAAGAAGAAGCATAAAATTCAAAACATCTAAACAACCATAAAAATTGAACATTCATAAACTAAATAATTCAACTCATATAACATAATAATGTAATGGTGTAGAATACCAACAAAAGTACCCAAAAGTGGTACATTGTACAAAGTCAAAATAATCCAACTATCGTGGATAGTGTATAACATCAAAATAAAATACAAAAAAATCAAAATATAGAAATGATCATAAAACTTAAATGAGAAACTTCACTTTGTCGAAACACAAGGAAGAAATCTTTTAAGATCATGCTAAAAAACATAAGAAACTAGTCCTTATTAGACTCGGTATCCGTCTCCTCAGCACCACAATCACGTGAACCTAAATCACCATTATCATCAGCCTCAGAGTCCTCATCCTTAGCATCAGCTCCACCCATATCCTCTCTATCAAAAGGCCTGGCCTCAGACCATCCTGCATGAGCTAGGAAATGCTCCCTAGTCATAATAAAGTGATCTACCGTATGCTCACATTGTTGTAACTACATCACCGACATATAATCATGTACCAAAATAATAGCACACTAAGTCGCCTACATCTAGTCCCAGTTGTTGTTGCAAACTTCCCTATGATTTGGGTCGAAACCCTAGAAGTTAGCAACCCCATAACTATAACTCTCTCATGCACCTGCATTCTCTCTTCCTTTTTTTTCCTTTGGGCTTTCCATTATTGGACACATATGCATCATCAATAGTAGTAATCAAGGTCACCTGGGGGCGAGATGGTAACTTCACACACTCATGCACACATAAGGACACGATCAAGCACGGGAAACTAGCTCTGGGCTCCAGTTTTATACCACTCTCTACCACCGCCCCCATCTCATAAACAATGACGCGTTCCACATCTATCTAAGCGCCGATCAAGATGTTACGCATATCCTCTTTCTTATACCTTCTCGGAACCCCATAAGGGTTCAACTCAACACTATTATCTTCCCTCAGCAAAGCATCAATCATCTCCTCCACATTCCTATGCTATCTCAAATCTCTAAGAAATATATCAACTTCATCATCCCCGAGAGTCAGAGGGTTGCCCAACACCTTATTAATGACATTTCTATCAAATTTCACATCCCTTCCAATACCTGTGTGGTCCAAGTGGAGATTTCTTCAACATCCATGAGGGAGTTCACATAAAACTCCCTCATGATGTCAACATTAAATCTATCACAAGGATTAATCAATGTATCCTACTTTTTGCTATGAAATACAACAACGACCGCACGATAGGGTCCCTCGGGGTGAATGCTAAAAACCTTTTCATATAAGATACTTGTCTTATCAAGGTTAAGATAAATCGCAGCTTACTTGTGACCTTTGAAATATGGATTTTCATAAGTTCTTGGTTGCGGTTGACAGGAGGAGCCTTCAGTCATATTTTGTTTCTTTGACATATTTGTTTCTAGAGGTGCCATCTGCACAACACAAAACAAAACCAACAAAAGCATAAAAACACATTAGACAAGGAAAACATAAGTAGAAGAAGAATCACAATTAAGCATGAAACAAGAAAACACATAAAAAACTGTTGTTGTCATGTTCTCCTAAGCTCGCACCGCGAGCTCAAGGCGAACCCTGGGAAATTTTTGAATTTCCAATTTCTTTAGTAACAACAACAATAATGCAATTCAAGCCCATTTCTCATGTTTTCAAGGTTCTTTCAGAGTATCAAAAATAAAAAACAAACAATTTATAAAGTCATTGTCATCCAATTCAAAGCTTTTAAAGTAAATAAAAAATTGCTAAGTTTGAACTACAAAATAAGAACATGCTTTATCTCCCATGGTTATTTCAATATTTAGTATAAAAAAAAGTACCCCCAACATGCATTTCAAAAGATTAAAAAACTCTCTAAACAATTTGTTCACAATGTTCACTAAAACCCTAACCACATGTGATTTTCTAAAACAATAGAATAATGGATAATAGCTAGTAACAAACCTAAAATTTTGAAAGTTATAGAGAGTAAAGAAAATGGAAGATGGAGACTTGAATGTTTTTCTTCTACTTATGGTATGTTTGAGAGACAAAGAGAATGAAAAGTTTTAGTTTTAGTTTGGAATGTAAGAGTGAGACAAAGAATGGAAATGTCAAGGGTGAGGGGGAAAGTTACCCCAAAAAAATGAAGCTTCTAAAAGCCCACACATTTGGCCCACAAGCTAAAAAAAAAACTAAAACAAAAGTGATGTGGCAGAAAAGTGTAATTCTATCAAGATTCGCATACTTCGAACTGCGAACTCCAGGAAAACTTGCCCAAGCTCGCACTGCGAGCTCTAGGAGAAGGTGACAAATTTTTTAAAAATTCTGGTTTTAGCACTATGTTTCCATCACAACACTTCTTCAAGTTTTAAAATCTATCAATGTAATAAAAATGAAAGAGTACTTACAATGTTGGGGTGCCTCCCAACTAGCACTTTATTTAACGTCATTTGAGTTCGATGGTGATATCACGAAATGAAAAAAACAATTGAATTTTCCGCTCCCGATCAAACTCACCAACACAAATATCTTGAACCTATGTCTCAACATTGTCCAAATTTTCCATGAATGATATATCCCAACAAGATCTCTTTGTTCTTGAAGGTGTGATAAAAACACAAGAAACGGGGGATTGAATTGAGGTTTTCACTCTTGACTACTTTTCACAAAGGGAAAGATTGCGTTAAGTTATGATATGATTGCGTTACGGAAGCATAAACACAATGTAAAGCATAAAGCAAGAGTAAAGAACACACGATATATCCTGGTTCACTTGATAACTTCTCAAGCTAGCCAGTCCACCAGCTAAGGGGATGTCACCTTAAACAAGTACTTAATCCACTATAACCAACATATGATTATAATCACGCGACTACTATCGTGACTAACCGTACAACCGAAGTTGCGACTTCCTTGCCCGACCTACAACCGTAACCAACTGCACAACAACCTATCATGACTTCCTTGCGCGGAAACATGCCGTGACTAACTGCACAACAATATGTTGTGACTTCCTTGCACGACCTACAATCGTGACTAACTGCACAACAACTGTTGTGACTTCCTTGTGCAGCCTACAAGCGTGACTAACTGCACAATAACCGTTGTGACTTTAGGCTCCAGTACAAATAGTTATGAGCAACACCAGAACCTTATCTCCAGAGCAATTCACCAGAACACCTAGTTCTGAGAATGCTCTAACTACTAAATTCTAAGCCTCCAAAAGTTATGACCTTCACTCGGTCCTTTAGGGAAGTGGGTAATGTTTACAAGAGTTTTCTTCTTACATAAGCATGTGTAAACTCGCAAGTAAGTACATCTGAATATCCTAATACACACTAAGAATATTACAATGAGTTCTTGCTCAGTTGTGTGGTCTTCTTCTTCAAGTTTCTTCTTCACGGAAAACAATCCTGAGCACTTGAATTGTTGAAGTCTTCTTATTTAAAATCTTTGTCAGCTTTGTTGATCTCCATTTGAGCACAAGAAGGACTTCTTCATCTTGATTCACTTAATAACATTTTGGACAACAACCCTTGTTCTTCTTCAATTTAATGATCACTTCAGGTACACAACATTCATGTTGTGGATTTGTAATTGGAGCTTCCATGATCATCTTCCTGTCTTCTGCAACTTTGCAAGTATTCTTCAGCATATGAAGTTAATCACATTATGAATCAAAGATCTCTCTGCATAAGCAGATTGTTGTCAAATCATAATAAGCTTGTGAGCTACATATTCAATCAAAATCTTAATGGTTTGTTCCAATGTTATCTTGTTAATCATCAAGCTTATGTGATTGTATGACAACATCAACAACATGGTTCAAAGACCATCTTGACAACTTGGTTGTATGTGTGTTGTAACCTTTCTAGTTCTATCAATTAACACCAACACATAAACCAATGGTTGTTTCCAACAACTTCACGTCTACGCGTTTTTTTGTGGATCTATCATCAACCAACATGCCATTCAACACGACCATATCACATAACATGTGATGCTTTCCTTATATAGCCAAGCATAATAGATTCGTTACATCAAAGTTGGCTATTGAGGAATGTCATTACTCAAGGATGAAAATAAAATAACCACGTCTTTCCTTTTCCCGTAATACACTGTTAGTGGAAAGGTAGTGGAATAAAGCATATTCATACTTTGTACTATCCTTGATAACAATAACATTCTCTTCTGAACTTCAGAGGCTTATGATTGTAGATAATTGAAGGAAGCATGAGTTAGAGACGATGATACTTGGGTCTTCAAAGAACCTAAGTCTTCAGTCTTTAGAACATTATTCACACAGAACATTATTCTTCAGAATTTTAACACTTGGCTTGAAACTGATAGTCTTCATAACTTCAAGTCTTTAGAATCTTCATAACCTTGTTCACATAGAACATTGTATTCAGAGTCTTTAGCACTTGGTTCTTCAGAGCCTTAATCTTCATAACACTTAAGTGTCCAGAGTCTTTCTGCACTTGGTCTTCAGACAATCAGTCTTCCGAATTTCAAGTCATCAGAGTCTTCAGAACTTAGTTCTTCATAAGATTCACATATCAGAAGCTTTGCTTGCTTCCAAATCAGAACTAGTCTCAGAACAGAATCCACAAGAGCATTGCAATAGTAACACCAGTCACCCTTGGATCTTTCTGATTGTGATCAGATACAGAAGCACACTTGCTTCTTCATCATGCTTGCGACTAATGTTACACATAGTAACTTCACATATTATTATTTGCGTACATATTGATAATGTTGGTTTGATCTAATATGTTCAATATTCATGATCTACACAGTAACAAACATCAGAACATAAAATAGTTCTTTCATAAATACTTCCTTGTTATCATCAAAACATAGAGATAAAATGCAGAGACAACTTTTGTTCTTACAATCTCCCCCTTTTTTATGATGACAAAATCATGTATTTTGATAGAACATTTTATACAAGGTAATCACCATACGTAATAGGGTAATCACCAATTAGAACATATTCAGAGTTTTCGAGCAACAACTCCCCCTAAATGTGTTATCCCTAAAATTTTATTAATGCTTGTTCAGAGTCTTCCCCTAATCCCAAGACTCACAAAATACAATTTTTGAGTTGTCAGAACATAGAATAGAGAAGGATTACTTCCATATCTTAACTCACCAAAGTTTGACTATAACACATACCTTCATCTCAAAACCTTGTTACTATCAGAACTCTATGATTGATCAAAGCTTATCAAAGCGATTCTGAGTTTGATACCAATTTAAAATCATTGATTGGTCTATCAGAACTTCATCTGGTTCTTCAATAACAAAACACTATACTTCTAGAGTATCAGAGTTTGTCTTGAAAGAACTTTTCTTTCTGGGATCTTCATATCCAGATCTTCAGACAGTCTTAAAACTTCTGATTAGCACATTGTTATGAAAAGCGTCTTTGATTGTAGACTTTTCCTTGACCCTTTCAGGAATACTTCTACTTCAGACTCTTATGTTCTGAATATCATATTCTCAGACAGTTTACAACTTCTGAACATTATTTTACCAAAATCATGATAACTTTGATTTTCAGAAAGTTCTCAACTTCTGAACAGTATTGGGTCTATTTGATTCTGAACATATGTTCACGAAGTGTACAACTTCAATTATATAAATAATAAGTTCTTAAGAACTTAACAAAGTTCTTACAATTAACCTGCTCTAGAATGCCTTGTGAACTTGTTCCAGTTCCTCGGTTAAACATCAAACAATCAAACGTTTGTAGAAAATGCATTTTATATCATTCGATGATTGTTTGAGTTTGCATCCTTTTAGGTTATATCAAAATCATATTTCATTTCTCCCCCTTTTTGACATCATCAAAAAGTTAGAGAATTTAGAATTTTAAAGCATACCAATATGATATTGATTCTGAAATTGAAATTTTGCACATTAAAATATGTCAATTAATTCTAAACTAGGTTACAAGGTTTCTTTTATAACATATTCCCAACTGGATTTGTGCCTAAACAATCACAGCAATAACTGCTACAAATAATGCAGAAAAATCTGCTTACAAATATACAAAGAGATCTTCAAATCTAAAAACTCCTAAAATATCTCTAAATATAGAAACTCTATATTTTTCAATATTTGTCTTCAGTTTAAATTGAGTCTTCAAGATCTTCTATAAACAACGCCATTGGATTGATTTAAATCTTCAAATAAACTGTTTCCGTTGAAACCAAAACAAAAACTTCAATCCATCTTCAGCAGTTCATGATGTCGAATGAACTGTGTTGATATCTTCTTCGACATGTTGTTCCAGATGTTGAAACATTTCAACACAACATGTTTGGACACATAAAAAAGACTCATTGCTTTATATATTATGTGTTTTGCAAAGATCTTGTACATACATTGCTGCTATATTTGTTTTACAAAATTAATGTCAATTTTATAGAACTTACAATCTCCCCCTTTGGCAAATTTTGGCTAAAACAAATATAAAGAAATAATACATTAAAAATAATAGTAGCAAAAACCAACACCAGCAAACTCTCCATTATGTCAGGATATGTTGTTGGACATCTGCAGCAGTATTCACAACTGAACAAAATCAACAGTCACCTATTCCCCAGTGGATGAGTTGATACCTCTTCTTCTAGTAGACACAACATGGGTAAAATAAGAAGCAGAAAGTCCAGAACTCTTGACCGAACTAATCTGTTTCTACTTCCTTTCATTTCAGATTCCTAGAAACATTATTCTCAGGTTGTTGGACAAACTTCATCTAAAAGACCAATGGTGACATAAGAGAACAATTTATTATTTTCTTATGTAACTCAGAACACAAGCCACAATTGTGTTCTACAAATCAGGACACAAGTCATACAGACTAGCATACGACATCCACCTTGACATCCTGGTAACCACCACACATAACAACAAATGCAACTACTGTGACAACAACTCTGAGTACAACATCTGTACACACTATTTCTCCCTTTTTTAGCCAAAAATTGGCAAACATAGCCCTCACAACACCATACCCATGAATTATTCATCCAAACTCTAAAGAACCCCATTAGAAGAAAAGATGAAAACAAGAAAACTCACATGCTGGAGGAGGAGAGAATACACTTCTATAAATAGGGAGCCAAGACATAGAGAGTAACGTCCTATCCTTGAAAAAGAAGCGTTCTTGCTCCAAGATCTTTATGATAGGAGCAAAAACTTCTGCACCATTCACTATGAAACAAAAACTGACCTTAACCAGCTGACTTGTTCTCCCAAAACAAACGGCCCAATAACAAACACGCAAGAAAACCCCGTGTTTTACATTTTTCTGCTAGCGTCGTCCATAAATGCTCAAAAAGAGAACAATAAACACATGTCTTGAGACATGTTCTGACATCCAACCATATATTGTCTGCTAGTAGTGCAACAATATGGTTCACAACCCCTCAAGAATCCAACATAAACTGCAGAGAGCAGCTTTATACAATATAGTCTTTTGGACTCCTAGGATATTCTTCATCTAGATCACAAGGACATGCACACCATAACCACTAAGTAATACAAATTAATCAGGAAAACATACTTAGTAGTACATGTCACAACATGTTGTGTAACATCACAAAACTTGGTTAAGGTGCTACTCCCCCTTAACTCCACAAAATCAGCTGCACAAACTTGTAACAAACTCCCCCTGTCTAGGATAATCCATGCTTCTCTGTACTTTGATGAAAGAAAAACATAAGACACATATTCATTTCTTCAAGAGCCCACCCTCTGTTCAATTCACAATTGAACACATTCACTTCTTGTACCGAAATACCTGATCCCTTCTTGGTTTGTAGTTACCACAGATTACACAAGCTGAACATCTTCTGCACACAGGTTCTTGAAACAACATTGGCCCAAAATAATATCTTTACAGTACTTTGGCCATACAATCCAGATAAAACACATTCAAACTAATTCAGAAATTAGAAAGAATGTCCATAAACAGACTTCCAAGCAATTAATACTTGATCTACTTTAATCTCTTCTACATGTTTCTTCCAATACAGATCATCTACTTTACCATTCTCCCTTATTATTAGGTAGGTTAAGAATAGAAACCATGTAGACAAATACCCAAGATAATGTGCTTACACATAGTTAGAACATTTTCCCCACACCAAGACCTTATCACCATTATCTAGATGTGCTCCACCAACTGGACTTACTATAGCATAATAATCCAAGAACTGAAATTCTTCAACTTCACTGTGCCACCAGCTAGAATCAGAAATTCAGAAAACCACCTTCAAGAAGAACGAATCTCCTTGAGTCTTCAACTCATCACTTTTCTGCCCAATAGAAATTTGTTCCAAGACAATCCTCAAGAACAACCAGCTACCACACTCTGATTATCTTGATTCTTCGAATCCAATATAGAGATCAACCAATGCCACACTTTGATCACCTCCTTTATGAATCCTCGTATGAAAAAGCCAATTCTCACACTTGTCTTCTTCACGTTTATCAGAAATCTTCCAAAGATATCCTGATCAGTAAAGTTGGTATTCACCAAGCTGTCAAGATAACAGGCCTTATGAAACATTCAATCCATGTAGATCATTCTATCTTATATTGATGTGCCACTTCACCAATTAGATTCTGATGTTGAACTAGATGTTTGAACATTGTTAGTCCATATCCAGCTGTTAAATTCAGCTCCTTCTTCTGCCACTTGAAAGAACCTCATTCCTTTACAGAACAAAAGTTCCATGCTCTCATAGATTTGACTTATTTACCAAGTTTGAGTAGACAACCTCCATCATGTTGAATTTGGAGAAAATTCTACCAATATCACATATTGATGAGAAACTTCCATTGTTTTCTCCAAAGTCTTCAAACCTGCCACTGTCTGAACCTTCAGAAGGAATAGTTCTAAACTAGGTTACAAGGTTTCTTTTATAACCTATTCCCAACTGGATTTGGGCCTAAACAATCATAGCAATAACTGCTACAAATAATGCAGAAAAATTTGCTTACAAATATACAAAAAGATCTTCAAATCTAAAAACTCCTAAAATATCTCTAAATATAGAAGCTCTATATTTTTCAATATTTGTCTTCAGTTTAAATCGAGTCTTCAAGATCTTCTACAAACAACGCCATTTGATTGATTTAAATCTTCAAATAAACTGTTTATGTTGAATCAATAACAGAAACTTCAATCCATCTTCAACAATTCATGATGTCGAATGAACTGTCTTGACATCTTCTTCGACATGTTGTTCCAAATATTGAAACATTTTAACAAACATGTTTGAGCACACACAAAAGACTTCTTGCTTTATATATTCTGTGTTTTGCAAAGATCCTGTACATACATTATTTTTACAAAATTAATGCCAATTTTATAGAACTTACACTTTTCTTCATTTTCCAACCATTGCATCTAATAATAAATAACCCCACTATTTCTACCAATAAAATAATAATAAATCATTAATAATTAAAATCTAAAAAAAAACTTTAAAACAATAATTATTTTTACCAAATAAATAACTAACTCTCTTCATTTTTTAATGGTTAAAAAATAGTCAAAAATATTTTTATAAATAATATTAATTAAAAAATTCACTGCTATTATATAATAAAAAATCAATAGATTTAGATAAAAAGTAGACAGCTAACAATTTATAAACTTACAAAATTTATAATAAATAACAATTAATTAAATAAAAATATTCAAAAATACTAATACAACTCAATAACTTCCCATTAGAAAAAATAATCATATCCTTTAACTTCTAATATAACTCATTAAAAAACTACCAATTTAAACCTTCAAAATTTATAACAAATAATTATATTAATAATTTTAAGAGAAAAATTATAGCTTTTTAATAAAAAATATATCAAACAATTTCCTATTTATTTACTTTAAAACCTAAATGAATTGGAATATATGCCGATTAATAAACTTTTTTATCAAATATCAAACATTCACGTAGAAAAAGACACGTTCCAAATCGATAAAAGTATATCAAAAATTCATTTTTCATCTATTATATATAACTCCTACTTCCATCCATTATATCTAACTCCTCCCAATAATTTTACTTGTTACACATAATAATAATAATTATCTCATTATTTCTATCAATAAAATAATAATAAATCATTAATAAATAAACTCCAAATTTTATTTTTAAAAAAATATTATTAAAAAATAGTCAAAAACATTTTTATAAATAATCATAATTAAAAAATTCATTGATTTTATATAAAATTATAAATAATTATAATCATTGTTGATATTAAAATCATTAGACATAATTATAAAGATAGGTTAGTGATATTAAAATAATTATACATTATTCAAAAATCATAATTAAAATTAATAATTTATGATGAATTATAGTATAATTAATAATTTTAAAATATTTTAAAATATAAATTTATAAGACATAGGAGAAAATAAGACACTGTTTGAAATCCATTAAAATATATTCAAATCTAAATTTATAAGACAAGGTTCAAAATAAATTGAGACAATCATGAAAAAATACATGAGATAATCACAAAAAAAAAAAATGCATAAGACATGAGATGATCGAGAAAAAAATTCATGAGACAATCACGAAAAAAATACTACAAATACCTATTTTTATAAATAAAAAACATTAGACAATGATGACATTTTATATATATATTTTTGTGTTAAAAAAGAGACTTTGATGATAATGACCCGTGATAAAAAAGAGATTATTTGATATTTAAAATATAATTTGTTTTTTTAATATTTATTTTTCTACTAAAATATACATTTTTGATTGGTCAAAATTACTTAATTTGTATATATTTTTTAAAATTCACTATATTATATTAATTTATTATCCTAACAATTAAAAAATACGATATTGTGTAATCCATATGAACGCACAACTCTCTTATTAATACATTTCAACATTTTATATACATTTATTATTAACCATCATTATATTATATTCATTAATTATATTTCAAATATCAAAAAAAAAAAAATTTCACGGGTCATTATCATCGAAATATCTATTTTATTATAATTATCAATTGTCTCTATTTGAGACACAATTATTATTTTCAAATTTTAAAATATCTCTTTTTTCTTTTTCTTCATTTCACAAACTTTTTTATATTTATTTTGTATGATTATTTAATACAACTAAGTTTATAATAATATTTATGTTTTCTACTAAAATATACATTTTCGACGGATTAAAATTACTTAATTTATATATATTTTTTAAAACTTACTATATTATACGGATTAAAATTACTTAATTTATATATATTTTTTAAAACTTACTATATTATATTGATTTACTATTCTAACAATAAAGAAAAGGATATTATGTGACCCGTATGAAACACCAAACTATGCGAACACATGGGTGTCTTTTACTAGTACTCATATAGTAACTGATTAGTATAAAATTAATTTAAATTCACATTAATGGTAGAAAATGAAAATAGAGGATATAAACATAAATTTATATGTCAAAATCACAATTTTGGTTTATTTTTATATAATCAAAGATTTCATTATCAAAAGAGAGTATACTCTAACTAGTTACCTCCTAATCAAACACCAAATCAAAACAGTTTAAAGGAGAATTTGGAAAATTATCATAACTTTTACTTTAGTAATAAAAAGTGCCATTAATACGATGAACACAAAATAAAATAACCATAAATGTGTATTAAAAATAATAATTTCTCATGAAAATGAGAATATTTGTTTGACTCTACAAACGGAAATTAAAACAATACTAAGAATTTTCAGAATCAGAAATGATACGATGCCATGAGTGAAAGCAGTTTCCATGTAACCTTAATTAATTAAATATCACAAGCATTTCATCGAAAAACATTTCATTGAAGAACTAAGAACTGATTAATTTCTTATCTTTGAAAATATTAATTCTCTTTTTTTTTTCTACCAATAATTATGTCTTTTCATTGGCTTTATTTCACATGGCTATTTCTGATGATTGGTTTGAGAATAGAGCAATCAAATGCTCAAATTCATAAAAGATATGGAAATAGGTTATATCCTTACAAGACAATAGTTGTTGATCCAAAGACAAAAGGACGTTTTTCCACTATACAATCTGCCATTGATTCTATACCCTCAAACAATAGGTATTGGACTTCCATTAACATCAAAGCAGGTTATTACAGGTAAATTATTATCAGTGTCGTCGTGTCGATCCGTGTCTGTTTTACGGGTTGAAATGATTTTTTTATTGTTTATAGGGAGAAATTGACGATTCCATATGATAAGCCTTATATAATTATTCAAGGAGCTGGAATGAGCAAAACTTTGGTTGAATGGGATGATCATGCAAACACTATGCAGAGTCCTACGTTTTTTACTATGGCTGACAATATTGTAGTCAAGTATATCACTTTTAAGGTTAGATGTTAGATAATTTTCACCTATTCTTTTAAAACATTTTTTATATATGATTTTAACTCTATATCTATGCAACAGAACTCATACAATGATCCCAAAAAACGTAACCCATGGTTACCTGCCGTAGCTGCGATGGTAAGTGGTGACATGTCATACTTCCATAGCGTTGGCTTCTTAGGTTTTCAAGACACTTTGTGGGATGATGATGGAAGACATTACTTCCATAATTGTTTCATCGAAGGTGCTGTCGATTTCATATTTGGTGCAGGCCAGTCTTTATACGAGGTAAATGATAATATGTTTGTCCGTAGATGAAATGGTAATAATCGACAATCGTAAATATATTTATGTTGTAATATTTGCGTAGGGTTGTACAATATCGGTTATTGCGGCCGCATTAGGACCAGGATTACCTGGAATTATAACAGCACAAGGGAGAACAGATCCAAATGATGCAAATGGGTTTGTTTTTAAGCATTGTAAGATATATGGAGATGGTACAACATATTTGGGAAGACCATGGAGAGCTTATGCTAGGGTTTTTTTCTACAATAACAATATGTCCAATATTGTTAACCCTCTTGGTTGGGATCCATGGAATTTCGTTGGACACGAGTAAGAGCCTTGTGTTACACTCTATTTTTTTGTTATAATTTGATCATCGTTAATTCAGTTCAGTTGATATTGCAGGAATCGTATACAATTCTCAGAGTATTTAAATTTCGGAGATGGTGCTATCACAAACTATAGAGTGAAATGGACTAAGAATTTGGATATGAATACTATTAATACAATGGCAAGTCTTAGTTTTATTGATAATGATGGATGGCTTCAAAATCAACAATTCTAAATCAACAAGTAGCATACGGGTGTGTTTTGATGATAAAGATGCAGTTTTTGAATGTTTATCCTGAAAAAAGTTATGTTGATAATTTTATGTTTTGATTAGAAAAATTTAAGTGAAAATGAAAAGAAAATAATGTTTGAAATTGTATTCATAAGTTTTGTTTCAATGAATAAGAACATATTGTAAGTTGTGTCAAGTCTCAAGCCAGCAAAAAGTCCATCACTCATGAAACCAGAATATGGTATCTTTACATGAAGAAAAGAACAAACATCAAGAAAACAACATAGATCTATGTGGATCTCTCACTTCCAACCAAAACATCATAGTAGAAGTGATAAATTGTATCCTCTCCGGCTCCCGACACATGTCTTTTTTGATATATTCTTCAAGGATGTTAGTTTTGAAATTTGAAATTTTCTGAAAAAATTTATCACATCAAACAAATTATTGGCTAGTCACGTACTGTCAATATTAAAAAGGAAGCTGTCCACATTTTTATCATGAACTCTATTTTGTGTAATTTATCAATCTATCATCTCTCATTCTATAAAAGGTTAAGTCTCAAGAAGTTTTTTTTTTAATAAGCAAAATTATATTTAAAATAAGGATATAATGGGGTATCCAAACCCATTACATAATAGCCTCAAAATTCAAAAATTATAAGGACTACAAAAAATCACATGGAATGCTTGTCCACTCATAATAGTTACAAGTATTAGCGTTCTTATGTTTCTTACCTAACCATCACCATGAAAAAATAATTACTCTATGGATGATAGTGTCAAAATCCCAAAATTCTTCTCGCACTACAAGAAACACCAGCTTTAGCGTCGACCAAAAAGCCCTCGCTACCACAACAAAAACCGACACTAGAGAGGGTTAGCGTCGGCTTAGCGTGGGGGTCGGGGCTGCCTTTCCAAAGTTGGAAGTTAATAGTATTAGCGTCGGCTTTTCTGGTGACACTTGAGTAGCGTTGGCTTAAGTGTGACACTAGAACGTCATAAAATCTTGACCCAAAATGTGCAGCTAAATGATGACTTAGCGTCGGCTATTGGACGACGCTACGGAATGTCATCTGTCACTTTTTAATTGGATTGACTGTCAGGTTGATCAACATATTATTATGATCTAGCGTCGGACATAGAGCCGCCACTATATTTTTTAGACACCCAATTATTTTATGTCAGCGTCGGTCACGTGGCCGCCACTATATTTATTAGACAGACAAATATATTTTATTAGCGTCGGCCACGTGGCCGCCACTATATTTATTAGACTGACAAATAAATTTTATTAGCCTCGGTCTGAAGCCGCCACTAGTGGATTCATGAATCATTTATAAATTAATGTAGCGTGGGCCTTTTGGCCGACACTAAATTATTTAATAGTGCAAATTTTATTTGAAATCATCACCTTCCCTTTATCCAATTGCCACTCAATACCTGTTTATTATTAATTCAAACCTGTTTATTATTTTAACTCTAACAGGCCAATGGCATTGCAAAAAGAAAATCATCAATCAACAATTCAAGTGATCCAAAATACATCATGTCATTCTAATGAGTTCTAAGATACACCAACATGTTGTTCTAATAAGTTCTAATGAGTTATAAAATACACCAACATCAAAATACTAATCAGTTCAAAAAAAAACCAACATCAAAATTCTAATCAGTTCCAAAATACAACATCAAAATATCAACACATAAAACAGGTCCTGAATAATCTACACACTAATCATGATAACCAACATCAACTTCCTCATCCTCCTCCTCCTGCAACATCCAAAATAAATAGTCACGAGTCAAACACATTAATTAACTTAAAAAAATACGCTAAAAAAATACGCTCAAGCATGTGATACTTTGCGCACATGCCAATCTACAATGTTCAAACCCAACAAAATCCAATACAAAAACCCTCCTAAAAAGAAACTAATAAACCAAGCATTATTATAAACCACTACAAATCCATTATTATAAACCACAACAAACCCAAAAACACTTCTTGTTGTGTACAAATCACTTATCCTCAACTTCATTTTCTTCACAACATAATAATCAACCAAAACCACCCCTCCAATAGGCCCCATCAAAGAAAAATAACCAACTAGCTTGTGTACAAACCGTTGTTCTCAAATAGGATTGTTATAACAGTGCCTAAATTCTAACAAACAGCTTCAGTGCAATTAAGTACAAAAGGATATGAAAATTCAACTCAACTACATAAACATAATTTATAAACGAGTTCAATTCAACTAAATCAAAAACAATAGAAAATAGAACGTACCGAATCGTTATAATCAGGATGACCACTCGCAGGAGCACTATAAGGACCCGCCTGAAGAGAATGCAACATATCAAATTTCTTTGACAATTCTTCAAATTTATTTGCCAATTCATCTGTCCGCGCATTCGCCCGTGTAGCCTCTTCACGTGCAGCAGCAGCTTCAGCTCTGGCAGCCTCAATGGCATGGTTATCTGCTTCTCTATGTGGGTTTGTAATTGACACCTGAGTCAAGAAGTTTACTCCACATCTTATGTTACGTGCCAATTGTCATGTGCCATAACACCGCCCCCGTGTCTTACCCCCTGCAACTTCTTTCCAAATTTGTATTCTTGTTGATCCTTCGACTTTATCACCAACTTGTTGCAAGCTGCTGCAGAATTTTTCATGTACACAAGTATTTAAGAAAACTGAGAATAATAGCCAAAAACATATAAACATATATCCAAAATAGTTCTTAAACATATCCATAAGATATAAACATATAAATAGAAAAACACGTGAGTATAATATTTTGTAGAAGTTTTTAACACAAATCCCAAACAAAGTATAATATTTCAAACAAAGTATATTAAAATGTTAACTTACATGTGTTGTCGCTGCACGAACGTCAACCCACTCCTCATTCTTCTTTTTATGGGTGGCAATGAAAATCTCATCTGGATGTGCGGGTCGATCGAGTTTTTAGCCTATCATTAGATCAAATATATATGGTAAAAATTTATATCAAATATAACTATATTAACGCTTTGTAATTATAAAGTATAAATTAACGCATTGTAATTATAAAGTATATACCAATTCAAGTGCAACATCATGGTGAGCTTTACGACCTATTGTATGGACTGCCCCACCTTTATTAGATGATCGATTAATCTTATTTTATTGGGATACAACTCTGAATTCATCTGTCTTCCACTTGTCTAGGAGATACGTCCATGTATCTACACCCATCCAACCTGGCTTCTACCCCTTTTCTCTAGCCTTTCGTTGTATATCAGACAACCGTTTTCCACATTTCTGATGAAACAATTCTTCCATCTTTGCATCATCACAACGATCCCAAGATACAAGCCTCTGACAAAATAAACAAATAATAAATAAAACTCAGTAGTATACATAATCATCAACCACAACTAAAAAAGAAATTTCATGTTCATATGATATTCACATGATTATATGATGTTTCATAGAATAATATAAGATTCATATGTTAAATATATATATATATATATATATATATATATATATATATATATATATATGTATGTATATTTATATTTCGTGCATTTTCATGTCTTACCTTAAAATCGTTGAACCATTCCTTTCTCACCTCCTCTCTTCCGTCACGTTTAAGCTCACCATAATTAACGAAGGTTCCACGATAATTCTTTTCAATAACTTTTCGAATCATTGCAGCAACAAGATCACCTGGATGTAACCTGCACATGTTAACAATTCAACAAACATAAAATTCAAATCTTTAATATTGACTTTTATAGATTGAAATAGAATTAATAAATTAATATAACTAAAAGTCAAGCAATAAACACTTACGCATTAGTTGTTTCCACAATACAGATCTTCGGTTTTTGCCCTCCGTCGTGTTGTTGCCCTTCATTAGCCAGTGTTTGGTCCCTCTGCACTTCCTCGTCTGTGGTGTGATGGGAAGGAGGCGGCTGCGGCTGAGGCTGAGGCTGCGGCAGAGGCTGAGTATATCCTGGAGTAGGAATGAATGTGAACTCCTCAGAAGTCAGTGGAGGCTGAATAGGTGTCGAATCTGGAGTGGGTGGTGGAGGTTGAGTATATGATGGTGTGTGATTTGTTTGAATCGGTGGAGGCTGAGTGGTCAGTGGTGGGTTTGTCTTAGTGGGTGGTGGTGGGTTTCTCTTAGTAGGTTGTGGTGGGTACGTTGAACCAGGTTTGCTATGGACCTTACGAGAGTTGTTTATAGCAAGAGTCCCAGGTAGAATCTGTCTTTGACGACATAACCTGTCAATAACTCTTTTACAAAGAAACCATTAGACAAATAAGTCAAAATCCAAAAATAAATAAGTTTAAATACAAAAAAATCAAATAGGTGAAAAGATTTAGTCATCTTACTTAGATGTGCTCGATGGTGCTTTTCTCTTTCCGTTTTGTCTAGTCATCTCAAAGCTACCAACACTAAGTAATAAGAAATATTCATCAAGAAATGGTAATGTTAAAGGTTATGTATCTATGCACTCACCAAGAAATATTCATACATGAGACGTGCAAAAGATGTGCATATGCTTTTACAAATTAGTGCAGAATATTTATTTATATCAATCAAAAGATGTGCATATGATTTTACAATACATTAAATACAACATGGTTTTTTTACATCAAATACATCAAATATAACATGTTTTTTTTATAACATGAAAGTACATATCTAAATATATGTTACAAGAGTAATTGAATTGAATTATTTATAACCTTAGGAATTATGTTACAACACACATTTGAATAAGTGCATAAAAATCTAAAATTAAAACATACAATGTTCTCTCAATCTTGAGTCATTGGGTCAATTGTCATTGTTATTGGCTCAACCTCGTCAATTAACCATCCATCAGCTAAACCATGTATTTCTTCAACTTCTGTAATAGGCACAACTGGTAACATTTCATCTGATTGATAAGGAATTGCATCGTCGATGTTGTCTATCTCAACATAACCCCTTGGTTTTGTGGTGATTGTTGCACACCATTCACGCATATTCCTACACATTTCTGGATATGGTACATAATAAACTTGTTTCGCTTCTTGTGCAAGAATGAACGGGTCATACTGACGATATCGCTTATTCATCTTAATGTCAACAATGTTGTACCAAATATTAACTTTTGTTCCAGAATTATTTGTAGGATCAAACAAATCACAATAAAATAGGGAAATCTTGTTGCTAAAACCATGGTATTCCAATTGAAGGATGCATTAGATGATACCATAAAAATCGTTTTCTCCTCCACTTGTAACACCTTTAACATGTACCCCACAATTAGTAGTCTTTTTACCATAACTCCATTCTTGAGTGTGAAACTTGTACCCATTAACAAAGTATATGTTCCATGATGTTGCCTTCGGGTTAGGACCGAGAGCTAAGGCCTTCAGATATGGACTAGTCGTTTTATTTCTCTCATCATCCACCTAATATATATATATATATATATATATATATATATATATATATATATATATATATATATATATATATATATATATAACCTTAGAGATTGTTTTTTGTGAGAAATATAAACTTAAAGATTGTCAACCACATAATATAAACTGTGAGAAATATATTAACATAGTCTTTTAACTATGAAGGAAATTGCTCGTGTATAAGATCAGAAGCATCTTCCTCATTGATAGAATAATATTGCATGAACAATCTGACATCGATCATAAAATTGATGAGTGTATTTATAAAAAATGGTTGAGAACAACGCAAATGTCTTACAAAAATATACTTACTCGAGATACGGTTTAACCTCATCACAATTGATTAGGACGTGCACATGAGCAGACTTCCATTCCTTATCTATCAACCAATAGGGTCGAGCCTTTCCACTAGGACGACCACATTTACTAAAAACTGAAAGTATTGGTTGGGAATTCTCATGATCTGATCAAGGATCGTTCCTTAAACTTGTACTTGGCAACAAACTAAAGGTCTTGAAATAGTGAGAGAAAAAATGAGTAGTTTCACTGTGCAAGTACGCAGTGCATATTGAACCTTCAACCCTGGCTTTATTTTTCACCGAACGCTTGTAGTCTCCCATCAATCTACACATGAAACGCTTAAAAAATGTTTTTTCATTTCATTAATCTACAAAAATTGAACATCAATTACCTTTCAAATGGATACATCCAACGATAATGTACAGGACCACCAAGGATTGCTTCAGTAGGTAGGTGAATCGGGAGATGTTCCATCGAGTCAAAGAAACCTGGTGGAAAAATTCTTTCTAGTTTGCATATGATGATAGGAATGTTTTGTTCCAACCTAACAAGGTCTTCCAACTTCAATGTATTACAACACAAGTCTTTAAAAAACGACTTAGATGGCCAAAAAAATTTCCAATATATTTTCCCCACCCCCAACCAATTGCAAACAAAATTCCAAATCAAGACAGTTTTGGAGCAATGAAACAAAAGATGCTCAAGAGTTTCGTCATGCATAAAATCAAAGGGATATACCCAACCATGAACGTTTGTTAAGACTCCGCGCCTACGAAGATGGTCCCTTGTCGGAATCTTATCGTGAAAAACTTGCCACCCGAAAACACGAACCTTTAGCGGAATGGGTGATTTCCAAACTAGCCGAAAACCAGCCCAACGAACATCCTCCAAATCACCGACTGACTGGTCTAAAATATGTTGCTCCAAAAACCAGTATGCTGATCTAACAGAGAAAAGACCGGAGCTATCCGCCGACCAAGATAACACAGCAGCTGTGTAACACCCTTCTACCCCACAAACAATTTATATAAAATATTATCAGAGTACGACAAATAGAAAGGTGTAACATTTTATTCAAAACATCTTAGTAACAATCCTGCGCAGTAATCACGGGTTTTCAAAACCTGTTTAAAATAATAATTTCTTTAGTAACATCCACCACTAAATTTCAAACTTTGCACAACGGAATCATAAATTCAAATATATTTTTTATCTCATCAAAACATAAAAATCTTTGCATCATTGTCAACAATTGTCACCAAATAAAATCAATGTATAGAAACTCATAAAATGATTCAAACTACAAAACATAGTAATCCTTTAAACGTATTCCCACCCGATGTTACATAACTCAGAGCAGGACACCCCTAGCTACTACTAAAGTGATAAATAACAATACTCTGAGGCTACCTCCTCCAGCACCACAATCTGCTTTTGGCTATCTGCAAGTTACCCACAAAAGAGGCAACATTTCCAAGCATGCAGGGTGAGAAATCACAATTCATTATAGTAATATAAGGACATGGCAAATAAATAGAACAAGTACAACAACATCATAACATCATCAACAAAATCTTCACAACATCACCACCATTTCATCATTGATATGCAATGTAAACTATAATAAAATGCAAATAATTCATGTGGTATCGATTTTCTCCATACGATGGACACTGGCCATCAACCCTCCACAAGGGAGCACAACATAATTCACCAAATCACTTCAATCCATACAATGGGATTGAAGCTACCAATAGGTCGAAGCCCCATCATAAAATGCTATGAAATGAAATGATGCTAATTCTCCTCAATTCATCAAAAACCAACATAAGCATCATTCATTTCATATTCAACAATAATCATCATATAATCATGTCTTTCATCATGACAACACATCGACAATACTTTAATTATCGATAATACAACAAAACAACTTCTTTGATCAACAAGACAACAAAACAACTTCTTTCATCAACAACATCGAATCGTCAATTTATAATTAAAATCATGTTTATTAGCATATAACCAATTCCAACAATACAACAGAACAACTTCTTTTATCAACAAGACAACAAAATAACTTCTTTCATCAACAACAAAAATCGTCAATTTATAATCAAACCATATTTATAATCATAAAACCAGTTCCAACAGTACAACAAAACAACTTCTTTTTATCAACAAGACAATGAAATAAGTTCTTTCATCAACAACATCAAATCATCAATTTATAATCAAACCACATTTATAATCATAAAACCAATTCAAATTTTTCTAAAAATTCAGCATTGAAAAATGTATCACCTCACTCATTTTATTTCATCAAATTAAAGTTCATCTCGTTAGCTTTCCGTCGCTTCAAAAGGGACCTCAATCAGAGTTACGGTTAAAAAGTTATGGATTTTTCAAAAATAAAAAATTGTATCTGTTACAGTGGTAACCGGTTAACACATAGGCGTTAACCGGTTAACGCCTCATTTTTCTGCAAAAACACGTATTTTCACTGGTTAATCGGTTAACGCATAGATGTTAACCGGTTAACACCTGCACAACAGCAATTTTCTGCTGTTTTCACGAATTCTGCACCAAAATATCGATGCGTTTTCAACAATTATTTATCCATTCTAGTTAATGGTAGTTTAACTTGTGAGTTCCAGGATGAAAAGGGTTTTTATAGGGTGAGTATTGTCTCCTTTCTTATTCTTATTAGTGGTCGAAGGTCTAGCTTGAAATTATGTTCCTTAGGGGACAACTGTTGAACCAGATATCTGGGACAGATGTTGGATCAGATGTCTGGGACAACTTGTCCAACTTATTAAACCATATTTAAAATGATATGACATCAATATAAGATTAAAGTAAAAAATAATAAAGAACACAAGAGAATTGTTAACCTAGAACAACACATTTTCTCTTTAGTAAAATTAGTACAAAGTGCCTTAAATGAACAAGCCCCTTTTTCAATGCCCCTCTTCTTAATTCTACCTTCAGTGTATTTATATTTAGATTTTCCCCCTAAATATGAGAACTTCATCTCACTTTCTCTCAATCACTAACCCTAATGATAAAAAACAATAATCAAAGTGATTGATGATAAATTACAACTCAACAACATAAACCATCCACAACGCCCTATGATATGAATGAAGCAATAGTGTGGTGTACAATTAACATAAACAAAAACTCAGCCTAAAATTCAATTTATCACTCAAGCTTGTGTTCTTCAAAGGCATGAAAAGAGTTTATATATAGTATTCCTTAGTTGGACTTTTCTCCTTGGGTTTAGGCAGTGATCTCCAAATGTGACGAAGATTCAGTTAAGATTTGTTTCTCCAAATCAGCTCCATACAAGATGTGATTTGAATTCAAATTTAAATCTACTTGATTTAAATTTAATTTAATTAAATAATCAAACAAATCAGATTGCTGAAAGATAACATCAACCCTTGTTTCACATATAATAGAAAAATGTGCTATAGACATTTGAAAAACGCATGCATACAACAATAACTTTATCCTACAAACAATGGCCACATGATGGTTTATCTGTTCTCACATGTGTCTTTCTTAATAAAACCATATGTGCCACACCATCTAGAACATCATGTTTAACAACCGTCTTTTTAATGAGAGGATACTTTCTTACAGGCTCATACATGAGTGGGACATGAAGAACGTTTTCACCAACATCCATACCAGACTTATCAAAATGTGGAACATAGTGGGAAACAATGTTTGGGACATGTTTGTTGATATAGAACTTATAAGTGAAATTTAACACACTATGAGGAACACCACCTTCAGCTTTCCCAAACACAATATAATTTTTTTGAATAGTTAAAATTCCAGACATATGATAAGGAACCCCAATAGGAAGAATTATGACATAATCACTAATCTTCTTTAACTTTTTCTTCTGTATCATTGTTGGTTGTTCAATGTTACAAGGACCTCCGACTTGACCATCAACCATCCCTTCAATGACAACTCTTTGCATGAGTCTCATAAAGTCTATAAGTGGTAATTAATAAACATGAGTAAATGTTGAAGCATCTTGTATGACATCTTGGTTTGCTTCTAACTTGATATTCCTCATAAAGCTCACCTTCTTCAATTTTGAGATCAGTACACAAATGACAAATTTCTCTGCAACAACCCCAAGCTTTATGTGTCATAGCTTAGTTTCTATATCTACATTGTCATCCATGATGTCAAGAACATGTTTTTCAACATTCGGCACCATAGTCCAGGCACTAGTCGTCTTCCCCCCAATACATTTATGTCTTGTAGTACAATCACCAAGAGTAACATAATTTCTCCCTTATATCAAGTGTCTATTGTAGTTACTACAAAAATAAAAATATTCACACGAAAATACCTTGTGGGAGGTACAAGCAATATGAACAAGAACATTAAGCTTGTCACTCCAAAAAAATTTAGTATGCCTCTAAGACTTCTCATTCCACTAGGAATACATATGTTGTTGATGTAGTTGACTACCATACAATTTACAATAGTGCAATGGAATGGAGTAAAACAAATTAATGCATTGGTAATGATGTTTGGAACGATGGTGAGACATGTTACCTGACATTGTGCATTATGTTTTCTGAATAGGAGTAACACATATATTCTTTTAATTTGAGGGCTCACCAGTATGTATAACATCTTTCATGTTTTTGAACGTCACAACATTGTTTGCTTGATCAGATTCACCTTCCTCATCATTAGTGACATTATAAATTCTTCTTTATTTCCTTAGAAAACTTGAGCATTTAGCTTGAATATATCCAAAATATTTGCATTTAAGACATTGGATCCAGTTGAGATTTACACCACATATACCTTTACGCTGAAAGTTATACCTCTTGAAATTATGTTGATGATTGTCTTGAACATTTGTAAAAAAAATTATTCCATATCTCATATCCAGTTTTTTCATAATATTACTAAAGATCTTAACAAGCCTGGGATTTTCTTCAGTACTATCATAATCCAATTGGTCTTCAAAATCTTCATAATTGTCTTCAACTCCACTCTTTGGAGGATTATTAATATCATTAAGAATCTATGGCTGATGAATTGCTCCTCATTTGAAATTCTTCATCTTGATCAAAATGAGAACCCTGGAACTCACACAAACAGAACATGGGTCTGCTCTGATGCCAATTGAAGTTATGTTCTTAAGGAGAAAATGTTGGACCAGTTACTTAAGTTATGTTGTTCAACATCTTAAACCAGACTTGACATATTATTCATAAACAAGATAATAACTGATAAACCAATAAAAGAACACAAATAATTGTTAACCTAGTTCGGTACAACCTCACCTACGTTTGGGGGGTTCCAACCCAAGAAAGGAAATCTACTATTTCAAATTAGTATAATTAATCACATAGTAACAATAATCCCATGTTGTTAAATGCCTCGTACTAATCCTATTGACTTTCTATTTAGGTTGAATTACAACTAAACCAACAAACAAAACGATAAGCTTTAAGATATGAATGAAAGCGCTAGAGTGGTGCACAAACAATAACACAAGCAAAGACTATAAAGATAAACCCTAATACACGAATATTCAATACTTGCATACTCAAACGTTAGATTTGAGTCTCCTTAAATAATAATTCAATCTTTCGGGCTTTTCTTTCAATGGGAAAAAGATATGATCGCATCCAAATTTGTAGAGTATTTTGTTTTTATTTGTTTTGCAACAACCTCCAAAAAGATTTGATTTAAATTTTAATTCAAATTTGAATCTCTAACTTATTTGATTTGATCCTTTTAATCAGCCACAAAAATCTAATATATGTATTGCTAAAAGATAACAACAATTTTGATTAAATAACAACCAGAAAAGTACGCTAAGAACAACATCTGTCATGATCTACTGACAAGGGCCAGATTTTGCACTTATGCTAGAACATTTGGTTTCACATGTGTCATTTCTTCACCAAAACATCTTGCACACATGCTGGATTATCAGGTTCCACATGAATCTTTTCTTCGTCAAGGCATCTTGAATACTCCAAGTTATTTTGTATAATCCAAACAATCAGAAAAGAACAACATTATCCAGTAGAGCACAAAATAATATGTCGATGAATTGTGTTATATTATCCATTACAACAACCTGGTGTGCCAAATTTGGTCAGGAAACTTGATTTAAAGGCATAAGATATATTATGTTGATTATCTTTGTAGTAAGAATACATGATTTGTATAAGAGATATTAATATTGATTATCTTTGTCAGAGCTTTGACTTCTATCTACCAGGTGAAATAAACAACAAGTACACTTAGTTTTGTTGACAAGGTAGCACTGAAAAAAGTCTCAAAATGCCCATCTCCCTTAGGGTCATGGTGCAATAGGTGTCTCATCTCTCCAAGTAAGACAATATGTTTGTTATGTATTTACGTATTCTGATAACTCTCTCTTTGTAATCAAATTGTATCCACGTCATTACTCTTAACAAGGCAAACAAATGAAAATGTTGGTTTTTCGCATGTCAAAGAAATTAAGGTCTTTATTTGACAATTTACTTTTCAACAATGTTATTCCTTCCCCTATATTGACACCAAATACTTACACCATATACACTATTTACCGTATTTATACAGCGAACAATGTTTTTTTTTAAATAAATAAATATATTTATAAACAGTACGTGAACAATGACATTAAAATAGAAAAATAAAATTGGTTAATGAAATGTAAATAGTCGGTTAATGAAGTAATGAAGTTGATTAATAAACATTCAAATATTAAAAATAACTTTTAGTAATAAATTAAAATTGATTAATAAAATATAAAAAGTTATTAATGGAGTTATGAAGTTGGCAATATTAAAAATAATTTTTAGCAGTATAAAAGAATTTTTCTTCACTTTTATATATATATATATATATATATATATATATATATATATATATATATATATATATATATATATATATATATATATATATATATATATATATATATATATATATATATATATATATATATATATATATATATATATATATATATAAATATAATGTGCCCTTTCACTCCACATTACACCACTAAGCTAGAGAAAACAAAAATCAGCATCTAGTTTCTCAAAATTTCCAAGCTATCTATCTCACCTTTATGACCACATATTCAATCAGCTCAATTTTTATATTGATCTCTATGCTCAATGCAGGAGGTAATTAAATCACTGTCCATGGCTAGCAATTATTAGTTTAATATATATATAAACATTAACATAGCATAACTCTCATCAAGAAATCCTGCAAATCTTAGTCATATATAATTAGTTAGTATTTGATTGATTTTATGCAGGAGAGAATTTGAAGTTTGCTAATGGAATGATAACGACGAATAACCCAAATAGTTGGTGTATAGCAAAACCTTCTGCAAGTCTAGAAGAGCTGAATTACAACCTTATACACGCTTGCATTACACATAGTTGCTCTATGATTGAAAAAGATGGAGAATGTTACGAACCAGACACACTATACAACCATGCTTCTCGTGCCATGAATCGGTTCTTTGCAGATCATGGAAAAGATGAATTCTTCTGCAACGCCTTTTTCAGAAATTCCGGTCTCATTGTTCTTTTTGATCCAAGTAACGATTTCATTATTTGATATATAAATTATTTGATATACTGCATTATTTATATGTCTACATAAAGATCTTATAAAGAAAAAGAGAATCTGTCATAATGTGTTGATACATAGATTAATTATTTTTTTGGTTGAATTTGTTTTGTTTGATATTCAGGTTACGGAAGCTGCAAGTATGATTAGGGAATGCTCTGGAAGAAGAAAAAAAACAAAGATTTTTATGTTTTAGTCATAGATTCTACTACTTATTATGAAAATGCCTCTGTGTTTAATGAAGTAGTGAATGAAATTTGTGCACCATGAAAATATAATCTGGGATCTCTTGCAATATGATAAGCTCTATAAATACAAGCAAAATAAAAGTAATTAAGTGGAAAATATATATGGTTGCAGGTGACGTGGTTGTCGTTATGACTATTGCAATATGAATATTGATAGAGAAGAGTTTAAAATACTTGTTAGAAAATACTTCATGATTTTTTATAAATAAATTGAATTTTGGAGAAAATACTTAAAGAAATATGAGAGGTATGTTATGATGCAATTCTTTAAGTGAAAGAAGCATGATTTAAAATTACACTCTTGATGCGGTTGTGGAGTATTAGGAGAGTGGTGCAAGTTACATCACGATAGTTTAGCATGAGATGTATTTCACCATCACTCCAAGAAAACTTTGCTTCAACCACGTGATATAGCCACGTTAATATCACATCCTTAAAATAAAAAAATATTGTCAGGTGAAAAATCTCGTCACAATATTTTAAAATAATAAAAAAGATGAAATTTAGCTTTTCATGTAGGAAAAGAGAAATTTTTGAAAACTTTGTAGTGACGCTAAAAACATATTGCTATTAGAAATAATAATTTATATTTCACAAATTTTGTCATTAAGTTTGTTAGGGGATATTTTAGTATTTTATTTGTAACCCTAGTTTTTCAGTGTATAAATAGATTAGTAGTAGATCTCACTAATAGTGAGAGATTATTTTTCTTCTTGTAGCCATAATTCCTTTTATCAGAGTATTAAATATATTCTCTTTCCATTCATCATTATTCACCTTGTGCACCACCAATTGGTATATAGGGCTTCGGTTCTGATCCACATGGAAACACGAGTGAAACAGTGAGACGTTGTATGGTTGATTTTTGTTCTTGAATTCGTGTTGAATCTTGAACGAAATTGTAACAGAATCACATTTTTTGATTATGTGGGATTGGAAAACACTGTGTTTGGTGAGATCTGAGTGACTGTACAAGGTTGAAGATGAACAGAAACAGCGGTATGAGCACAAGCTTCCAGTGTTTGATGGAAAAAATTGGACTCGTTGGATGATTCGGATGCATGTACTGTTCGGTGCTCAAGATGTGTTTGATCTTGTCATTGAAGGTTATGTTCCAGTTGATGCAGATGCAACGCAGGAACAAAAGAACACGCAGAAGGGTATGAGGAAGAAAGATCAAAAATCATTGTTCTACATCCATCAGTGTGTGGATGAAAATGTGTTTGAGAAAATCGTTGATTCAACGACGGTGAAGGTTGCGTGGGACACACTGGTTAGATGTTACGGTGGTGACGCATCAGTAAAGAAGGTGAAACTTTAATTTCTATAAAAGCAGTATGAGAATCTCAACATGAAGAATAATGGGAAAGTTTATGAGTACATCTATAGAGTGATTCAAATCCCTAATAAGATGAAAGCTTGTAGAGAAACTCTTTCTGAACAAGTAATCATTAAGAAGGTATTGGGATCCCTTACCCCTCAGTTTGATTACATTGTGGTAGCAATAGAACATTCTAAAGATCAGAGCACCATGAGAATTGAAGAGTTGCAAAGCAGTCTAGAAGCGCAAGAGTTGCATCGGACTGAGTGAACTTCTGGAAAAAAAAGTAGAGCAGCAGCCTCTGAAAGCAGTTTCTAGTAAGAAGCATCAGAAGCAGACTTGGTCAGAAGCCAAGAGAAGATCTGATGGTGTTCAGAAGTTAGAAACCTCAACCTCTGATATGCAGAAGAATGCTCAGAAGGGAAAAGATAGGTATGACCAGAAGAACATTCAGTGCTATTGTTGTAATAAGTTTGGTTATTTTGCTGTTGATTGTTGGTCAAACAAGGAAAGAAAGTCAGAAGAAGCAAGTATAGCCAGACGTTCTGATGATGATGAATCTGTGCTACTAATGGATTAATAATCTGATGAT
The DNA here is from genome assembly GCA_963966055.1 of Lathyrus aphaca. NCBI lineage: Eukaryota > Viridiplantae > Streptophyta > Magnoliopsida > Fabales > Fabaceae > Lathyrus > Lathyrus aphaca. The sequence continues at coordinate 564,564,164 of OZ014520.1, forward strand.
ACGGATCTGACATACTGGTGGTATATGGACACTGGCTGCTCAAATCATCTTATTGGAAATAAGAAATGGTTGGTTGACTCTGACTCTGAAAAGAGGACAAAGATCAGATGTGCTGATGATAAATACCTCAACGCTGAAGGTATGAGAAATGTCAGAGTCATTATGAATAATGGGAAAACAACATTGATTCAGAAAGTATGGTATGTATCTGACATGAAAAAAAATCTGATGAGTGTATGGAAACTAATTGAGAAAGGTTTTTCAGTTACCATGAAGGACAATCTTTTGAAGTTGTATGACTGTAATCAGAAGATGATTATGGAATCACAACAGGGAAGAAATAGAATATTCAAGGTGAATGTCAGAACTACAGACTCAAAATGCCTTTGTGAAACAAGTGTTGTGAAGGAAAATGAGTTGTGGCACATAATATTTGGTCATCTGAACTTTAGAAGCTTAGGGCATCTGAATTCGAAGAAGCTGGTACATGGAATTCCTACAATTAAGAAGCCTGAGAAGTCATGCAAAGTGTGCATGAAAGGAAAGCAACCAAGATTTCCATTTACATCAGAAATATCTCCAAGAGCCAAGCATGCCTTGGGAGTAGTGAATTCTGATGTGTGTGGACCATTTCCAGTAGTATTGATTAGAAGGAATAAATACTTTGTGTCATTTGTTGATGAATTCATAAGAATGACATGGGTATCCCTTATAAAATTCAAACACGAGGTGTTTGTTGAATTCAAGAAGTTCATAATGAAGACTGAGAATCAAAGTGGTCAGGCTCTGAAGATTCTCAGAACCGATGGTGGGGGTGAGTATAACTCCACTGAGTTCAGAACGTTTTATGAGGAGAATGAAATTGAGCATGAGGTTAATGATCCTTATACTTATCAACACATTGGTCTTGCTGAAAGAAGAAACTGTACTTTGCTTTATAGGGTGAGAAGCATGCTGAAAGAGAAGAAGCTTCCTCATTCCTTATGGGGATAAGTTGTTGCCCCCATAACATATGTTCTTAACAGATGTCCAACGAAGAAGTTAAAGGAAAAATTTCTTATTCAGAAGTGGTCTAGAGATAAGCAAAGTGTTAGTCATCTGAAGGTCTTTGATTATGTATGTTATAAACATGTTCCATAAGCCAAAAGACAGGAGCTGGATGATATTATGAAAGTGATGTTACTAGTGGGGTACCACAATACAAGTGTTTACAAGCTTTATTGTCTAGAAACTAATAAAGTTGAATTCAACAGAGACGTCATTGTAAAGGAATCAAAAACTTGGGATTGGAATAAGTCTCAATCTGATTCTGATGTGAGAACTTCTGAAGAAAGCTCAAAATTAGAAGTTTCTGGAGATGAGTAAGAAACTGGAGAGGATTATGAAGATGGAGTAGATAATGAAAGTGAGTCTGAATCTGATGGTGATTCTAACTCTTAAGAAGACTCAGATGGTGAAGATGGTTCTGATCCAGATTCTAATGGTGATTCTAACTCTGAAGAAGACTTAGATAGTGAAGATGGATCTGATCCAAATTCTAATGGTTATTCAAGGAATATTCCAGACTCTGGAGGTGGTTAAGGTTTTGGATGAGGTCAAACTTCTAAAACAAGAGTTTATAAAGGAGACGTTTCTGAAGATAGAACTTCTTGTGTAACAGCATCCGAAAGAGATTCTGAACGAGGCCAGAGGCCATAGAGAGCCAGAAACATTTCGAGAAGATTTGAAGAGTTTGACATGCTATAAGACACTGAGGTAGATTCTGAAGTAGAAGTTATTTAGTGTGCCATGTTAGTAGACTCTGAACCCGTGAGTACGGAAGGGGCTCTCAAGCAGAAAGTTTGGCTGGAGGCCATGAAAGAATAACTTGAGACCATTCAAAGAAACAAGACTTGGAAGCTGACAGAACTTCCAAAGGATAAGAAAGCCATCAGTGTCAGATAGGTTTTAAAGAAGAAGTTAAAGCCAAATGGATCAATTGGTAAAGACAAAGCGAGGTTAGTAGATTCCTGCACAAACATGGGCTTGATTTTTCTGAAGTGTTTGCACCTGTAGCGAGACATAAAATAATCAAATTGGTGATTTCAATAGCTGCTAACAAGATTTGGCCTCTGATACATTAAGATGTGAAATATGCATTTTTGAACAGTTCATTACAAGAAGAGCTATATGTGTCACAATCTCTTGGTTTTGAGAAAAAGAATCAGGAAGGGATAGTGTACAAATTACATAAAACTTTGTATGGATTGAAGCAAGCGCCCAGAGTCTGGAATCTGAAGATTGATTCATTTTTCAAGAAGAAGGGGTTTCATAAATGTGAGATGGAGTATGGTGTTTATGTTCAACATTCCTCTGAAGGCAATATGATTCTGGTGTATTTATATGTTGATGACATACTGCTGACATTGTTGAGCTCAAGAATCCAGAGGATGTTAGAGCGATGTGGCAAACTTTTTTCGGTTACGAAGAACGATTCCCGCTCAAGTTTGAGGCGACCGTCCGAAGAACGGTCGATGACATCTTAGAGATTTGCAAGCGTCCACTAGGCTATTGATCATTGTACTATTTAAATTTATATCGATGCAATGTCGAATTGAATGTAATCTCGATTTTATGCTATGAATGTGAGAAACAATGCTAGATTTTTGTATTCTGAATCTGGTTTTCTTCCGTATTTGCAAATGCGAACTTATACTGGATGTGCACATCCAAAAAAACTGGAAAAAAATGGTGTGTCCTGATTTGCACATCCGAAATAGAGGAGTGTTTTTGTCAACACACAAGATATCTACAAAACTTATGGGATGTATTAAGATGGAAAAGAGGGATAAAGATAAGAAGGTGGGGGAGAAGGCAAATCAAATTGTGTGGAAATGATTATTGGGTCGCTAAATATAAGAGGGGGAGGTAGTTTGGTCAAGAGAAAGAGAATTGGCCAAATTATTAGAGGAGGCAAGGCAGATATTTTTTGTATACAAGAGTCGAAACTTAGTGTGGTGGATGACAAAATGGCTAGTAGTTTATGGCCTAGTGAGGATATTGGGTGGACGTATTCTAGTTCGATGGGGGCATCCGACGGGATTATTATTCTTTGGAAGAGAAGTTGTGTCAAATTAAGTGTAGTTTTAAAGGAGATGGTTATTTGGGGGTCAAAGCTAGATGAAAGGATCATTCATATTATATCGTAAGTGTTTATTCTTCTTGCGATTTGAGCTCTAAAAGATTGTTATGGGAGAATTTATTGGATACCAAATCTCGCTTTGTGGATGGTTATTGGTGTATTGGAGGTGACTTTAATGTTATCTATAACGCTAGTGAAAGAAAGGGTAGGAATGCTAAATATCACAATTCGGAAATGAAGGAATTCACGAAATTCATTTCAAATAACGATTTGATCGATGTTCCTTGTAAAGGAAAAATGTTCACTTGGATTAGCAATGACGGATCTTCCATGAGTAGAATAGATCAGTTTTTAGTCTCTGACGCTATTATTGAAAGGTGGGGGTGGTAGGTCAATTCATAGGTATGAGAGATCTATCAGATCATTTCCCGGTGTGGTTGATGGTGGATTCGAATAATTGGGGGCCTAAACCTTTCAAAGTCAACAATGAATGGTTTAGTAACAAGAGTTTCATTCCCTTTGTCGAAAAGGAGTGGAAAAACATCCATGTGGAGGGGCCTAATGATTTTGTGCTTAAAGAGAAGTTGAGAATCCTTAAAGATAGTCTTAGAAGGTGGAATTCAGAGGTTTTCGGAAGATTTGACTTAGAGGTTGAGAATAGTGTGAAAGAGTTGAATATGGGGGATATGGGGGAGGAGTTGGCGGATGGCTCAATATCGGAGGATCTTTTATCCAATCGGAAGAAGAATTCGAGGCAATTTTGGTTAAATCTTAGGATTAAAGAAAATATGAGCATTCAAAAGGCGAGGGTCAAATGGTTAAATGAAAGGGATTGTAATAGCCAGTACTTTCATTGTATTATGAAGGGGAGAAGGAGGAGGAACCAAATTGGCTCAATCAACACGACTAGAGGGGTCTTTGATACGGTGGATGAGGTCAAAGAGGAAGTTAGACATCATTTTGCTTGTAAATTCACGGAGTCTAATTCTTTGAGGCCGATTGTGGAAGGAGTGGAGTTTGATCAAATTAGCTTGGAGGATAGAACGTTTATTGAGAGACCTTTTTTGTAGGAAGAAATCAAAGAGGCGGTTTGGGGTTGCGATGGATCAAAGAGCCCCGGGCCGGACGGGTATACCTTTAAGTTCATAAAGAGGTGTTGGTATTTCCTTAAAGAAGATTTCATTAGCTTCTTTAATTCCTTTCAAGAAGGAGCTTTTTTGTCAAGGGCAATAGTCTTTTCATTTTTAACTTTGATTCCAAAATGTGATAATCCTATTGGGCTTGACGATTATAGGCCCATTTGCCTTGTGGGGTGTCTATACAAGGCCTTTTCTAAACTTTTGGTGGCTAGGTTAAAATTGGTTTTGCACACTATCATTTCTAGTAGTCAAAACGCTTTTGTTCCGGGTAGGCAAATGCTAGAAGGGGTAGTGGTGGTGAATGAAGTGGTGGATTATGCGGATAAGGATAAGAAGATTTCTCTATTCAAAGTTGATTTTGAGAAAGCTTACGATAACGTTAGTTGGAATTTCCTAAGGTATATGTTGAAGAGAATGGGGTTTCAAGAGAGATGGATGGGTGGATGGAGGCGACAATTTTTTCTAGTAAGATGTCCGTGTTAGTGAACGGTAGCCCGACAAAGGAATTTGAGGAAAGGAGATCCCCTATCGCCTTTTCTTTTTGTGGTGGTAGCAGAAGGCTTATCTCAGTTAGTAAAAGCTTCGGTGATGGCTAATGACTTCTCGGGTTTTAGTGTGAACGAAAGATGCTTCATTGATATTCTCCAATTCGCGGACGATACCCTTTTGGTGGGAGATTGTAGTTGGAATCACTTGTGGGCTATTAAATCAATCCTGAGAGGCTTTGAGTTAGTTTCAGGTCTAGGCATCAACTTTAATAAGAGAAAACTCACTGGGATTAACGCTCATCCTAATTTCCTAGAGGTTGCTTCATTGTTTCTTTCTTGTAGGACGAAGAGTAAAGAGTTCACCTTTCTTGGCATGCCTATCGGTTCAAATCCTAAAAGAGCTTCTACGTGGTATCCTTTGGTGGCTAAATTGGAGAAGAAATTATCGAGTTGGCAAGGTATATTTTTTAGTATTGGAGTGAGGTTAACGGTCATCAAGTCGGTTCTTAGTAGTCTTTTCATTTTCCAATTATCTTTCTTTTTAGTCCCGACAAAAGTTTGGAAGGAGATTGATAAGATTCAAAACTCTTTTTTATGGGGTAGTATGAATGATAAGAGGAAAATTCATTGGGCTAGATGGGACAATCTTTGTTTACCGGTGGAGAAAAGAGGGTTAAATATGAGAAGGATTGATGATTTCAACTTAGCTTTATTAAACAAGTAGAGATGGAGGATTTTTAAAGGGTCGGACGAGTTATGGTATAAGGTATTATGGCGACTTGTGCATTAGTGTGGCGGGAGGTGCTTCGAGAGGTCACAATTTATCGTCCTCATCAACATGGTGGAAGGACTTGATTTCTATATCTTATAAATTTTCAGAGGATGTTCTTTTGGAAAATAGCCACTTTACCGTGGGAAACGGGTTCTCTACTCCCTTTTGGTTCGTGAATTGGACAGGAGAAGGGTACCTAAATTCTGTTTTTCCGAAGTGTTTTGAGTTGTCCCGGTTGAAGGAAGTTTCAGTGGCGGTTATGGGTGGTTGGCAAGGTGGGGTGTGGGAATGGGGTGATTTTGGTGTCAAAGTAGATGGGAGGTTCCAGTTTACTAACTTGCTTTTTCTTGCAGGTTTTTCTAATTATGTTACGGCTGATTTTTATCAATCGTCCGATGCTCTTTCGGAGGCTTCGGGTTCATCATATTCCAACTTTGCCCTTATTAACATTTCGTTTTTGGATTTTGGTTCTGTGATATCTACTCAGGAAATTTATGCAGAATTTGTTGAGGACATTTTTTCAGCTGAAGGTGCAGTCAACAACTCGGTTCATTCAGCTTCATGTGGGAACAATCAGGGAATGTCTGCTACTGCTGGTTTTTTACGTGTCGAAAGCAGCCTGAGTTTATGGCATGCCGATAGCAGGTTTCAGAATGTGCAATAGGTAGTTTCAGCAGACAGACGTGGGAGCACAGATTTGTTGCCACATCAGTCAGGGAGAGAGATTGGTCAGGGGGTTTCCGCGGGATCGTTTCATCAGAACAACTCCAGTTGGGGGGAGGAGTATTTTGGTTTGGTTGATTTAATTCAATCGATGTCTGTTGATAGCGAAACGAAGGACAAAATTGAATGGTTTTTGGAAGGAGACAACGACTACTCGGTCAGCTCTTGCTACAAGCTCTTAAGTAAAAACCTTATTCCACATGGTCCTTTGAATAAGTTCGACAAAGCAGTAGGATTGATTTGGAAAACAATGGTTCCTACTAAAATCAAAGTGTTTGGTTGGAGGGATTTGTTAAACAAACTACCGTTAAAGGATATCTTGATTTCAAGAGGGATTATCCTGAATGATAGCGATTCCAAGTGTGTTTTCTGTAACAATCATGCAGAATCTTTATCTCACTCCTTTTCCTCTTGTGTGGTTGTTTCTTTGGTGTGGAGAGAGTTGACGGAGTGGTTGGGTTTTGACGGAATCAATGGAATAACTTTAGCGTGAGATTTTATGGATTCTAACCGGTATTGCAAAAATAAGGACATTAAGTAGGGGAGGGATGGGTGTTTTTGGTTGGCGGTAACATGGAACTTATGGACTTTTCGGAACAACATCATTTTCAATAGTATTGGGTGAAATGTAATCGATCTAGTTTGGTCGATTAAGATTACGGTTTGGAGATGGTTATTTATAGGCGATATTAGTCACCCCGTTTGTAACATTTACGAATTCGACAAAAACCCTTTGTTTTATTTGTTGTAGGTGTTAATGGGTGGGTAATATCTCTTTTCTTTTGTAATGACCGATCTCGAATTGTCTTGTATCGCCTTGTACTGGGGTAGTGTACCCCTTGTTTCTATTAATATATTTTCTTGCCTTTAGAAAAAAGAATTATTACTCTCTTGTTAGCTGATACTAATGTGACATTTGATTTATTTGTTTTAATTTTTTTAAATTGATATTTTAATTATATATATATATATATATATATATATATATATATATATATATATATATATATATATATATATATATATATATATATTATAAAATGTCAAAATTATTCTTTTAATTAAAAAATCAAATATAAAAAAATTAATAATATTTTAAAAATCCAATATAAAAAAAAGTAATAATATTTTAAAAATCCAAAATATTCAATTTCTTTTTAAAGTTAAAACAAACTCCTTTGTTTTCTAAGTAATTTCTTAGATCACCTCCAATGGCTTCTTCATCATAGTTCTTCATGTGGGTTCTTCGATGTGGCTCAATGTGGCTCAGTAATATAACATATTTTCTCTCTTGCTTATATTGAAGAACATGTGAAGAATAAGAACCTACTTTTTGAATAATAAAAAATGTAAACTAGCCGTTGAACGGCTATTTCTTTTTTTTTTTAACTTTCTTTTTTATTATAAACATAGGTTTTTACCCACGCAATTTTACCAATACAAATTTTCTCTTACTTTCATTTTTTTTAAATTTCAAATTTCTCTCTTAAAATTACATCCAAATCATTCATCCAAAATTTCATCTTTTTACTTCAAATTAAAATTTTTAGGTCAAATGGACCCTAATCAGTTTCAATATCAACAACAAGCTATGTTTAGTTACATGCAAAATTATCAAAATCCTAATCCTCAAAATTCTCAAATTCCATCGGTGTCATTAGTACCACTTTAATTTATCAACACCTATGTATGCTTGTGCTAAACCAAACCAACGTGTTTAACGATATTTTCGAAGGACATGCTCGCAATGTGCAATATACATTTAAAGGGACACCATATAATATGTGGTATTATTTAGCAGATGGTATATATCCTGAGTGGGCTACATTTGTCAAGACCATTTCAATGTCACGGGGAGAAAATAATAAATTATTTGTTCAACATCAAGAATCAGCTAGAAAAGATGTGGAGCAGACATTTGGAGTACTTCAATCTCGATTTGCAATTATATGTGACTCAACGCGTGTCTCACATGGACACCCTCAAGCATACCACACATGCCTGCATCATATTGCTCAACATGGTTGTGGAAGACGAACGACATACATATGGAGGTAATTTTAATTACTCTTATGATAATGTGGATATTAACAACACAACAACTGAAATATTTAGCGGTCCTCATCCGAGTCTTGCAAGAAGACTACAAAGAAGAGCAAGTATTCGTTAAAAACAAGTTCATCGTAAACTTCAAGTAGAACTAGTTGAATATATTTGGGAACGTTTTTGACATGAAGATGATGAAATTTAAATTTGAATAATTATGTGATGTTATCTATTTTTATTATTTTAATTATATATCATGTATATAAGATTAATTTTAATTATCATTTTAAATTATAAGTTTAACTTGAATTTTATTTATTTTTTAACAATTTTAATTTAAATAAGTCAAATTATTATTTTAATTAATATAAAATTTAATATGAATAAAATATTAATATATAAAGTAAAGTTGTAGGATCCAATATAAGTTTTTCATAGTTGCAGCATTGATATTAAAAATTTATTGAGTTAATTCAAACTAATATTGCTTAATAGATCTCACAAAAAATTCAAAAATTGATTCACGATTGAAATCCTCTTACTTTTTATTCTTTTCCCTTTTTCACTTGTTCCAAAAACAAAACAAAAAAAATCCTAACATTATCGCTTTGTTGCATTTTTTATATTAACTTTTGCAATCTTGAACACATGCATTACGCAAAATTTTGTTAGATCGTGATATGATATATAAATTTTGTTTTTCTGTGCTAGTTTATGTTTGACTATGATTAAAATAGTTGAAAATCAACCATGTTTTGTGCACCTTGTTAAATTAAGTGAATGAAATCCCTAAAAACTATATAAAATTGTTAGATCACACTATTATTAAATTGGATACATAACGTGTTCAACACCTTAGATGTTGATAGTTAGTCCATATTGAATTAAGTTTTTTATTCAATAAATTCTGGTAAGCTTTTATATTGGGAATGGTCTCAAGTTGGAATGACTCAGAAATAATTCTGCAAGTTGCAAAATTTTCTGTCACGTATTTTTGATGGATCCTTTGTGCATTTACTGCCTGAGATATTGTTGAAGCTCAAAGTGTTACAGTTAAAATGCTGTCAAAACTCATCATCATATAGAGAGACCTTAAGGGACTAAAACAGAAAATAGCATACATTTGATCAATTTTCTGCATTTTTCATTTGATCAAAACTTTCATCAATTTACATAAGCTTCATTCGATCGCCATTATACCGACATATTGTCTTTCTTCTCTTGTTGATCCATGGTATCACAAAAAGCCAATCCTCTTGTCTCTGGCAAACCAAGCAACGTAAAACACGACAACAAGATAACTACTCCAAACACGCCGTAAGAGAAAATATCATTTTTCCTCCCGGCCGATATCAAAAACGGAGTGAAAACGCTGCCAACAACAATAGCTTGTCTCACCAATGATGTTGTAGTGTTCCGTATGCTTGTTGGAAATAGCTCAAGAATGTAAATGAAAAAGACATTAATTGCTGTGCAAGCACTGAAAAACGATGTCATTGCTAATCCGACTCTAAGTTCTTGTATTCCTGACCCGACAACAACATACATTATACAGCATACGCCACTGGCTACTGAAAATACAAGAATCGATGGCTTTCTTCGACGATTCTCCAAGAAATAAGAAGTCACACAAGCCGGTATTTCCATCAATGCACTGAACACAACGGCCAAGTATATATCCATTCCTAAGTTCCCAACTGCTAATGGCATACCAAAATATATCATTCCAATTCCAATACCAAGCACCATTACTGCCACCATTCTCTTTATAGCCCAACCTCTCCCAAACAACTCGGCTATCGATGAGCAGAGTTGGAAAATCGAAGCCTTTTGTTTATTCACTGGAGCTTCTATCAAACCTACTGTCAAATCATGACCATTCTCTAACGAAGAAACTCGCGTAAGCATTGCCATAGCTTCTCGATGTCTTCCTTGCATTAGAAGCCACCTTGGAGACTCAGTAACGAAGATATACGCAAGAACCGAGTAACAAATAGCCGGAACTGACGTCCAGATGTAAACCGATCTCCATGAGTTAAATCTATTGACATAAGCTATACCAGGCAGTGACATATACCCTAATACGAAGCATAAGTATTCCACAATACCAACAGTGAACCTCCATTGAGTACTAACTTTCTCAGTGATCAAAACTAAAACACAGGTTCCGATAGTCGAACGCAAAAAGCCAATCAAGAACTTAAAAGCGGAGTAAATCCAAATATTGTTAGAGAAAACTATGAGAATTGAAGCTATAGACGTCGATAAACAAGACAAAACAAGTGTGTTCTTTCTTCCAAGTGAAGTATCAGCTAAAGTTGCGAGAAGAAACAAACCCAAAAAACAACCAATGAAGAACGAAGATTGCGGTAAACCAGTAATGAAGCTACTAGCACACTCAAGACCCCATTGTGATATCACTGTTTTGTGTGATGGTCCATCCCATGACCATGAAGATTTTGGGATATTGCAAATGTTCGAATCTGAGTTGCATAATGTCGAATTTGTGCAATGCCATGTCGGGTATTCTTCTGTGTAAATCGTTAGGAATGATTGTTGTGCATCAAAGAACGATGCAAGTGTAACAAGAATGCACTGCATGAATTCTAACCAACCAAATCTTGCTAAACCCTTTTCCATTATATCATCGGTTGAAAGAAACACTTTCTCCTAATCAACAAAATCAAAATAGGTTAAATATATATACACGTTAGGTCTTCTGTTTGGAGTCTATCGTAAAACATTAACAAGAAGAACATGAAAATGGTACGATCAAAATTGGTGTTTATAAGTCAGTAAAATTCAACGTGAACAAACCAAATATAAATAAAATTTATACCTCGGAAGAAGGGTGAGAAATGAAAGAAGGTAGTTCTTCTATAGCCGCCATTTGTGGATGAGGAAAAAAAAGATAGAATGAGAGAGAAAGAAAGAAGATTGTGTTATGAGAAATGAATATGGTGGTGTGATATATAAAATTATAAATTGTTTTTCTTTAGACTATGATTAATATAGTTGAAATCAGATCAACCATGCTTTGTGCATTTTCTTAAATTAAGTGAATGAAATCCCTAAAAACTATAAAATTGTTAGATCATATGATATAATATATATAAATTTTGTTTGACTATGATTACTATAGTTGAAAGTAACCATGCTTTGTGCATTCTTGTTTAATTAAGTGAATGAAAAATTCCAAAGAAACTAGTCTATATAAAATTGGATACATAACACGTTCAGCACCTTAGATGTTGATAGTATAGTTGAATTGAAATTCACAGCTAAGATTTCGTATGGTGTGTTCATATTGAATTTTCATTTTTATTCAATAAATTCTGATAAGGTTTTATATTAGTTAATAGGATTGGTTTCAAGTTGGAATGAGTGATCATGATAGATAGTGATACCTTTGCATATCATTATGTCAAAGAAATAATTTTACAAGTTGCAACATTTTCTAACTCATGACAAGTAAAAGCTGAGTAAACACACTGAATTAGTTAATGAAACAAAATATTGGTAGAGAAAATAATTTGTGAACATAGTTTTAAAGTAATGAAACAAAATTAGTTAATGAAATATAAAAAACATTAGTTAAGGAAATGATGAAGTGGATTAATAAATTTTTAATAATGAATTAAAGTTGATTAATATAAAATAAAAAATTATTAATAAAGTTAGAAATTGGTTGATAAATATCATTTTTATTTTATAAGCAAAATTGGATTAATAAAAAGTATTAGGGATGTTCAATCCAAAGATACAAAAGAAGAAGAAGAAAAAGAAGAATAAACATCCAATGCATTAATCCGTAAATTACATGAAATTAAGTCTCGAATCAACACATCAATCCAACATAGAAACAATGTTCCCACCTCAAAAAAACACAAAAAAAAAACACTCCTAAAATAACTTCTTGGGAACGGTTAATAAACATCACGATATTAAATATAATATTTAGCAATAAATAAAATTAGTTAATAGTAAATTTTAAATTGTTAATTAATGAAATTATAAAGTTGGTTAAATCACACACTTTTATATATCGATATCATTTAATTTATAAATTAAAAAATAAATATAAATAAATATAAATAATAATTTTTTATTTTAAAAAAATGCAATTTTTAATATAAAAATAACATTTTTCCTTTATTATACAGCTAATAGACATTAATATTAATAGAATGTGGTACAACCTCTCACCTTTTCAGAGAGTTTTCTTTTCTTTCTTTAGAATAAAGTATATTGCTGGATAGTGGATAGAGAAATAAATGAGGGGTAATTAATGTGTACTTGGATAAGGTAGCAGGATAGTATAGAAAGTAGATACTACATTTAAGGAAATGTTCAAATTTAAATTGATTTAAACAAAAATTGTAAATCGGCCTAGAGAAGATCTCCCGTTTAGATTAATTTTAATTTAATGATAAAAAATAAATAAATATTTTATTTAATTATTATAAATATTTTACGAGATTTTATTTAATTAGGGGTTAATTATGACGAATTTATGTCCTTAAAAACGATTCTACTTTAAAGTATATGCAAGGAAAATGGATATCTATTTCTGTGGAGCAATCAAGAAAGATGAAGTGTGGTCGACTACATCAGTGAAGCTATTATTGGCCTTGTAGATGAGCAACAGGCTCACCATATAAGACCTTTAAAATTCAAGGGTCTCAAATAAATATATGAACTTAATATAAATAATAGGGTTTAAATAGTATTTTGGTTCGTTTGATATAATGTTTTTTTATTTTTGTCTAATTTTTTTTATATAGTTCAAATATTATTACGAAAAATGTATTTAATAACGGTTGAGAAAAATATATAATGATGCCTGTGTAGATGTTGTATTTAATAACGGTTGAGAAAAATATATAATAACATCTGTACAGACGTTGTTATGTAGAATGTTATTGTATATACGGTACTTACAATGACGATCTTGGGATCGTTGTTGTATTCTAAAAAACGTGCATCATTTTACAACCGTTAGTTTTTATAACCGTTGTGATATAACTAAAGGTAATCTTGTTCGATTCTCAACAACAATATTTTTTTATTCGTATTATTCTAGTCAGCATTCAGCATACAACCACAATTAGATTTTTATAACCGTTGTCAAAATCTTTATTTTAAATATAAAAATTCCTGGCTTATCAAATTCTTCTTATATTTTATCATGTCAAAACAATTTATTACATCAAACACAATATGTGCATCAAACACAATTCTTCCTATATTTATCCTTATAATTTTTTTTATAATCACAAACAATAATATAAAGGAAGTACTAGGGGTACTTCAACCCGATAAACAAAATCCACAGAGAAGATAATCAACTCTAACCAAACCTAAGCGAAACATTACAAAAAAATCCCTAGGATGATTGAGCCAATCTAAATAAGAGCACCTTGGAAAATGTTTACTCAACTTTGACAACCATAACCAAGAAAAAAGAACAACTCTATCGAAAATGGAACCCGGATTATAAACCGCGTCCTTAAAAATAATACAATTCCTATGAAACCAACAACACCAACAGGCTACCAACCAAATCAAAGACGCATTCGATTTCCGATTTGAACCACCACCACCAAAGGAAGATAACCAGTTCGTCAAATGGATAAAACTGATATTCGAACTAGGAACCAGAATCTCCAACTAATCTGCCAACAATCTCCAAACCAACATGATTTTGTGGCAAGAAAAAAAGAGATGAAAAGAATGTTATATCAAGTTAAAGCAGAAGACACAAACCTTTTCATGCTCATGCAAAATAATACCTCTATGGCAAAGAGTTCCACGCGTAGGAAACCCATCTAAAAATAAACGCCAAGCAAACATCTTAACTTCAGAGGAACTTTAGAATCCCAATTGTGCTTAAGGGCAGATTTGAGCTCTCCTACAATAGGTTGAAAATCCAAGGCAGTGCTATGGTTTTGATAGCATGATTTAATACTAAACAAACCATTCACTTCATGAAGCCAAGCAAAACTGTCAGAGGTATTTTCCAGAATTTCAAATTGTTGGACCCGCCGACAAAGAGAGTCTAAATTTTCCGTAAGATTGATATACGATACAAAATCAGCGGGTAATAGGTTCCACTGCCAGCCAGAATCAGAATTACGGAAGTAATCCAAAATGTGAGCCCCTTTATTGTTTGCAACTGCGTATAAAAGTAGGAAAAGAAACCACCAACGAAACGTTACCACACCAGGAAGCAGCCCAAAAAGGAATTGTATTGCCACAGCCCAACCGAAACGCAATCGAATTTGCAAAATTCTCCTCATCCACCCTGAACGCAATTGCTAAAATGTCCCGCCACCAAAGAGATTGTTTTATAGTACCAATATTTGTGTCACGATTCAATAAACAGAGAGGCAAATCACCATATTTAGCTACCAAAAGATCTCTCCAAACCGCCTTAGAATCCGAAATAATTTTCCAACACCATTTTGAAACAAGAGCACAATTAAATAATCCAATGTCTCTAATGCCCAAACCGCCAAAATCCTTTGGTTTATAACAGGTTTTTCAGCTGATTAAAGCCAAACCTTTCTTGTCTGCTAGACCCGACTAAAGGAATCTTCTTTGGATACCAAATTTTTTTTGAATAACTTTCAACGGAGCCTTATAAAATGATAAATAATGGATTGGGAGGCTAGACAAGACTGAGTTAATAAGGGTGACTCACCCACCAATAGAGAGAAATCTACCTTTCCAACTTGATAACCGATATTTAATTCTCTTGATGACCGGATTCCAAAAGGAAATCCTTCTATGATTACCTCCAATTATCAAGCCCAAGAAAATAAAAGGAGTTGATTTTCGTGAGCACGTCAGGAAACGAGAAGCTACAGTAAGAAAGGAATCCTCAACACCAATTCCATAAATACAACTTTTCGATGCATTTAAAGTCACTCCCAAAATCAATTAAAATCCCCGAAGAATGGCTTTAATCCCCACACACATTTGACCAAGAAGCATCACACATAATAATGGTATCGTTCGCGAACTGCAAGAGATTATAATTAACCGACCCATTGATATTAACACCCGTAAAAAAGCCCATGGAAGAAGCTTTACTAACTAAATAGGCCAGCCCCTCAACCACCATCGATAAAAGGAAGGGAGATAATGGACCCCCTACCTAAGGCCTCTAGACGCCTTAAAATCAAACGAAGGACTTCCGTTCACAAGGACCGATAAATGACTTTGCATCACACTACCTTTGATCCACTTTATCCAATTATTTCCAAAACCCATAGCCATCAAAATCTTAATAAAAAATCCCAATCTACGCAGTCGTAAGCCTTGGAAAAATCTACTTTAAACATAAAACAGTTCCTCTTGTTTCTTGATGCATAGTCACAAATTTCATTAGCAACGAGTACTCCATCAAGGAGTTGTCTACCCGGAACAAAAGCTATTTGAATCAGAAAATTTACATCAAGAGTTAACAACTAACATTGTTTAAATTTAATACTATACGTGCATCAAAAGACAAT
Source organism: Lathyrus aphaca (assembly GCA_963966055.1). NCBI lineage: Eukaryota > Viridiplantae > Streptophyta > Magnoliopsida > Fabales > Fabaceae > Lathyrus > Lathyrus aphaca. The sequence continues at coordinate 564,579,970 of OZ014520.1, forward strand.
ATTATTGATTACATTATGTGCATCAAACAAAATATCATGTACATCAAAGACAATATGTGCATCAAAAGCCAAAATTATTATTTACATTATGTGCATCAACCACAATATCATGTACATCAAAAAATATATGCATAAAAAAATATGTTGAGGAATGTTACTGATAAATCAAACAGCAAGATGACCCTTAAGCGCATTGTGGATATACGCCCAACGTTTATGAAGATCTACAAAGTCCTCAATGGGGAATGAGGTTTGATCGTTAAACATCTACATAAGAAAGATAAAAAAAATACAATAGCATGCATGATAATAATTCAATAGTCAACTTATATATATATTAATACATGTAAACAATTTTTGACATATATACCTTATCACATGAGTCAACAATGCCACCATGGACAATGTTTAACATGTATTTCATGACATAATATCCACACTCGTAACTCCTGTGTTGTTTTCTCGTCTACAAATTTAAGAAATAATTACATGAATATAACCACACATGAATGTAAATGAAAGAAATAGGTAATCAGGCCACTTAATTTAGGAGTCATCCATGTGGGCTTTTTTCTAACATTCATAATCATATTAACTTGCTCCACAAAATTGTACATTGAAAATGAATTAAACATATTACATGATAAACTAATTATAACTAATGTCAAAGAAAATGATATTAAACATGGACACTTACGTTTAAATAATATCTTTCATTGGTTTGTGGAGTGGACAATGCAAGGAATGTAACACCTCGAATAACCCCTGACATTTTTTATAAATAAAATTAAAAAATCAGAGTAACATTCCAACTTTACTTCGAGATGCTACTTTCAACTTGACAAAACGTGCCCTTAAAGATTTTGATACATAACATGGGAGAGAAATTTTGTTTTAATTAAGCAGCGGAAAAATAAATATAAATATCGTCATCAAAATACAACAGCTTGAAACTTCCAAAACAATGCCAACATGTTCTAAAATGTTACATTGTAAACTAAAAAGACAAAATGACGCTCCTGACTCCCATGTGTCGCTCCCACTAAAAGACACCAGGTCAAATAGGGTACAGACGCGAACGGTCGGTGAAAGGAGAAATGAAATGAATTGAATAGAGTCGCCAGCTAGGCATTTTTATCCCGAAGGAAAGGTAATGCTGCATAAACCTAGGAAGATATGGATAAGACGGTCGCGAACCAGAGAAACTAAGAAAGGGGGTTGGTTACAACCTGGGAAGGTATTAGCACCCAGATTGTCCGTCGTACTCGACGGGATCCACGCTTAAAAGATTGTGTTTAAAGGGGTAGTGTCTGTGTTATCTGTGTGCAAAAGCTGGAAAAGAATGCACAAGTGTCAGTGCAAGAAAATGAAGTGAGGTGCTCAGGAATGAGGCTTAAAAAAGAATGCTGAAAAGGGGGGAAGACACAAAGACTTTTGTTCGATAACAGTTAACTTATGCCTACGTATCCTCTCGTGCAATGAGGAAATCAAAACACCGTAGTTCGACTTAAAGAGAATGGAAGATAAATTGACTGATGAACTGCTTGCTTGTCTATGCTAATGTGTATGACTCGTCTGGCTCGAGTGCTAACTGTCTTGCATTAGACGGAAGAAGAAAGTTCTCGGTTGTGAGTGAAGATGATGAGAAAAAAATCCCGAAGGAGACGATTATTGTTTGTTTTTTGTGTTTTCAATCTTTTATTTGTTTTTGGTGTTTGTCATAAGTTAATGAGCTTAAGCCTAAACCAAGGGTTAGTAAACTCATCATATCCTCCCTTTGATTAGGGATAATGAGAATACTTTAAGTATGAGATAAACATCTCAAACTTAATTACCATGTGTAGGCACATAATTTCGACACCATGAGTTTAAGATGTAAAATCATTTTTTTACTAAGGAAATGGTCACCAGATAAAGGAGAAAGAAAATAAAGATGTTCAGAAGTTTTGATATTTTCGACAAGACCAGATGCTCAAGTACTTCGACAGGAATACAAAGAATGTTTCAGCAAACAAAGTTTGAAGATCTTTTATTATAGTTCAGCATTTGTCAGAATTTGAAGAATTGGTGTGTTTTTCGACATTTTGACAGAAGATAGGTTGGAAGAGTGTTTCGACAAAGGCATTATCCTGTAAAGTTTGAAAAGTTTTGTTCTCTTCGACAATTCGACAAAATGAAGAGATGCAGCGTTTCGTCACAAAGAGGAAGAATTCAAATTTAAAAGTTACAACATTTGGCAGTTGGACGTGTGGAAGCTTCAGGAAAAGAAGAATACATGCAGATTGACAAGTGTCAATTAGTTAGGATTTTTCTGTTTTAGGCAGTTATTTTATTTGTATATAAATAGGGTAGTTGTTGTAGAATCATGTGTGTGAAAACTTATACAATAATCCTGTAAAAATACTCTAAGTACCCAGCGTGAGAGAAATGAGTTTGATATGTGGAAAAATGTATGTGTTGAACACCAACTTTATTCAAGTTATTTAAATTACAAGTCTTTTTTTTTTTCAATTTCTTTACTTCCATTTTCTTTACTTTTCTGCAAAATTTATACTCTTTTTGCCATTTTCTTACTTTTGTTCAATTTTTAGTTTACTTTACTTTTACATTCAAACACTCAAGATTTTAAAATCATTGACAAAGCAAACCATAAATAATTGTCAACACTAAGAGTAATTCGACAACAAAATTGCACATGTGTCCTAGGACTTGTTTGGTTGGTCCTGCAAGTAACCCAGTCCTGTAAAAGATTGGTTAACCAGAGGTTGATCGTCAGAAATCACAGCGAACAAATTGGCACGCCCAGTGGGACCAGTGCAATTGTAAAAAATTAATACAAATCCTCTTAGTTAGAAAGTTTCTTACTACGTTGTATGATTCTTAGAAGCGGGAAATTAGCTGTAACCGACGTAGAAAGACCAAAAAGAACAAGAGGAAGAAAGATGGCTAATCCGCCAAATACTTCAAACAATCCTAACGAAACCATTCCAGTATCCAATCCTATCCCTTCGTCAGAAGGAGGTGCAGGCTCTGGCCCTGTTTTAGAACAAATTGTGCCCTCATCAACAGATTCGATACCAGCGGTTTCAGGATCCCAAAATGCGCCTGGTGCTTCCACAATTTGACACTCAATGCCCATGGGAACGCCTCCTCCTGGAGGAAGTAACGCCAGGCCATTCTTTAATTATTCCATGCCCCTGTTCGGTAGAGAACAACCATACGGAATGCCAACTTCAATGATGGCAAATTTACATAATTCATCACCATTGTTTTCTGATGCTATGGTTCAAATGTCTTCACCATTACAAGGGTCAGGATATGGTGGAAATGGGAGTAGATTAAATCAGATTCCACCAGGATTCCAAATGCCAACTATTACAAACCATTCTGCACAAGTAATTCGTCAACAGATGGATGAAAGTAACCATGATATGCTACAGGCATTGACACAACAAATGGGGTAAATGTTCAACCCTTTAATACAAAACACTACCCAAACAAACCAGATATTGGCAGAACAAATGGCACGTATTGCTAGTTTTTTTGGAGTCCCTCAAACACAACAAAGAATACAAATAAATCAAAATCCTGCTAATAGGCCTGTCGAAGAAGAACTTACCATAAACCAAAGGCCATTAGGTAATCATCAGGAAAATCCTAGGGGCCAAGAGGTAGTAGTCGAACAACCTCGTGTAGAAAATCCCGTTCGACAGGAACCTAGGAGAATAATAGTTCAAAGAGACCAAAACGCTGATGAAATATTGCAGCAGAGAATGCGTTGTAACAATTTGCCTGTCGAAAATAACATTGCAACCATGGTCGAAAGAATAATGGCGCAAAATGGGGTGAACGTAGGATTACAAAGGCCTAGTTATACTTCCCCTTTGTCTGAATACGTTTTGCAACAAGAATTATCACCAAGGTGGAAAGTCCCTAAATTCACCAAATTTTCAGGGGATACTAGTGAATCCACCATAGAGCACATAACACGTTATTTGATCGAAGCAGGAGAAATAGCTAATAATGAGAACTTAAGAATGAAATATTTTCCAAGTTCTTTGAAAAAAAAATGCTTTCACTTGGTTTACTTCCTTGCCTGTGACTTCAATATTTACATGGACCCAATTAGAAAGATTGTTCCATGAACAATTCTATATGGGGAAAACTAAGATAAGTTTGAAAGAATTAGCAAGTGTCAAAAGAAAATTCTCTGAACCTATAGATGACTATCTAAACAGGTTTAGATTATTGAAGGCTAGGTGTTTTACACAAGTGCCAGAACAAGAATTAGTCGAAATGGCCGCAGGGGGTCTGGACTATTCCATAAGGAAAAAATTAGACACCCAGTATTTAAGAGACATGGCACAACTAGCAGATAGAGTAAGACAAATAGAAAGGTTGAAAACTGAGAAATTTAGATCAAATAAAAATAAAAAGGAAAGAGTGGCCTATGTAGGGATATGTCAAGACGAAGATTATGACGAAAACGAATCCGTCATTTTCGACGAACAAGAAATTGATCTGGCAGAATTAAAACAAGGCCCTCCATATTCCTGTAAAGTTTTAGCTCCGTCGAATGGAAAAAATCCAGTCGAAATTGAAAGGAATGATAGGTTCCCTAAAAGAACTTACACATTCGACATCACCAAGTGTGATGAAATTTTCGACTTATTAGTTAAAGATGGTCAGTTGATAAAACCAGCAGGCACTAAAGAGCCTCCTATAGACCAACAGAAAAAGAGAGGTTTTTGCAAATACCATAATTTCTTGGGTCATAAAACTTCTCAATGTTACCTTTTCAGGGATCTTGTCCAGAATGCAATTCAGAACGGAAGGCTGAAATTTGGAGACAAAGCTAAGCAACAGATGAGGATCGACTCGAATCCCATGCAGGTTGTGGAGGCCAACTATGCTGAACCGGAGATGGTGAATGTGGTCGAAATGGAAGTAATGTTTGAAGGAAGTTTCGAAATTATAGAAGCTACTGAGGGCTTCTACACCAACTTCACCATGATAGAAGCTGTTGAGGGTTTCGACACCAATGTAAACATGGTGGAGGGTGCTGATAATCTCACTGATCAGGCTGAGGAGGTAATATCTGAAGGCTCTGTGGAAAAACCAGCCATAATCAAGGCTGCTGAGAATCTTGACATCAAAGAAATAAATGGTTACGCCGACACAGAAGAAACTACTGACAGTTTCGACAGCCAGGAAGAAGTCAAAGCTACTGAAGGCTTCGACAAAGAGAACATAGTTAAGACTACTGAAGGTTTCGACGGAGGAAACACAGTCAAAGCTAGCGAAGGCTTCAACAAGAAGAATGACAACAAAGGTACTGAGCATGGAGTGGTCTGGGACACTCTAGGAGAGCCCAGTGGAAAGTTTGATTTCATGGTGAAGTATTCTGCACCACCAAGCTCTAAAACTGACATCAATGAAATCAAACCCACAGGATGGGGAGATTTCTTCAGAGATGTTGACGAAGAAACAAATAACATGGTCCTCATTACCAAAAAAGAGGCCACTGAAGGCCTTAGTCATGACAAAATTGAGGAAATAGGAATTGCTGACAACGTCCACACTGTTGAACCAGTGAATAAAAGCATTACCAGAATTAAAGAAGATCCTGCTGAAAGTTGCGTGCAGCCCACCCCTCATGGAATTCTGCGCAGAATAATGGAAGATCCAAAAGAAAAGTCAGTTGCGCAATGTTGTAAGTACATCCACAAAGGCTTACACCTAAAAAGCAGTTTGGATCAGTTAAAAGGAAATATCCCTGAGGAAATGATGTTAGTCGAAAAGATGAACAAACTGAAGATTACAAGTGATCAGAATGCAGACGTTCATATGGTGGAGGTCACTCAGAAAACACAACTAGATAACAATAAAAAGAATCATCAAGAGGAACATCAGAAGTTTGTCTATCCAAAAGAAGACGAAAGTCTGGTGGAATTCATCCAAAGATTCCAGAAAAAGAATGCAGAGGTTATGCTTTGTCCAAGGTGTAGTGTTGTATTCGACAGAAAAGCAGCCAACAATCTGGAAGCAGTAGAGAAGGCCAAAAAGAGAGGGAACTGGGGAGCAGTCCCACCAGTCAGAAATGAGAGGTTTGATCCAAGAAAAAGGGAGCATCATAACCAAAGAACGGGAGAAAGGCGTTATAATACCTATAAGCCATCCAACAAGGCAAATGATGATAATTGGGTCCAGCCTATAAGGAATGCCCAAGGTCAGAAAAGGTGGAAAAGTTTTGAAGTAAGTAGAGGTGCTTCGATAGAAGCAAAAAAGGAAGTAGAAAAACCAAAGCCAAAATACGTCTCTGAAAATTACAAGGGGAAAAACCCCATGTAGAGGTCACAATGGAGGAGGTTTCAAAGGCAAAAGAGAGCCGAAAAAGAAACTGCAGAACAGAACAAGGATGGTAAAAACAAGGCTGAATCAAGTAAGTTTATGCAGGCAATAAGCAAAGGAGAATCTATGCCAAAAGAAGAGCCTTCTCAGAAGAACAAATCTAGCAACATAACAGAAATGTCGAAGACTGACAACAAAACGCCAGAAGACGAAGAAGTGACTGATGACTTCAAGTCAGATTCTGAAGCATCCTTCGACGGAACATGCAATGTGGTTTCAGTATTGCCTAGAGATTATGACAGAACAATGGAAGTGGAGGACGAAGAGGATGATATGGCAGATGACAGCATAGGGCTTAAGCCTGTGTGTTACTATGTAATGAATAATGGTTGTGTCGAAGAGCAGAATGCGTTCTTTGAAAAGCCAGACGATGCAATGAAGGCCCATTTGAAACCCTTGTTTATAAAAGGGAAAGTAGAGAATGTGGGTGTAAACAAGATCTTGATAGACGGATGAGCAGCTGTCAATCTAATCCCTCATTATATGATAAAGAAGATTGGCAGAGATGACTCAGACACCAAACCTCACAACATGGTGTTGTCTAACTATGAAGGTAAGGTAGGAACAACATTGGGGGTGATACAGTTGAACCTAACTGTCGGAACCATTACCAGACCTACAATGTTTGTGGTAATAGCATCAAGAGCAAACTACAATTCGTTGCTAGGAAGAGAGTGGATCCATGGGATTGGGGTTGTACCTTCATCCATGCATCAGAGGATAGCAATTTGGAGGCCAGATGGGATCGTCGAGAACATAGAGGCACACCAAAGTTACTTCATGACTGATGTGAACAACGTTAATAGTCGTAATTTCGACAAAAACGTGGCTCACATAGCACCTTGCAACCCTGCTGAGTTCGACTTGACAGCCTCCGACAATGCATATTGTTCCATGTATCTCCACCCTACGCATGGATTCCAGTGGGACAAAGAGATAATTGGAGAGAAGAATTATGCTTGGGGAACCACTCATGTCAATCCAACTGGGTGGGGAAGTGAATTTAGTGAAAATGACTGAAGCATCGACAATGAAAAGGATTACGGCTTATATTGCCGAAAACAAACTCAAAGCGGCCCTTGAGGCCGAAGTGAAATATATGGCTGTTAAAGCCAATGCACAAACTGGCGAAGGACAACATTCTCAAAAAACTGTCAAAGAACAACATCCTCAAGAGAATGTTGGGGAAAATGTGCAAAACAAAGTATTGAAGAAAACTTTAATGGCAAATGGCAAAATCAAAGGCTTGACGCCATTTATGATGACGAACCCCTGGGGTTTGAAAAAGATCCAACCCCAACAAATATGAAAATGGTGGCGCGGGATCCCTTAGAAGAAATTAACTTAGGACTGGGGGCAGAAAAAAGGCCAACTTACATCAGTGCCAAGATGAATCCTCAGTTCAGAGTCGAAGTAATCCAATAGCTGAATGAGTTTAAAGACTGCTTCGCATGGGATTAAGACGAAATGCCTGGTTTAGACAGGAAGTTGGTCGAATTGAAGTTGCCAATAATGGAGGGAAAAAAGCCAATAAAGCAAACTCCCAGACGCTTCGCACCGGAGATCCTGTCGAAAATCAAAGAAGAAGTCGAAAGACTTCTAAAATGCAAATTCATCCGTACAACGAGGTATGTCGAATGGATTGCTAACATTGTTCCTGTGATTAAGAAAAATGGCAAGCTTAGGGTATGCATTGACTTTAGAGATTTAAACTCAGCTACCCCTAAGGATGAATATCCTATGCCAGTAGCAGAAATGCTTATAGATTCTGCAGCAGGCCATGAGTATTTGAGGATGCTTGATGGATACTCTGGCTATAACCAGATTTTTATTGCTGAAGAAGATGTTCCAAAGACAGCTTTTCGTTGTCCAGGGGCAATAGGAACGTATGAATGGGTAGTCATGCCCTTTGGTTTAAAAAATGCTGGAGCCACCTATCAAAGGGCAATGAATTCTATTTTTCATGATTTTATTGAGACATTTATGCAAATTTATATAGATGATATTGTGATTAAGTCTGTCTCAAGTTCAAACCATATTGACCATCTTCGACAATCGTTTGAAAGGATGAGGAAGTTAGGTTTAAAAATGAATCCCCTTAAATGTGCTTTTGGTGTGCAGGCGGGTGATTTCTTAGGTTTTGTGGTCCACAAGAAAGGGATCGAAATTAATGAGAACAAAGCCAAAGCCATAATGGAAGCGAAAGCGCCATCCACAAAGAGGGGATTGCAGTCTCTACTAGGGAAAATCAACTTTCTTAGAAGGTTCATCTCCAACCTTAGTGGAAAGACACAAGCTTTCTCACCTCTACTTCGACTGAAGAAGGAAGATTTCACTTGGGGGCAAGAGCAACAAGATGCTTTCAATAAAATCAAAGAATATCTGGCTAGTCCTCCAGTTCTAATGTCTCCTTGTCGAAAAAGAAGTATGAGGCTTTACATCTCAGCATCTGACAGAACACTGGGAAGCATGCTTTGTCAGGAAGATGAATATGGCATCGAAAGGGCCATCTATTACCTCAGCAGAGTCTTAAATGATGCTAAAACTAGATATAGTATAATAGAAAAACTATGTTTATGTGTATATTTCTCTTGTACAAAGTTAAAGCATTATATAAAACCCATTGATGTATATGTATCTTCTCATTTCGACGTAATAAAGCACATGTTATCTAAATCCATTCTACATAGTCGAATTGGGAAATGGGCCTTGACATTAACTGAATATTCTTTGAAGTATATGCCTCTAAAGGCTGTCAAAGGACAAGTGGTTGCTGATTTCATATCTGACCACTCAATAGTTGAAAGTGAAATAACATATGTTGAAGTAGAACCTTGGACATTATATTTCGACGGTTCCAGTCACAAGAATGGGACTGGCGTTGGGGTGTTGATTATTTCTCCTAATAAAATTCCAACAAAATTCAAGTACAAAGTAGAAGGCTTGTGTTCAAATAATGAAGCAGAATATGAGGCTTTGATTGCTGGACTTGAAATATTGTTGGAATTGGGGGCAACAAGAGTAGAAATAATGGGTGACTCTGAGTTGGTAATAAAGCAATTGACAAAAGAATACAAATGTGTCAAAGAGAATTTGATCATGTACTTTGTAATAGCCAATAGAATCCTCAAGAAATTCGACAGTGCAGCCTTTAAACACATTCCTAGATTGGAAAATCAGGAAGCAAATGACTTGGCTCAACTGGCATCAGGCTACAAAGTGTCGAAAGAAAATTTGGAGAAAGCTATTGAAGTAAGAGGAAAAGTATTATCCACCAAATTGTCCCCATCAGATTTGGAAACAATAAGAATGGGTTATGGTGACGAAGAAAATTTTGAAATTTTTAATGTAGATGATCCAGAGGTGGGAGATTGGAGAAAACCTATTAAGGATTATTTACAAAACCCAAACCAGACAGTCAAAAGAAAAATAAAGTATAGGGCTTTAAGCTATGTACTTTTTGGAAATGAGTTATTTAAAAAGACTGCAGAAGGAGTCTTACTAAAATGCTTAGGTGAGACAGAAGCTTATATAGCTCTGTCAAATGTGCACAGTGGTGCATGTGGTGCACACCAGGCAGGTCACAAGATGAAGTGGTTACTATTTTGACAAGGGATGTATTGGCCAACAATGTTAAAGGACTGTGTTGAATTTGCAAAAGGGTGTCAAGAATGCCAAATTCATGCAGGCATACCTCATGTACCTGCAAATGAGTTACACTCTATTATAAAGCCTTGGCCGTTTAGAGGTTGGCCTTTAGATTTAGTTGGGGAAATTCGACCAGCTTCTTCAAAGGGGCAAAGTTACATTTTGGTTGGAGTAGACTATTTTACTAAGTGGATTGAAGCTATACCACTGACGAATGTAGATCAGGAGGCAGTTATAGAATTCATCCAGAAACACATAATTCATAGGTTTGGAATACCAGAAACCATAACCACTGATCAAGGATCTGTGTTTACTGGGAAAAACATGCAGGCATTTGCAAAAGAAACAGGTTTTAAGTTGTTAACTTCGACACCTTATTATGCTCAAGCAAATGGACAGGTCGAAGCAGCCAACAAAGTTGTGATAAATCTGATAAAAAAGCATGTTGCCAAAAAACCTAAAAATTGGCACAAGACTCTGGATCAAATTCTTTGGGCTTCTCGAACGTCTCCTAAAGAGGCAACTAATTCTACCCCATTTAAGTTAACTTATGGGCATGATGCAGTATTACCAGTTGAAATCTATTTACAATCAATAAGAATTCAAAGGCATCATGAAATTCCATCTGAGACTTATTGGAGTATGATGATGGATGAGTTAGTTGACTTAAATGAGGAGAGGTTGCGTGCTTTAGAGTTGATAAAGAGACAGAAAGAAAGAGTCGAAAAGTTTTACAATAAGAAAGTAAAATTTAAAGCCTTTTTAGTTGGTGATCTTGTTTGGAAGGTGATTTTGCCCATGGACAAGAAAGATAGATTAATGGGAAAATGGTCTCCTAAGTGGGAAGGACCTTTCCAAATCTTAAGAGTTTTTTCGAATGGCGCATATGAAGTCGAAGAAATAGAAAAAGATAAAAGGATACTGAAAATAAATGGCAGGTATTTGAAAAAATATAAGCCAACACTGCAAGAAATAAAGATAGAAATGGAATAAATTCATAAACTGCAAAATATGTCTTCGCCAAACAGATGGCGTTGGTAACATTACATATAAAAGCCTTGAAAGGCTGCCAAAGAAAAACAAATACAAAAACCTATTTCTATTACAAACTATTGTCGAAGAAAAGTTTCTTTGAGTTCGTCAAATTTCTTCTGTTGAAGTTGAATTCGACGTTCACAAAGGCTTTTACTAACAGACAACTCGTCAATTTCTCTATTGAGTTGTTGAGATATTTCTTCATGTTGAAGCCCCTTTTGAAGTTCTCTGTCAATGTCCTCTTGGTTAGGTTGTTGAAGATTGGCTTGACGTTCTTTCTCTTGAAGGATTTTCTTCTGGAGTTCGACAATTTGATCCTGGAAAGTCTGGATTTTGCTTTCATATTCAGCAACAGCTTTGGAGTAGTCTTCAGAAAGTTTGTTTAGTTCTGAGATTTTTTCGGTCGAAGAGGCTACAACATTCCACTCTGAAACTTGTTTCTCAGACTTAGTTGTGATGTTCTGGGAAAACTCCTTTTGGCGAAGTAAGTCAGGACTCACCGAGTCAATCATAGACATCAAATCCATTACCAGACGGCTTTCCTCAGTAGAAGCCTCCAAGAGATTAGCCTATTTTAGAAGTTTTTTCAAATCATATTGGGCAGAAGGTTTTTCGACCAGAACTTTAAACAAATCTACGCCAAGGATTCTAGTCTTGATCTCAGCCATGACAACATCAATTGATTGAACTTCAGAGGTAGCTCCAGAAGTTGTCGAACTGCTGTAGGAAGAATCCTGAAAGTTATGTCGAGAGCTGAGAAGAGCCTTCAGATATTCTAGAGGTTTTTTCACTTTCAGACTCTCAATCTCTTCATGAGATAAGCTTGTCGAACCCGTGTTTGGAGGAGTTTCTGTTCGAATGGGAATAGGTTGGGCACTTCCTCCAGGATGCAAGCTAATATCTGATCGTTTTGACATATCTTTTTCCTCTTTGACAACCTTCTTGTCAGCTTCAGCTGTATCAATTGGCCTTTGCATTTGTTCATCTTGGTCCTTATCAGTTTTCTCCTCCACGGTGAATTCTGGGCGAACAGGGGAGTTGTTGTCAGAGGATTCTTGGTCACTGATGTCAAAGTCACTATTGGTTTGAGGCCCATAAGCACCAGCGTCTGGAGTGGCCTCTCCTAGGATTCGTTCAGCCAAAGTTTTCTCAGAATCAGAGGGGATAAGTTTTTCTTGGACTTTGGAGGTTCCTTCGACGTCGAGATCAACTTGAGGTCAACAGCAAAAGGAAATTGAGTAAAGAAACAATGCAAGTAAAAAATGTTTTGAATACTATCAGTCGAAATAAAAATACCTGAGGAATCTCAGTATGGGTGCTTGAATTTCCACTCTTCTCACTTTTTGAGTGAGTTTTGGTGATTGGACTGGTAGGGGGAGTTCTTCTGTTGACGATAGATCTCTGGGATGCTACCGTTTTTATTTTCATACCCTTTTTCCTTTTGAGAGGTTGTGGCTCAGGGGATTCGTCTTCGGACTCTTCGACACTCACCTCCTTCTCTTCTTGTTTCCTCTTGGTTGCTGGTGTGCGATTTATCTGAGACATGCAAAAAGAAATTTATTCAGCATTTAAAATAATAAAGTTTATATAAGAAAGGAGGAATGTTTTTGCATGTCGAAACCTTCTTTGCAGCTGCAGGTGATCTTTCGACCTGTTTGGTGGAAGTCCCTTCGCCAGGGGTTTTCTTGCTAGTTATCTTGACATCTGAAAGGAAGGGAAAGAAATGAACATGGATATAAAGCATATAAGAAAGTTAGAAATAAGAAGAGAGGTTGTATTTCTTCGACACCTTCAAGAATAGGAGATTCCACGCGAACATGTTCTATTCCAATATGAAGGTGCCCTGGGAAGTTGCCCAAATGATACTTCGTCGGAACCACACGATCAGCCAGTTTTTTGCGGGACTCACGAAGCAGCTTTAAGTCAGACCCACACACAAACCAATCTGGAAATGGAGGGCATAGGGCCACACCAAATTCTGCATAAGGAAGTGGGGGAAACCTTGGAGGAAACGTGGTAAAAGCAAAATTATAGCATGCATGTGGTGTAATATATGGAGGCAACTTCAACTTATCCATTTTTTTCTGAAAATTTCTGTTTTAAGGTCACTGCTGCTTCGCCTATGGTTCGACGAAGATCATTTGGCCTGTAAATGGTTTCAAAATATTTTTGAAAATTTTGAATCTCTTTGATGTGTTTGTCCGTACCTTTCTTCTTTTTGTCCTGCACAAAAGCAAAAGCGTTCGTCAGGTGTGTTGTAAAAGTTGTTACGTCGAAGAATTTGGTAGGGTAGTATTCTTTCCACCAGACGTCAAAGTCCTTAGTGCACAAATAGGTTGGTCGAAAAATTACAGGGTGGACTTCCAAGGTTGCATCGAAAAACTTGTGATACATCTCTACACTTTTTTCTAAGTTGTGAAAGGAATTGTAGAACAAAATGGAACCTTTCTTGGGATAGATAGGTTTGGTTTTTGTTTGGATTAACCCAAATTGTCTAGCCACCAGATTAGGTTGATAGACAATGAGAGAAATCTTGGTGTTATTCAGGCTATGGTGGGAAAAGAGATGCCTTGGTGTGAGGAATGATGCCCAGATAGAGATGTAGGAATCCTCTTCTTTCTGATGTTCTAAAGGAAGTTGTCTGGTGAACCATTTGGGACCTACAGTCCTGTTGGCGAAGGGTGCCATGGATGGTGTGAATTTGTAACGTTTGACAAACATCATCACGTAGCTGGTGAAGGCTTGTTGAAGGCTTATCCCTTCATCAGTTGGAGTCAGTTTGACCAGCCTAGGCCATTCGACACGCCTGTCCTTTACCTCTTCTTCGTCTATTGGGTTCTTGATGGGAATGCAAGTTTCAAAAGTGGCATTCAGCCACAATTGTAGAAGCCAAAAAGGACCTGTCAGGCTGATATTTCCTTTTTCTTTGATGGTCTTCAGGTTGTTTACACTTTCGCTAAGGGATTCATAAAGATTCGCCAGAAGCATTTCACTTAGACAAAAAGTAACTCCAACATGAAGTTGGTTAGCAATGGTGATGTAACTCCTGGCAACTTGAAGAGATCTAGTGCAGAAGACGAATTTTGCTAGCCACAAAGTGAGGAAAGCCACATGTTCTTTATCAGAAACCTCTTCAGTGTCTTCACCTTGGTGGTGTGCAATGAACAGGGAGTAACCAACATGTTTTGTGTCGAAGCCTATAGGGTCTTTATTTAAATGTTCAGGGTTGAAAATTTCACCTATAGGACTAAGACCCGTGATGGCTGCTATATCAAAAAGGGTTGGGGTGACCATCCCACAAGGGAGGTGAAAATTGTTGTAAGTGCTGTCCCAAAAATATAAGGAAGCCAATAACATGTTTTGGCAATAACGTGGTCCATCTTTCGACAGTTGGATTAGGTCATAAATGCCTGTTTTCTTCCAAAATTGTCCCTTGGCCCTTTCGACTCTATTTAACCAAGCTAGGTAATCCTTGGGGTCTTTTATCAATGGAGGGCTCCTAAAAATCCTATTTTGATTTAAATATGATAAATCTAGGTCTGTCGAAGCTAAATGGGTTTCAGGATTTTTGGAGGATGTTTCCGTAGGTTGAGGTTTTCTACTTGCACCTATGGGTTTTGAAGCAGAATAAGAAGGGTAAAAATCTTTTAAACGATCCTGATCAGCGTTAGGATCAGAGAGTGGACCTAACAATACTTGGCAAACTCCAGAAATTAAAACAGGGATAAATACCTGAGATCGGTAGATGCTAGCCTTTTCTCTCTCACTAGGAGGCTCTGGAATATATTGTTGTTGGTTTACCTGCACTGGTCCAGGTAGAGTGTGAGCAGGAGGAAGATCAGTGGTTCTTTTTGCTTTCTTATCACCTTGGGCAGCTACGTTCTTTGGAGGAGCCATTATTGAGAGAAGTTTGAGCTTGAGTTGCAGAGGGAGTAATGGAATGGAAATATTTGTTTGATAAAGAAGAAGAAGTTTAAGAGTGTAAAAAATGAAAAGATTTGAAAAAAAGATATTTATAGGAAGAAAAATGATAAAATAAAAAGAAAAGGAAGAAAAGAAACGTTTCAGTTTTTGATCATGGGGTACGTGTCCTATTAATCAACGGTGATGATCAAAGAAGTGGTGGTTGGAGAAAACCCATGATTAGCTAGGTTGTAGGGTTATGGAAGATCGTGTCTAAACGTGGGCTAGATGAGACGTTTTCAGAGAAAGTGAAATCATGGTCTTTCTTAGGACTTAACAAAGTCACGTCACAATTAATGAAACTGACATGGTGTCAGAATGATTTCGACAGCAAATGATGATTTCTCCAGAGTTAGTCGAAACATCTTTGCTGGGGGGCAATTTGTAGGCACATAATTTCGACACCATGAGTTTAAGATGTAAAATCATTTTTTTTACTAAGGAAATGGTCACCAGATAAAGGAGAAAGAAAATAAAGATGTTGAGAAGTTTTGATATTTTCGACAAGACCAGATGCTCAAGTACTTCGACAGGAATACAAAGAATGTTTCAGCAAACAAAGTTTGAAGATCTTTTATTATAGTTCAGCATTTGTCAGAATTTGAAGAATTGGTGTGTTTTTCGACATTTTGACAGAAGATAGGTTGGAGAGTGTTTCGACAAAGGCATTATCCTGTAAAGTTTGAAAAGTTTTGTTCTCTTCGACAATTCGACAAAATGAAGAGATGCAGCGTTTCGTCACAAAGAGGAAGAATTCAAATTTAAAAGTTACAACATTTGGCAGTTGGACGTGTGGAAGCTTCAGGAAAAGAAGAATACATGCAGATTGACAAGTGTCAATTAGTTAGGATTTTTCTGTTTTAGGCAGTTATTTTATTTGTATATAAATAGGGTAGTTGTTGTAGAATCATGTGTGTGAAAACTTATACAATAATCCTGTAAAAATACTCTAAGTACCCAGCGTGAGAGAAATGAGTTTGATATGTGGAAAAATGTATGTGTTGAACACCAACTTTATTCAAGTTATTTAAATTACAAGTCTTTTTTTTGTTTCAATTTCTTTACTTCCATTTTCTTTACTTTTCTGCAAAATTTATACTCTTTTTGCCATTTTCTTACTTTTGTTCAATTTTTAGTTTACTTTACTTTTACATTCAAACACTCAAGATTTTAAAATCATTGACAAAGAAAACCATAAATAATTGTCAACACTAAGAGTAATTCGACAACAAAATTGCACATGTGTCCTAGGACTTGTTTGGTTGGTCCTACAAGTAACCCAGTCCTGTAAAAGATTGGTTAACCAGAGGTTGTTCGTCAGAAATCACAGCGAACACCATGATGATGTAGGATTAAGATCATTAACCTACTTGTGATTATTTAGATGTTTTTGAGTTTTTGTTTAGTGTTAAGTAATGAGTTTAAGCCATAATCAAGGATTAGTGAACCCATTACACCATCCTAATAGAAGGATAATAGATGAGCACACTTACGCTGAGGAAGATACATCAACTTAATCCATGATTAGGGATTAAACTCATGACAAAAAAAACCTTTGTTAAAGTGGATTTTAATTAAGGGTGAGATTAAGAAGTGAATTTTATGATTTGTAAGACAACTTGAGGGGGACTTGTCCATTAACATTAGGGTTAGTCCTTCTTAACCAATAATGGAAGAATTAGAACCCTAATGTAAGGCCCAAGTTACAAGTTAATGTCTTGGTGATTATTAATATGGATTGATTAATAGGTTTAAACAAATTAAGGGTTTAACACTTAGGATTAAAGTTATACACTCCATCCTAAGAGAAGGATGCAGGCATAACCCTAATTACAAAGTCTTAAAACCTTAAAGGTTTAGTCTCTAATGATGAGGTGAGAAGAGAGACACAAAGAAGACACAAAGGTAAAATCTAAAGGGGGACTAATCACAACCCTAATTATTTTCATGCTTGGATGTTCCTATGGTTTGTAAGGCTTAAGAAAGATCTTCAAAGAAGCCACCAATGGAAGAAGCAGATGAAAGGAGGAGAAGCAGAAGAAACAAGTTACTTACTTCACTGAAGAAGCTAAGTAACTTGGAGAAAGAAAATGAATGATGAACATGAATGAGAAATCTCACTCTAAGGCAATTCAAAATGCAGCAATGATGTATAAGAAGAGTGAGAAGAGAAATGAGAAGTGAAGGCAAATTCACTTCTCAAGTTACTTACCACCTGAAAAGGTTAACATAAAGGAAAGAAATGAAGTGAAAATGAAGCATATGCAAAGGTAAAACCAAAACCAGAAGCAAATAAATGATGCAAATGGTGCTATGAGATGATGCAAAGGCATATCAAGTGTTATGAATGTTCATACAAAGAGAAAGAATGCAAATGAAACATGTAGGAAGCATGAAAACACATGTATACTTATGAAATGAAATGAATGCAAACCATGGAAAATGAATGAAAACGTGATCAAGCATGATTCTAATATGTCTTAAGATGTCTAAGATGACATATGAATGCATGAAATGTCATGGCAAGTTCATGTATGGATGCATATGCAAGATGAATGCAAATGAGGGTGCAAAATTAGGGTTTTAAGGCAACATGAGATGCATAAGGTCAAAACAGAAGCAAATCACAAGATAAAAAATTGCAAATGAACTCAAAGGAACCCTAACCCCATATGATATCACACCCCAAAGGAGGAGGCCTAACTCTTAACCTAAAGAAAGTTGTGATTTTTCTAAGTAAACTAGGGTTTTTGGGTACCTTAAGAGGAAAAATGCAAATCAAATGGAAAATGCAAGATAAATTTGTGAAAAAAATATGCTAGATACTACATGCTATATGAAGAACAATGCAACAATAACCAATGTTAAACCCTTCATGGTTAGGCAGAAAAGAATTTTTAAAGTTAGGGTTCCAAAAAAGGATTTTTATGAACCCTAAATTCAAGAAAAATGTCAAAGTTGGATCAAAACCAAAAGGAAATTTGTATGAATGGTTTGACAATGTTTCTAAATGTCCTAAGATGTAATTTGATTTTTTTTGGAATTTTTAGAAACATAAATGGTATTTTAATTAATTAATTTCCATTAATTAATTAAAATACACATTTAAATATTTTTAAAATAATTTTTTAATGCAAAAAATAAAATAAAAATTATTTTTGGGTTGAGAAAAATATTTGGAACCAAAATGCAAAAAATGATATTTTTGTGATTTTTCTAGGTATTTTAAATAAAATGCACAAATGAAATACAATAAAATGAAATAAAAACAGATAAAAGGAAAAGTATGCTGATCTAAGGGCTTAGATTCAAAGTTGAGGGGCGGGAATTGACTGGCGCCATATCCAAAGGCAGAAATTCAAACCAGTCTTAATTAATTAACTAAACCTAATTAATTAAATTAAATGGAAATTAAAGGTTAATGAAATGATCTGGTCCACTGGTTCATGCGCGCGAAACCTAATCTAAGGGTGGAGATTCAAACTCACACTAATCACTCAGCTAACCCTAATTAGGGCAAACAACCTTCAGACGACCGGAACAGTGGTTCCGGTCGTCTTCTCCGGCGAATCTACCCTCAAAACAAATTTCCCATGGCTCATGAACAAGATACGAATCAACTCAAAAACTGGAAAAGTTTCAGAAGCTCAGTACTGTAACATGGTGGGAGAACTGACTTTAGTTAAATGTTGCGGATAGCAAGAGTCGCCACCGACTTTTATTTTATCCAAAGGAAAGGGCATAAAAGAACAGGAAAGACCTTAAAAGATTTTTGGGTTCGGGGGGTAGGTTATGTAAAGGGAAGGTGTTAGCACCCTTTACATCCATGGTTATCCATGGGCTCTTAGTTACTTAGCTCACTTTAAATTGTTTTAAGAAGTGTAGTGTGTGATTAAAAAATTTCTTAAGTACTTTATAATGATCCTTGTACGGATATATATAAAGACTTTGTTTTGAAAATTGTTTGAAAATGTGAAGTGTTATGAAATGTTTTTGAAGGAGTGAGCAAGTACTTAAGAGGAACCTACCCTATGATTAAATCTTTACTGTTCTTGAATGTTCTTTCAATGGTAAGACTATCCCTATTATTAAGGAATATGTAGTCATTACCTTGGATGTTTTAAGGGACACGTGAAGGGTCATCTGTGTTTAGGCAACTGTAAGGTGTCTTAGCATTTCGAAGGGACTTATCATCTTTTATTCGAAAGGGACAAGATCATTTACGAAGGCAACATCGAAGGGACTTGATCTTATAATCGTAAAGGGACAAGATGATATTTTTAAGAGAAGGGACCTTGCTTTTAAACACCTTACTTGACCTTTTGGTTTAGGCAACATGAGGGATATCCTTATGAAGTTTAATTAGAAAATGATTTAGATATTCTTTTTAGAAATTATTTTAATTGTTTTAAAGAATAAAATAAAGAATTAATAAAAATAAACAAAACAAAAACCAAAAAAAACAGGACCTGGGATTTGAACCCAGGTCCTTTACCTGGATAAACAGAGGCATAACCACTGGGCTGGCGCGCGCTAGCTGATAGTAAACCACTTCAAGTTTGTTTTGTTGTCACCCTGGAAAACAAAAGAAATTAAAGCAAAAAAATTCATTCGGCTGGTTTCGAACCCAAGCCCTTCAGTCCATCATGCACACACCAAAACCAACTGAGCTACGCGCTCATTGTGATATGTAAACGGCATCAATTTGTTTTAAGCCTTGTCAATATTTCAAATATGATTTTCGCGCCAGACTGCTTCATCTCCTACCTCTGGACCTGCGAATCTTGCTACGAATTTTACCACAAATTTTCCTGCGAATTTCATCATGTACAGAACCTACGAATTTCAAACATCAACAAAACAGTAAAAATTTTACAAATTGATTAGTGAAACATGATCCTCAGAGCTCCTACAATCTTCCTATGTTCTTAGAATTAATTTATTTTAGCCCAATCGCAAAACCCTAATGGAGGCCGAAAACCCTAACAATGGTGGATTTTGCTATAGTCCATAAAAATCAAATCAAACCATCCAGAAAGCTTCGAAACTTCATAACAAAAACAAATCAATAGTTAGTTTCAATTTATAATGCTTAAGTATATGAAATCGAAAACAAGTTATATGAGTATGAAATTGCATTCGGTTATGCCATATGAGCAAGCTTCAAGTGTTTTTGAGAGCTGGGATAGGTTTAGTGATGTCCAAAGATCCTTCATGTGTTCTTAAAATACCTTTAAACCCCTTGTAATGAGAAAACCGAATTTGAGTTTTGAATGGTTTTTTGTGAAGTTTGAACAATGTGCAAGAGGCTGGGAATTCGTGAATAGTGCTTGTCCTTGTGTTGTTTATATATGGGTGAATGAATTAGGTCAAAATCTTTAACAATTTTGTGGATATTTGATCCTTGGGAGATTGAAAAAGATTAGCTCTTAAATTTTGAAATATCTTGATCTAGCCTTGCTATTTTAGAATGATCCTCATTATTCTTGTATCAATCAAATCCAAATATAATTTATGACCTTCTAGAAACCAAATCAATTTAAATCTCCATTATTTTATATTTTATTTGAATTTAAAATGATTTTTAATATAAAAAATCATAATAAATAAAAATAAAATGAATAAAATTATGAAAATATTAATTTAATTTCGTGCATGATGTCATGGAACTAATTGGATCACAAAAAAGCAAGCCCATTTGGTGAATTATGGTTTTAAGACCCCATTTGCTTCATAAACCTCTCAAAAATTTCCCAACTTTGCAAGGGCACAAATCCTTCAATTTTAATGCTATGAAGGTGTTCTTGGACATTTTGTAAATCTTAAAGAGTCCTATAACCAACCTCTTTGGTCTCATATCCATATATTATACCATTCTCAAGTTATGCTCTTTGGAAGTTGTTGACTTTTTGTTGACTTTTAAAAGGACCTATAATGTCTTAGCTCATACCTTCCAAATGAAGCATTTTTGGGCTTGGCTTGTGAGACACAAAGTTGTAGAGAATTCAATTTCCTTCAAAATGAGCTTTTGATGGAAAAATTTTGATGAAGCATGTGAAAGTTATGGCTGGTCAAAGTTCAGTTGACTTTTCCTATGAAAACCCTAATTTAGAAACTCCTGATTCTTGATGATCTGAAATCTCCTTGATGAATTATGATCAATCCTTGATCAAATAATGAATTTTACTTCATATACTTGATGTTGGCAAAAAAAATCATGAAGTTTGACTTTGGTTTGACCACAGTTGACCTCAGTTTGACTTTTTAACTGCTTTGACTGATTTTAACCTATCTGATCATCTGACTGAGCAAATCTTTTGGGAAAGTCTTGAAACTTGACATGGGGATTCTTGAACACATATAAGATGCTATGAAGCTCACTTGAAGTCTTGGAAATCCATTTAGCCTGATGAAAGTCAAAACCCTAGTTTAGGATGCATTGCTTAGGAGGATGCATTGTCTGAGGGAATTGTCAAACTTGTCAACCAATTGTGAACCTTGTGAACCTTGTAAACCTCATGAGATTTCTTGTGAACCTTTTGAACCTTGTGAAGCTCTTAGTACCCAATGTCTTGTCTTGTGGAGGGCAAATTTTGGGGTGCAACAGCTTCCCCTGTTCAATTTTCTGAAACTTGAGGGGTTAGATTGGTATATGTGTCATTCATGACCTGGAAGGTTGAAGGGGATTGGACACAAAAGCCCAAAAATTTGCACTCGCCGGTGCGTAAAGTAACACTGATGATTGATTGTATATGCTTAAGTGGGCTTTAAGATGCCACATGGAAGAACTGGAAATGGGCTTAGAGATGCCATCTGAAGAACTGGAGATGGGCTTAGAGATGCCATCTGAAGAACTGGAGATGGGCTTAGAGATGCCATCTGAAGAACTGGAGATGGGCTTAGAGATGCCATCTGAAGAACTGGAGATGGGCTTAGAGATGCCATCTAAAGTATTAAGATGTGATGATGTCTTTATGTTGATACTGGATATCAGTACTAGGTCTTCGTATAGGCCGTCTCTGAATCGTTTATGCAACTTAGTTTGAATTGTTGAATAGACCAGTAGAAATAAATCTTTGTGTCGATTATCTCTTCTGGAAATATCTTGGATTAGGGAATGGATCTTTCTACAGACCGTTTGCCTACTCTCCAAGGTCAAAAGAACGTCAGGATTAGTTCTTCTGAAAAATATCTTGAACCAGGGAATGGATCTTTGTATAGACTGTTTGCCTGCTATTCAAGGGCCAAAAGAACATCATGATTAGTTCTTTTGAAAAATATCTTGAACCAGGGAATGGATCTTTGTATAGACTGTTTGCCTGCTATTCAAGGGCCAAAAGAACGTCAGGATTAGTTCTTCTGAAAAATATCTTGAACCATGGAATGGATCTTTGTACAGATCGTTTGCCTGCTATTCAAGGGCCAAAAGAACGTCAGGATTAGTTCTTCTGAAAAATATCTTGAACTAGGGAATGGATCTTTGTATAGACCGTTTGCCTGCTATTCAAGACAAGATAGATGAAATCTTTTGGAAATATCCTGGATTAGGGAATGGATCTTCTTACAGACCGTTTGCCTACTATCTGAGGACATCTTTAGTAATGTATGGAATATTTCTGACCTGTTGTAAGTTGTTGATGCTGTTTTATCTGCATATAATCATCCTGCAAGGAAAAGGTTAGTTTATGCAAATATGTATGCATGTATAGTATGATGCACCTAAGTAAATATATTATGCATTATGTATATGCTATGGTATGATATAAATGACGTATGTATGAACCATGCAGCCTGAAGCGTCTGGATATCTTTGTATAACAACTGTTGGCTAGGGAAAATAAATCCCGATTCGTCGCTGAAGAATATGAGGAACTCGTTTCCGTCTCGTTTGATAGTATAGTATTCATAACCTCCCATCTTCGTTCGTCGTACTTCTATTGAAGGAATAAGTTCTTGAGTATCCCGACTGAGGATAAAAGAGATGGACATAAATTCCAGGGGAGATGTGACTCGAAGTATCTATGATGATAGATTTGCCCTACTGGGGATTTGTAGCTATCTTGTGGGGATGAACCGGCGAAGCTTCGTTGAATTCCTTCCCTCGTTCGTCCTTAGTAAATACTATTAAGGCATTTTCATGCATTTCTGGTAAACATCAATCATATTAAGCATTTCTGGTAAACATCAATCATATTCAAAAGCATACATACATTCAAACACAACCAATGGACGTTTCGCTTATGTAAATAGGGTAAAAGTAAATATGGATTCAAAGATGAAATTTTATTTATATCACAAAGTGACCTATACACAGGCAAGTTTGTACAAGGAGACAGAAATCCTAGTAAGAGGAATTTGTCATAAAGTTTTTACAAAACAAAAGAAAAACAGCTATGTGGGAAATAATCCTATTGAGTTTCAATTCTACTATTGCCATTATCTTCAAGTATCTCATCTTCTGCTGTTGAGACGGAAACGATTGGATTGATCTTTATCTGTTCGAACTTGAGTTAAGTAGCACAACTGGTTGGAGTTTACATGGGTGATCCAAACGAGACATAGTCATACGCTTTAATCCCTAACTTTTGCCTGGATCGCCCTTTCAGGTTTTCAATCCACCGGGATACCCTTTTTTGCCCAAGCCACCTTTTCAGGTTTTCGACTTGCTGGGTGTACATTTTGTTTTATATATATATATATATCCCTAACTTTTGCCCGAACCTTTTTGGTTCGCCGGGATGCCCTTATTTTTTCCTAGGCCAGTCAACCTAGCGGGTCTCTTTTTATGCGTAGTATTTTTTAACTATGTCTGCGTTTACGGGTTGTGGGAAGTCTTCACCATCCATAGTAGTATGCATCATGGCACCTCCTGAGAATACTGTTTTGACTACAAATGGTCCTTCATATGTAGGAGTCCACTTGCCCCTAGGATCACCCTGTGGTAATATGATACGCTTGATTACCAAGTCACCAACCTGATATACCTTTGGCTTAACCTTCTTATTAAAAGCTTTGATCATCCGTTTCTGGTACATCTGGCCATGACAGACAACTGCTAACCTCTTCTCATCAATCAAATTTATCTGGTCAAGTCGAGTCTGAATCCACTCATCTTCATCCAAGCCTGCATCCTTCATGATTCTTAAGGAAGGGATCTGAACTTCAATGGGCATAACTGCTTCCATACCATAGACTAAGGAGAATGGAGTTGCCCCTGTTGAAGTACGTATTGTAGTACGATAACCATGAAGAGAAAATGGTAACATCTCATGCCAATCCTTGTAAGTAACGGTCATCTTCTGTAGAATCTTCTTAATGTTCTTATTAGCAGCTTCTACTGCCCCATTCATCTTTGGACGATACGAAGAAGAGTTGTGATGCTTAATCTTGAACTGTGTGCAGAGATCAGTAATCATAGTGTTGTTCAGATTAGAGCCATTGTCAGTAATAATCCTCTCAGGGATGCCATACCTACATATGAGATTATTCTTAATAAATCGGGCCACCACATTCTTAGTAACAGATGCAAATGAAGCTGCCTCCACCCACTTTGTAAAGTAATCAATAGCAACCAGGATGAAACGATGCCCATTAGAAGCAGTAGGTTTGATCTCACCAATCATATCAATGCCCCACATGGCAAAAGGCCAAGGAGCAGTCAACACATTCAATGGAGATGGAGGTATATGTACTTTATCAACATAGATTTGACACTTATGACATGTTCTAGAATGTTGATAGCAGTCAGCTTCCATGGTAGACCAATAGTAACCTGCTCTCAATATCTTCTTTGCCATGGTATGACCACTAGAATGAGTGCCAAAGATCCCATCATGCATATCTTCCATAATCTCAGTTGCTTCCTTCTTATCCACACAACGAAGCAGAGTTGAATCATGATTGCGTTTGTACAAAATGCCATTACTCAAAAAGAACTTAGCAGAAAACCTCCTCAGAAACTTCTTATCTTTGACAGATGCCCCTTCAGGGAACTCCTGAGCTTCAAGATATCTTTTCACTTCATAGAACCAAGGCTTCTCTTCTGCTTCTTCAGTGTCAATCTCATTGCAGTATGCAGGCTTCTCAAATCTGTCAATAGTAATCTTGGGAGCTTCATCATCCCAGCTAATCTCAAACATGGATGCCATGGTGGCTAGTGCATCTGCCAACTGATTTTCTCTTCGTGGAATATGCCCAAAGGTAATCTCTTAAAAATATGGGATCAAAGACAACACATGCTCTCTATAAGGAATGAGATTATCATGTTTGGTATCCCAATCTCCTTTGATCTGACTTACTACCAGGGCTGAATCTCCATACACGTCTAGGAACTGAATCTTCATATCAATGGCAACTTTGATACCCAGGATACATGCCTCATACTCAGCCATGTTATTGGTACAATAGAAACAAAGTCTTGCAGTAATCGGGGTATGACAACCTTCAGGGGAAATAATCACAACACCAACACCATTACCCGGTGCATTAGAAGCTCCATCAAAAACAATAGTCCATCGGGATCCTTGTTCAGGTCCGTCATATTGTCCAGGTTCTTTAGTAATAATCTTCATCAGGGAACTCAAAACTCATTGACTGGTAATCATCCACTGCTTGATGAGCCAAATGATCAGCTACAACACTTCCTTTAATGGCCTTCTGGGTAGTATACTGTATATCATATTCTGTCAAGATCATTTGCCATCTTGCTATTTGTCCTGAGAGAGCAGGTTTCTCGAATATGTACTTGATTGGATCCATCTTCGAAATCAATAAGGTAGTATGAGTCAACATATACTGTCTTAGTCGGCGAGCAGCCCATGCCAAAGCACAACAAGTTTTCTCGAGCAGTGAGTATCTTGTTTCACAGTCAGTAAACTTTTTGCTAAGGTAGTATATTGCCTGCTCTTTTCAACCAGACTCGTCATGTTGCCCCAATACACACCCCATTGAGTTGTCTAACACTGTTAATTATATAATCAAGGGTCTTCCATCAATTGGTGGCATCAAAATGGGAGGTTCTAGAAGATATTTCTTGATTTCATCAAATGCTGTCTGGCACTCATCATTCCATTCCATTACCTGATCTTTCTTCAACAACTTGAAGATTGGCTCACAGGTAGCAGTTAATTGGGAAATAAATCTTGCAATGTAATTCAATCGTCCCAAGAAACCTCTAACTTCCTTCTCAGTACGGGGAGCTGGCATCTCTTGTATAGCTTTCACTTTTGCAGGGTCTACTTCAATACCTTTTCCACTGACGATGAAACCCAAGAGTTTACCAGACCTTACTCCAAAAGTACATTTGTTTGGGTTCAATCTCAACTTGTATTTCTTCAACCTTTCAAACAACTTATGCAGATGATCAAGATGTTGCTCTTCATTCTGGGACCTGGCTATCATATCATCCACATATACCTCTATCTCATGATGAATCATATCGTGAAACAAAGCCACCATAGCACGCTGATATGTTGCCCCGGCATTCTTCAAACCAAATGGCATCACCTTATAGCAAAAGGTGCCCCACTGTGTAACAAATGTAGTCTTCTCCATATCTTCAGGTGCCATCTTGATTTGATTGTAACCAGAGAAACCATCCATGAAAGAGAATACCTTATGTTGAGCAGTGTTGTCTACTAAAACATCAATATGTGGAAGTGGAAAGTCATCTTTGGGGCTGGCCTTATTCAAATCCCTGTAATCTAAACACATATGTACCTTACCATCTTTCTTAGGTACCGGTACCACATTTGCAACCCATTGAGGATAAGAAGTCACAGCTAAGAACCCGGCATCAAACTGTTTCATCACCTCTGCCTTAATCTTCTCTGACATTTCAGGACGCATGCGACGAACCTTTTGCTTCTTTGGACGACAATCTTCTTTTACCGGTAAACGGTGAACCACAATGACTGTATCCAACCCTGGTATATCTTCATAGGACCAAGCAAAGATCTCCACATAATCATGTAACATCTGAATCAATCTGCTCTTAACACCATCCTCTAATTCAGCCCCTATCTTGACCTCTTTCCTGTTTTCTTCAGTTCCCAGATTCACAACTTCGACTGGATCTTCATGTGGTTGTATAGCTTTCTCTTCTTGTTGTAACAACTTAGCAAGCTCTACAGGTACTTCACAATCTTCCTCCTTTCCATCTTCAGCTTGATAGATCGGATTCTCGAAATTATAATTGGCAATAGTAGAACTGTTATCAACAGGATCCAGAGTGGATGAGGATCTGCATTTTAGTGATGTGGGTGTGTGTAAGAACACATAGCTGATAAAACAAAAATAAAAGAAAGACAAGGAACACAATATTTACGAAAACGAAACGTCCACTGATTTTTATTGAATGAAGTATGCAAATGAAATGACATCCCGAAACAAGCATACCATTGTACCCCGGGTAAGGCACAAGGCTTAAGAGTTTAATTGTTCAAAAATTACAAACTTAAAAGTAACAACACAGTAATAGTATTTACTCCTGACTAAAGGAGATAGGAATAACATCTTCAGCCTTCCAATTATTGAGCCCATCACCCACAGTAGGAAAAATCCAGGCATCCAGGTTGTAGTCTTCATCGTAGTCACCCACAACATTGATCTGATCTTTCATAATCCCTTGATTAGTGATACGAACAGCACGAGCACGACGAACAACCTTCTGGGACTCTGCAGTGAAACCCAAACCAAACTTGTCAAACTTGTAAGGAATGTCGGGAAGTTGACCCCAAATAGTACAACCATCTTCTTCAACCACAACTCTAGCATCTTTGAGGGAGGCCATTGTTGGAGGTACTCTGGTAACTACAAGAACTCTTTTGACAGCAGGAGGAGCTTCAGCAGTAGGAACAACCCAAGGAACTACTTTGAATGTCTGGCACGAAGTCTCAACATATTCCCCTTCCACTTCAAGATATTTAAATGTGTTCACATGGCTAATCATATATCCTTCCTCTCCGTAAACAGTGACAACCTTTCCCCTTACTGGATATCTCAGCTTCTGATGTAAGGTGGAGGTCACAACACCTGCCCCATGGATCCAGGGGTGCCCAAGCAAATAAGAGTACGAAGGACGAATATCCATTACATAAAAGGTAGCATTGAAGACTTGAGAACCTACTTTTATTGGGAGATCTATTTCTCCGTGCACCACTCTTCTTGAGCCATCAAAGGCCTTCACCACTATATTACTTGGTCTCAACACAACATCTTCAGGACTAAGCTTGTTTAGAACCTATTTGGGCAACACATTTAGTGAAGAACCATTGTCTATTAACACATGTGACAGGGTAGTGCCCCTACATTCAATAGAGATATGTAAAGCTCTGTTATGATCCCTCTTGGCAGGAGTCAAATCAACATCAGAAAAGCCTAACCCATTATCATAGGTCAGGTGTGCAACACAATTCTCAAATTGATCTATAGAAATTTCATTTGGTACATGAGCAGTCTTCAGGAATT
The DNA here is from genome assembly GCA_963966055.1 of Lathyrus aphaca. NCBI lineage: Eukaryota > Viridiplantae > Streptophyta > Magnoliopsida > Fabales > Fabaceae > Lathyrus > Lathyrus aphaca. The sequence goes on from OZ014520.1 coordinate 564,608,494, forward strand.
TAATCAAGGCTTTAGCATGAGCCTCAGAACACAACAATAAAGACAACATGGAAATCTTGGAGGGAGTATGTCCCAATTGAACAACAATATCATAATCACTCTTGCGAATGATCTTCAGGACTTCTTCCATCTGCTTAGAAAGATCATCAGCAGTTGGGGTCTCAGTTGGCACAGGTTCTATAACAGGACCTTTGCCCCGGGCATCAGTGTTTGTTGCAGCAGTGGAGGTAGTAGTTGGAGTAACTGTATTCTTGGAGGTAGCCGGAGGAGAGAAAATTCTTCCACTTCTCGTGATCTTACTAGATCCAGCAATATTATCAACATCAAGGTTTTCATCAGCAACAGGTGTATCAGCTAAGGGTTCCTGTTTAACACCATGGATATAAACATCAGAACCGTAATGCCAAGGTATAGCTTTATCAGAAGTATACGGAATAGGACCAGGAGTGGTAATAATCATAGGACCCACTTTAGCTTCAACAACAGTCCTCACAGGGCCTTCAACAGTAATCTTAATTGGACCCTTATGAGTAATCTTGACAGGGCCCTTGGAAGTAATCCTCACTGGCACTTTATCAACCATATCCACCTCTTCAACCTTCGCACCTTGAGTTATATGTTCAACCATGCTCTCCACAGAAGGTGTCCTCTCAAACAATATGGTGTAATTTTCCATGAGGCGTTAAATACCATCCTTCAACTTCCAGCAGCTATCAGGTTTATAAGCACAATAGAAACAATCTTCATTACAACCTGGAAAGAACCCAGCTTGTACTAACTTCTTCTTAATAACAGACAATGGTGTAGTCACATCTGCAACTGAGGAAATATGTGAAACTTCATCAATGGCATTAACAGTCTTCTCATGATTTGGCATGGGAGCACTAATCACATTTGGAGTACCAGGAGGGTCAAACTCAATTTCTCCAGCATCAATCATATCTTGAATCTTGTTTTTCAATATCCAGCAGTTGTTGGTATCATGTCCCTGACAATTTGAATGATATGCACATCGTGCATTAGGATTGTACCTAGGAGAGGTAACATTAGGATTATGAGGAGGGTCCTTCAAAGTAATGAGTTCACCCTTCAACAAGTGTTGCAAGGCTTGGGCCAGTGACATGTTGATCTTGGTGAACTGTCTTCTAGGCCTCTGCTGATTGCCCTGTGGTGGCTTTGGTGTTGCAGGAGTAGGATTGGAGATATGAACTGCACTCACAGATTGGTGCCTCCTATTACGACCAGGTTGACCATAAACAACATTTGACTCCTTCTTCCCACTAGGGGGCTTCTTTGCAGTACTTGATGAAGAGGCACCCACCTGTATCTTGCCACTTCTTATGCCGCTTTCTACACGCTCTCCCGTCATTATCAGTTCAGTGAAGCCAGATGATGAGCTTCCAATGAGATGACTATAAAAAGGACCATTCAACGTACTCATAAACATATCCACTAATTCCCTGTCAGTCATAGGAGGTTGAACTCTACCAGCCAAGTCTCTCCACTTCTGGGCATACTCCTTGAAATTCTCCTTAGCACCCATAGACATGCTTTGGAGTTGCATGCGAGTAGGTGCTAGATCAGCATTGTATTGGTATTGCCTATAGAAGGCCTCAGCAAGATCATTCCAATCACGGATATTGACACTCTCCAATTGATAGTACCATTCCAATTGAGCTCCAGACAAGCTCTCTTGGAAGAAATGGATCCACAACTTCTTATCAACAGTATGGGGTTGGATCCTCCGGACATAGGACCTCAAATGTAGCTTGGGGCATGAGACCCCATCATATACTACAAAAGCAGGGACCTTGAAACCAATGGGTATAACCACTCCAGATATCAAACTCAGATCTTCAAAATCCAACCCAGAAGACTTTTGCAATTCCATAACATCCATTCTATCCACCAGCATCTTGAACTTATCTTCATTAGGATCATGATAGTAATTTGCTTCAGAATCAGAATCCCCCATAGTATTATGGAGACTGCCTCCCTCTTTCTCAGACTCTTCAGACTCATAATCTTCAACCTGTTCCTTGGTCTTGACAGGACCTTTGGACCTTCTTCCCAGATTAATAAGACCTCTTGATCTTCTAGTCTTCTTAGTCTTCTTAGCCAGCAATGTCTTCAATTCATCCTGTCCCTTGGACAAGTTCAGGATCAGCTCCTGGAATTGTGCACTCTGTGCTTGGAGATCTTTGACTGTCTGTTCAAGAGCCATTTCTGCTGAAATAAACAGCGAGAAGATAAGATACCTGTACATAAGAAACCTGTGATGCAATGATATGGTGGATAAATGCGTATGCAATGTTTTCAAGGACCGCAGGATTTAAATTTGTTTAAACAATCAAAAGGTAAACTTTTATTAGTAATAAATTTGTTTTCCCCTTGGGCTTATAATAAAAAATGAAATAAACACAAAAGATGGGGTTTTAAGTCTCCCATGGACGTTTCCTCTTTGTGTTGAGGTATGAGTTGAGATTCCGCTCCTCGTGAAGTTGCTTTGTTAACTCCAGGATTCTTTCTTGACTTGCTTTGTAATGAGTCTCAAAAGTATCCCTTTGCTCCTTCAACTGGATCCAGGACCTCTGTAAATCTTCCATGTCAGTGGGCATGTCTGGATGAAGGATGATATAAGAAGTATCTCCTTCAGCAACTGGCTCCATAGTAACTGGCAAGATGGCAGGATATGGCATCATAAGAGTCTGAGCACGAGATCGCAACCATCTGAGATAAGCTTCCATAGGAATAATGTACTTGGGCTCTAGAGTCTTGCTGTCAACCTTGTTCACTTTACCCCATGCTCGTATGAGCCTTTGACGGTAACCTTGCAGATCGTTGTCGTAGTCAAACACAATACCCTGAATCAACATGTCATGAGGACCATCACTCCGAGCGTAACCAAACTGACGTAAAGCTAAAGAAGGGTTGTAAGTAATGCCTCCTCTTATGCCTAGAAGTGGAACATTAGGGAACTCCCTACAACGGTCAATGATAGTAACATTCTCCATAGATCTAGAGCACCAATGAATATCTGAATGAGAGAGTGACATGATCCTCTTGGACCACCTGAACCCTTGTTCATTCTTCATCACTGATCGAGGTAGGTGAGAAATAAACCACCTAGACAATAAAGGTGTGCAGCACATCAGAGTTCCTCGTGCCTTCGTAGTACGAGTGTGGAGAGAATGTAGGATGTCTCCAAGCAATGTAGGCACTGGGTTATAAGTCAGGAATATGTTGAAGGAGTGAACGTCTATGAACTGATCTGGATTGGGGAACAACACTAAGCCATAAATCAACAAGGCTAAGATCTCCTCAAAAGCATCATAGCTCATAGCCTTCAAGAACACTTGAGCCTTCTCTATCAACACCTTAGAAAGAATACCCTTAACTCCACTCCTCGTTTCTAGGACAATGTCTGATTTCTTCAAATGTAGAGCTGCAGCAATGATTTCAGGTTTAGGCTCTTTTTCCAAGCGTGTGAAGGGTTTCTGATCAAGAATAGGTATACCCAGAAGCTTGGAGAACTCCTCCATTGTAGGAACCAGCTGATAGTCGGGGAATGTGAAGCAATGGTGTTTAGGATCAAAGAACTGAAACAGAACACTCATCATGTCTTCATTGAACCCTGAAGTGACTAGATCAAGTAGGTACCCATGCTTCTGGATGAACTGGGAGTTTTCAGAAACTTGAGAGACCAATTCTTTAAGCTTAGGAGGTATTCCTACAAAGTTGATCCGGATAGTGTTCCTACGAGCAGAAGCCATGACCTGCAACAAAGAACAAAGATAAATCCTTTGGTCCTTGAAATGGTTAGTGAAAATGTTATGCTTATGATGTATGATGATGTTATGATGTTATGCTCAATCACAAACATGTGGCACACACAAACAAGTCACACAATAGCCATAGGTTTGAAGGTTTGCATGAGGTTTAAAGGTAAGTACCCTCCCTTAAAGTTTAGTTGGTTCATCCTGTCCTATAAAGTAACCAGGTTCTAAGGGATCTCAATATCATTGATCCTTCACAAGGGTGGTTGTTCAGTAGGAAACTTACTTGCCAACCAAAACCCTCCAAGTTTAGAATCTCAATGAGCGTAGTACCGAGTATCAACCAACTTCAGTCTTCACCAAAGCTGGTTATCTCACTACTTTTCTAAAGGCCAAGATGGGATAACTAGGGTTCTAAAAGTCAGTTAGTGTATTGACAACATATGGCAACCTCATATTATCCTCAACTTTACTTAAGGAACATAAGCACCAACCAAGAAGTCACACTAACTATGGCCACCAGATCAACCATATCGGTATACGCCGTACAGTTTCCTTGGTCTATTGCCATTTACCTAAGGTACACTAGATCCGGGTTAGGATCTTTCACACGTAAGAGCACCCAACAAAATAAGTATAAAGGAAACAAGGAAAACAATTTTAAAGTGATCTAATTCCTATGGGTACTCCTCTTTTATTAAATCCCCAGCAGAGTCGCCAGTTCTGTAACACGGTGGGAGAACTGACTTTAGTTAAATGTTGCGGATAACAAGAGTCGCCACTGACTTTATTTTATCCAAAGGAAAGGGCATAAAAGAACAGGAAAGACCTTAAAAGATTTTTGGGTTCGGGGGGTAGGTTATGTAAAGGGAAGGTGTTAGCACCCTTTACATCCATGGTTATCCATGGGCTCTTAGTTACTTAGCTCACTTTAAATTGTTTTAAGAAGTGTAGTGTGTGATTAAAAATTTTCTTAAGTACTTTATAATGATCCTTGTACGGATATATATATATAAAAACTTTGTTTTGAAAATTGTTTGAAAATGTGAAGTGTTATGAAATGTTTTTGAAGGAGTGAGCAAGTACTTAAGAGGAACCTACCCTATGATTAAATCTTTACTGTTCTTGAATGTTCTTTCAATGGTAAGACTATCCCTATTATTAAGGAATAGGTAGTCATTACCTTGGATGTTTTAAGGGACACGTGAAGGGTCATCTGTGTTTAGGCAACTGTAAGGTGTCTTAGCATTTCGAAGGGACTTATCATCTTTTATTCGAAAGGGACAAGATCATTTACGAAGGCAACATCGAAGGGACTTGATCTTATAATCGTAAAGGGACAAGATGATATTTTTAAGAGAAGGGACCTTGCTTTTAAACACCTTACTTGACCTTTTGGTTTAGGCAACATGAGGGATATCCTTAAGAAGTGAGATGGCGATCAAAGATCGACTTACGTGTGTGCGTGTATAAGTTCATATATTTATCTTATAATTAGTGATCTAAATTGATTTTAAAAGCAAACATATTATCACTCCCTATTTTACTAACCATAGCAATATATTTATAAATAAATAAACAATAAAATACTACGACAATTACATGGCTTGTACAGTTACATTATAATAAAACAATTTAAATAATAATTATAAAATAAAATAATAAACATAAGCAATAAATAAAAGGGTTAGTAATGACAAAAAAAAAGAGGTTAGCACAAAATATAAAATATATACAAGCTAATTAAAATTAAACAAACATTTTTTAGAATTTTTTGATATAAAAATAGAATAATAAAGATCATATATTAATTTATTTACAAAATAAACATGATTAATGATTTAATTATATATATAAGTACAAAAATAATTAAAGTGAGAAATTAAAGTTTTTAAAAGAAAATTAGGGTTTTTAGTAATTAGAAAATAAATTAGGGTTTTTAAAAATATTAGGGTTTCTAATTTAATTTACAATATAAATATATACATATTAATAAATATTATTTAAAAAAACATATAAAGAAATAAATATATTAATTGAGTATTTTGAGAAAATAATATAAATTTTAAAAGAAGATGAAGTTTAATTAGAAAATGATTTAGATATTCTTTTTAGAAATTATTTTAATTGTTTTAAAGAATAAAATAAAGAATTAATAAAAAAAAAACAAAAAAAAACAGGACCTGGGATTTGAACCCAGGTCCTTTACCTGGATAAACAGAGGCATAACCAATGGGCTGGCGCGCGCTAGCTGATAGTAAACCACTTCAAGTTTGTTTTGTTGTCACCCTGGAAAACAAAAGAAATTAAAGCAAAAAAATTCATTCGGTTGGTTTCGAACCCAAGCCCTTCAGTCCATCATGCACACACCAAAACCAACTGAGCTACGCGCTCATTGTGATATGTAAACGGCATCAATTTGTTTTAAGCCTTGTCAATATTTCAAATATGATTTTCGCGCCAGACTGCTTCATCTCCTACCTCTGGACCTGCGAATCTTGCTACAAATTTTACCACAAATTTTCCTGCAAATTTCATCATGTACAAAACCTACGAATTTCAAACATCAACAAAACAGTAAAAATTTTACAAATTGATTAGTGAAACATGATCCTCAGAGCTCCTACAATCTTCCTATGTTCTTAGAATTAATTTATTTTAGCCCAATCGCAAAACCCTAATGGAGGCCGAAAACCCTAACAATGGTGGATTTTGCTATAGTCCATAAAAATCAAATCAAACCATCCAGAAAGCTTCGAAACTTCATAACAAACACAAATCAATAGTTAGTTTCAATTTATAATACTTAAATATATGAAATCGAAAACAAGTTATATGAGTATGAAATTGCATTCGGTTATGCCATATGAGCAAGCTTCAAGTGTTTTTGAGAGCTGGGATAGGTTTAGTGATGTCCAAAGATCCTTCATGTGTTCTTAAAATACCTTTAAACCCCTTGTAATGAGAAAACCGAATTTGAGTTTTGAATGGTTTTTTGTGAAGTTTGAACAATGTGCAAGAGGCTGGGAATTCGTGAATAGTGCTTGTCCTTGTGTTGTTTATATATGGGTGAATGAATTAGGTCAAAATCTTTAACAATTTGTGGATATTTGATCCTTGGGAGATTGAAAAAGACTAGCTCTTAAATTTTGAAATATCTTGATCTAGCCTTGCTATTTTAGAATGATCCTCATTATTCTTGTATCAATCAAGTCCAAATATAATTTATGACCTTCTAGAAACCAAATCAATTTAAATCTCCATTATTTTATATTTTATTTGAATTTAAAATGATTTTTAATATTAAAAATCATAATAAATAAAAATAAAATTATGAAAATTATGAAAATATTAATTTAATTTCGTGCATGATGTCATGGAACTAATTGGATCACAAAAAAGCAAGCCCATTTGGTGAATTATGGTTTTAAGACCCCATTTGCTTCATAAACCTCTCAAAAATTTCCCAACTTTGCAAGGGCACAAATCCTTCAATTTTAATTCTATGAAGGTGTTCTTGGACATTTTGGAAAGCTTAAAGAGTCCTCTAACCAACCTCTTTTGTCTCATATCTATATCGTTTACCATTCTCAAGTTATGCTCTTTGGAAGTTGTTGACTTTTTGTTGACTTTTAAAAGGACCTATAATGTCTTAGCTCATACCTTCCAAATGAAGCATTTTTGGGCTTGGCTTGTGAGACACAAAGTTGTAGAGAATTCAATTTCCTTAAAAATGAGCTTTTGATGGAAAAATTTTGATGAAGCATGTGAAAGTTATGGCTGGTCAAAGTTCAGTTGACTTTTCCTATGAAAACCCTAATTTAGAAACTCCTGATTCTTGATGATCTGAAATCTCCTTGATGAATTATGATCAATCCTTGATCAAATAATGAATTTTACTTCATATACTTGATGTTGGAAAAAAAATCATGAAGTTTGACTTTGGTTTGACCACAGTTGACCTCAGTTTGACTTTTTAACTACTTTGACTGATTTTAACCTATCTGATCATCTGACTGAGCAAATCTTTTGGGAAAGTCTTGAAACTTGACATGGGGATTCTTGAACACATATAAGATGATATGAAGCTCACTTGAAGTCTTGGAAATCCATTTAGCCTGATGAAAGTCAAAACCCTAGTTTAGGATGCATTGCTTAGGAGGATGCATTGTCTGAGGGAATTGTCAAACTTGTCAACCAATTGTGAACCTTGTGAACCTTGTGAACCTCATGAGATGTCTTGTGAACCTTGTGAACCTCTTAGTACCCAATGTCTTGTCTTGTGGGGGGCAAATTTTGGGGTGCAACAAGTACATGCTTATTTCTCACTCATTTTCAAAACAAAATAGATCATGGTGATCAGCAAAGCATAAAGAACATTTCTATAACAAGAAAAACAAGTTATGTAAAATTTGTTCTTGAAGATACCTGAGATGGAGCTTCTTCAATCTGAGCTATTTGGCCTCTTCTTTGGTGCAAAATGATTCCAATGATCCTCCTGGTGATGCTTTGATGCTTGGAAGGAGTTTATAATGGCTGGTTTGAGTGGTTGTTCTTCAGCTGGTCCAAAATCGTGTTTCAGTTTTGGGTGCTTTTAGGCCGCAATGAAGGGTGGGAAATGATCCTCTTGTGATGCTGAGTTGATTGATGAAAGAAGTTTTGAGTTTGAGTGTGTGAGCAAAGTGTTTCGAAAGCTTTTGCTTTTGGGGTGATTTTGGGAAACTTGGTGATTATGTGGTTCCAGGCCTTTGTGATGTGTGTTATGAGTTGCTTTTGATCCACCTAACAAGCTTTGATAGGTCAGAAGAGTTGTTGTGGGCTATGGTGATTGGTATAGGCAATTTGCCAAAATGTCAACATAACTTGTACTTGAGGTATGGGCTGGCTCAGTGGCTGTTTCAAGGCATGGCTCGAGTCACCTTGGTTCAAGGATAGCCATGGAAGTCATACTTTGCAGCTGGCACAAGTGGAAGCATGGTTGTATGAGTTTTTGCAAGTTTTGTACATTTTAGCCCCTTTGTGATTTCTTTATGTGCAAGGCATAAAAACTTGAGATTCTTGGGCCAATTCTGATTCTTAGGCAATACACTATGTTTGTATGATGCCTAGAAGTGTATTAGAGGTCACAAAATGACTTGGTATGTGAATTTGCAAAAAATCCTTCTATGGCATGAAACCTAAAATTATGTGATTTTTGCCAACTTTGCAAAGCCATAACTTGAGTTCTATAATGAATTAGGACTTGTTCTTGTACTTTTTGAAAAGGGAATGATCCAATCTACAACTTTCATGACCAACAATTTTTCATTTGAAGCATTTTTGGTTGAGAAAGAGGAGGTTGAAAAACTTTCCCAAAATGGAAAGTTTCTATTACAAGTCATTTCCATTTTTGGCAACTTTTGGTTTAGCTCAATTTTCTTCAATTTTTTGAACTTCCCAGCACTTCAATGATCAAATAAAGATCATATAACTTCAATTTGATGAAAAATCCACTTTGGTTCCATTGTTGGGGGCCTCAAATGCCCTGATTTTGCTCTGACTTGCTCAAGAAGTTACCCAGTGAACAAATGACTTCCACAATGAATTTCTTCATCAAACTTGGTACACATGATCCTTATAACATATTGAGACCATTAGAAACAAGAATGACCAAAAAAATTGGAGTTATGGCCTCTGAAACCAAAACCCTAATTTCAGGTCATCTGTGTAGTGAAACCCTAGCTCTGCTTCCATGCTTTCCAAGTTCTTGTGATTTCTTGACTTACTTGATCTTTGAGGGATATAATATGATGATAGAACACACATGGACCCTCTTGGAATGATTGGAGACCTTTGGAGTGGCTCAGATGGATCTTTGGATTGCTCAGATCACAAACCCTAGATGCAGATGAACTTGAACTTATGCAGTGAAACAAAAATGTAATATGAGATGATATGCTTAAACTTATGCAAAAATGAAAGATCACAAGCCATGGTGTGAACTTAGTGAGGGCAAATTTTGGGTGTTTACACCATGTTACGTATCAGAGCAAACACCACTAACGTGAAGTACTTCTACTTCACTGACCACGAACTCTAACTACGCCTGAGCACCTACACATTACCCACGTAGAGGTAACATTCAAACAGAAGGGGTGAGATTCTTAAATCAATTAAATGAGGAAAATGATATAAATATAAAGCATATATCACATAAGTACAACAAAAACACACATATCACGACAAGAATCACCATCCAACTACACATCTACCACAAACACATCAATAACATATACATCCACATCATACATACCAATAACAATGAATGCAAAAGAGACTCAACCATAGACTCAATGCATGTGGTACCATTTAACGATCCTTGTTTCATGATCCATTTCCCGTCGGAACTCTCGACTCCTATTTCATGGTCCAGTATGATCCATATTTCATGTTCACACCCATGACCCCTGTTTCATGGTCACGTACGATCCCTATTTCATGACTGCACCAATAATTGTGATTAAATTCAATCACACCACCAGCAACGATTCCATCCAGGAATTTGGATAGACGTGGTTACCCTACCTTGGTATACCACCCTACCACTATGCACATGTCATGCACCAGCTATGACTATACGCAATGTCAACAACAACGGCTAATTCATGCAACAACATCAACTACAAAATGCGACAACATCAACAACAACGTACGACAACATCAACAACAACATATAACAACATCAATAACAACGTATAACAACATCAACATCAACAACATATAACAACATCAACAACATATAACAACATCAACAACAACGTATAACAACATTAACAACGACATGCAACAACAATAACAACACCTACTTATTCCTCATTACATCACCATCATTCATCCATTACTTGCATTTTAACCAACATACTTCATTATGTTACTACCACAACTCTACCCCTTTTCACCATTCAATCATGCAACTATAACCACAACACAACATGTTTATAACAACCATGAAACAAAATTTTACTACAACAAATCGTCTGCCTCAACATACTACAACAACCACATACTGCAACAAGTTCATACTACAACGGCTTAATGAAAACATACTATGACAAGTTAGCAACGATAACATACTATGACAAGTTAGCAACAACAACATACTATGACAAGTTAGCAACGACAACATATAACAACAACTCTACTACAACATATACACATTCATTTATTCATGTATTTCGCATAATCACATTTAATATTCAACAAAACAAGTGTATAACCTATCAATACATGCTCCTAACACCACCGCATCAACACAAAGCCACTAGCATATAGAATAATTAATTTCACATATATAAGTAAACCTACATCATGTATTCGCAAGTTTTACACAACAACATTCAACATTAACAAAATGCACGTATAAGCTTTATAGACCTACTCACACCATATCAACAACATACCAACCCTCCTAAAACATAAAACCTAAATTTTCATGAATTTTAATGAATTAAAAACACATTTTATCACTCCCAAGTCTCGTTAAGGACCCCCTCGCTTGCTAAGCGAGCAAGCCATTTTCCTTCATTTCAACACCTCCACCATTCTCTAAGGATATGCAACCTCCAATAAATCACAACAACACCTAACAATTTCTATTAATCGAATAAATAATTAAATATAGTAATAAAAGATATCAATCCCATAGAGACTAATGTCAACCTATTTGGTGTTTTTGGTTAAAAAGAAACTAAAACTAGAACTTAGAATAAAACTAAGAAAATAAGATAATAAAGAGAGACCGGAATATGGATTCCGTGTTCCTAAGGGACTATGTAGAATTTGGTTACTAATTACGATTATAACTTAGTTTCATAGAATAAATTGACTTAAAGGCTCGCCTCACGCTCTCGCGGTATTAACTAAAGTCACGTTCCCTAATCCCAAGATTTTGCTCTCGCTCGCTCGGTAACTAGGAAATATGTTTTGAAATCCAATAATATCCTAAAATTATCTAAAACTCTCTCGCTGTATTTAGATTTGTTTCCTAATTTCCATTATCTAGTTCGATCCCCCACGCTCTCGCAGTGCCGGTTCTAACCTTAATTAATTTCTCACTCTCGTGACAAAATCGTGTTAAGTAACCCCTCACTCTCGTGACAAAACTACTTAAATGTTAATCTGGAAATTAAGACCAAAAGCCGGTTCTAATCATAAATTGGCTCCTATTATTTTCTACCGAGTCTTGTTGATAATAATGGTCCTCATACGCCGGACTCAAGACTATTTAGCTAGACATGGGCAGGAAAATAAACACACAGATACAATAAATAACTAAAATCGAAAACATACTTTAGAAATTAAATAAGAAGACGATAAAATAAATAAAACATGCAATTAATAGATGCTTCGAATCATACATGAAATCTTGAATTCTTGAATCAGTTGCAGAAAAATAAAATACGAAAAAAATAGAATCCTAAAACTAATGGTGTGGTAGTTCCTCGATGTGAGAAACTACCACTTTTACATGGTATAATAAAACTGCTAAAAACTAAGAAGAATAATAAAAATAAGGTCCCATATTTAATTTAACTTGGTTCCTATTTATAGGTCTTGAATATGACTGTTGAAGGAGAAAATTTAGGAAATAATTTTGCTTGGGTTGAGAAATCCATGGAGTGACTTAGTTGGTTTTGAAGACTGAGCTGAGGGAGAGAAAAGGGAAGGAAATAGCTTCTGCTTGACTGAGTAATCTATGCAATTAAATTTCTTATAAAACGCTCATGACGGCTGCCCTAGGTGGTCTGACGGTCATCTTGACTACTTAGGATGTGACGGTCGCCACAGATGTGGGACAAGTGTCACACACCTAATCTGCAAATTTCATACTTTATGCTATCTGTCTTCTTTTCTTCCTCTTTTCTTCTTCATTCTTATTTCTTTCCTTCTTTTATAAATTAATCCGATTTAATTCAAGTTACCTAAAATCATAATAAATTTAGGCATAATAAAACATAAGTCAAGGAAAATAAATAAAATGAAACTAAAATCCATGTGAACCGCGTATAGAAATACAATACATTTTCGTGTTATAAAACTCCCCCACACTTAAAACTTTGCTTGTTCTCAAGCAAACAATGACTCGTATTGAAAATAATGCATACAGATACCCGTCCCAGGTTACCAACTCTACTTTGGTTAAGTTTGTGTCGATAGGTACTTGCTCACACACTAAGGATATCGTAACAACACAATTTCGATTTTGCGATCATTAACCTCCCTCTTATACAAACTAATCCAAATCATCTCATTATACCCAAGTATATCACTCATCCTTATTTCGTCCCTTTTCATTCTGGCACAATCACATTAAGCTCGTTATTCTATCACACACATGGTAGGACAACTTGTTAGTGACTATCATAACACCCCGATTTTTATTTAATTATTTAAATTGGATTGTTGTATTTTGATGTGTGGAAGAAAGAAAAGTATTATTTAATATGATATGAATTTAGATAAATTATATTATATTGAAATAATTAAAATATTTGGAAAATAAGGAGTTATTGCATGAAGTAGTTATTATAGACATGCATGATTGTCGTTGATGTTGCATGACACGTGCATGGTTGGGAATGGTATACCAAGGTAGGGTATGTCCATTTGGATCCCAGAGGAGATCGTTGTGATGTTGGTGCGGTCATGAAATAGGGATCGTACGTGACCATGGAATAGAGTTTGAGGGTGTTACCATGAAATACGGATCATACTGGACCACGAAAGAGGGGTCGAAAGTTCTGACGGGAACAATATCTTGAAATAGAGATCGAGCTATGGTAACACATGCTTAGAGTCGGTAGAGTCTCATTGCATGAATAGTTGTTGGTGTGCATGGTGTCGATATGTGTTGTGACGTGTTTGTTTGTTTGTGGTTGTTGAAAAGCGATGATCTATTTAATGATACTTGCCTTTATTCTTATTATTTTTCTCTTTTGTTTTTGTAAGTATCTCATCCCAAGATTTTGCTCTCGCTCGCCCGGTAACTAGAAAATATGTTTTGAAAGGCAATAATATCCTAAACTTATCTAAACCACTATCATTGTATTTAGAATTGTTGCCTAATTTCCACTATTCGGTTCGATCCCCACGCTCTCGCAGTGCCGATTCTAACCTTAATTAATTTCTCACTCTCGTGACAAAATTATGTTAAGTAACCCCTCACTCTCATGACAAAACTACTTAAATGTTAATCTAGAAATTAAAACCAAAACCCGGTTCTAATCATAAATTCGCTCCTATTATTTTCTACCGAGTCGTGTCGATAACAACAGTCCTCATACGCCGGACTCAAGACTCTTTTGCTAGACATGGGTAGGAAAATAAACATGCAGATACGATAAATAACTAAAATTGAAAACATACTTTAGAAATTAAATAAGAAGACGATAAAATAAATGATAATAACTAATACTAAATAAAATATGAAATCTTGAATAATACTAAATAATACTAAATAATAGATAAAATAAATTAAATAAAACGACGATAAAATAAATAATACTAAATAAAACATGAAATCTTGAATTCTTGAATCAGTTGCAAAAAAAAAAAATACGGAAGAAAAAAACAGAATCCTAAAACTAATGGTGTGGTAGTTCTTCGATTTGAGAAACTACCACTTTTACATGGTATAATAAAACTGCTAAAAACTAAGAAGAATAATCAAAAGAAGGTACCTTGTTCAATTTCACTTGGTTCCTATTTATAGGTATTGAGTACGTCTGTTGAAGGAGAAAATTTAGGAAATAATTTTGCTTGGGTTGAGAGATCCATGGAGTGACTTAGTTGGTTTTGAAGACTGAGCTGAGGGAGAGAAAAAAGGAAGGAAATAGCTTATGCTTGACTGAGTAATCCACGCAATTAAATTCCGTATAAAACACTCATGACGGTCGTCCTAGGTGGTCTACGGTCATCTTGACTACTTAGGGTGTGACGGTTGCCACAAATGTGGGACGGGAGTCACACACCTAATCTGCAGAATTTCATACTTTCTGCTATCTGTCTTCTTTTCTTCCTCTTTTCTTCTTCTTTCCTCTTTCTTTCCTTCTTTTATAAATTAATTTGATTTAATCCAAGTTACCTGAAATCGTAATAAATCTCAACATAATAAAACATAAATCAAGGAAAATAAATAAAATGAAACTAAAATCCATGTGAATCAGGTCTAGAAATACGATACATTTTTGTGTTATCACGTTACAACTCCTCCCACTTAGAGTATTTTCGTCCTAAAAAATTCACCGTATATGAACTACCTCGGATACACTCTTGCATCCAACAGTCAACTACTTTTCCACGAAAGACGACACCACGAATAACGCAAAACAACGATACAACTTATTGACGACAACCACATCAAGACGCTATTCTCAAGCAAGGTACTTTACAGCCAACTCAAGACACAAAATAATCAAGTTACGAACACACAAGTTCACTCTTGAACCGGAACATCACGATAGTTACCATCGTCTTAGTTAACACCTCCCTAATTCTCCATTGTAGGAATTAGCTACACACACCCAAACCATCATCATAAGCAACGGGGCAACAACAAAGATAAGAACACCAAAATCCATAACACGACATCACCATGACTAAACTACCAACTTCGTTATCATACGACATCCCAATAACCATTCTACGATTTACTAGTCGAACACATAACTAGTACACCCATCTTCCTAGTAGTACAAGATTAACAATTAAACTTTTCATCATCACACTTCCATTATGGAACATCTGATGGTCTCATTATTCTCGTGGATCTATCATCAACCTTCGAATTCTTACAATTCATACCCATATGAACAAACTGCGCTACCTCGCACTCCCGCTACGCACTCTGATTACTTGCAACTATCAAATACACCAAGTTCACATCCAACTTCTGACGCTTTCTAGTAATCACCAGGCATCATTATTCACGTTTAGTATACCCAACCTTGATCACCATTGGGTTTTCTCTCATACCATACACAAAGCTTTGAACTTCTAACTCAATTTGAACTCTCTCTAACCACCAGATCAAACATATGAAAAGACTTTCGACTTAACTCATCAGGAATTCCAATCCTCCATGTCATCTCATACTCTATTCCCTTCGACCAAAAAATCATCATGCACTTTTGTGATTATTAAAAACTCCTAATCTAAGTCCATAAAACCATATTTCCTAATCTTCAACACACTCACTTCTGCAACCAAGTCCAAATCTTGAGCAGGATGGACCCCTTCTTGAATCCTCTGTTGTCGTATAGTATAAACTATAAATTTACCATCTTGTATTCACACCCTGCCAAAACTCGTCACCCATAAAACCTAAATACTCCACAAACGGTGTATTAGGATTATACCAAATCAAAATGGAACCATAGCCGACTTCTACTCTGGTTCTCTAAACTCCCCTTACGATAAAACATCCCAAACATACAACTTATTTTTTGCAATTTAACTGAGATAACAGAATTGCTAACTTGGGAGATACCTTCCAAAATCCGTAGTCAAAACATTTTATTCTCCTTTCCTACTTCGGAGCTTCCTCATTGTAGAACCACATCTACTTTTATCTGAATTTACATAACCAAGCAAATTCACCTTTACCAACCAAAAATCACTCTTCGACAACTTAGCATACAACTTTATCTCCTTAAATACCTATAATCCAATTTTCAAACATTCCACGCCTTCTATTTACTCCCTTATTGTGTCATCTTTCTAATGCTTCACATCTCATGTTCAACAGATTCTCGATTCCTGAATTCCAAAGAAGACAATGGTTGCATATCTTACATTTTGTATTCGTCTTATCAATCCAAGGCATATAACCATGCTTCTATCTTACCATTACAGTTTCACCTAGTTTAACAGTTGTTGATTCCAATTACCACACTTCATACTTATTCTTCGACTCATAACAACACTAATACCATCAGGGGACTTCAAACCATTTGTGATTCATTGCAATTCAAAACCCAAGTTATCCCGAACATAACATTGAGTTTCCATACTACTCACTAACTAACACTTAACCTCAGGCCATCATTCTCTTCTTCACTCATCATACTGAAACTCTCCAAGGTGACACTCTTGATTTCACAATTTCCCCTTTTTATTAAATCCTCTGACTACTCTTTCTATAACGCCGACATCTCGTACAATACCATAAAATCCAGTACCAGGAACAAGACTAAAATAGAATTCCACCCCTTTCCTAATAGAATATCTGATACCTCTTTCTTTATCAACCCTGTAATTCATGCACAAGTGATATTTCATCGTGTGACCTTATTTACAATTTCCATAACACTATCTTTGCATCCATGGAAGACCTCATATCCTTGAATCTACCTCACCTCTAGTTATAGGAATTTATATAGACTAATCCAAACACTCTGCAAGCACCTGGCTTAATTTCGTACCATTCAATGTGCATGCTATCCTATCTTAGCAAGTCCCGTCTATCCCATCCAACATGATCCCGTCTGTTATCAACAAGAGATTAAGGGTGACCAATTCCTCAATTTGTTGATAGACATATGACAATCATGATGGAGCATAAACCATCCTCACCAAGTCATAATAGCGTTCAACGTCACACTACATCATCATCTCAATGATTGGCAAACACATGGTTTAACTCCATCAATCTGTCCTAAGAATAACATCATATTGTTTCAACTTAAATATAATTGTGTACCTCCTAAGGAAGCACATCAGGATACTCCACACATCACTAGCCCACATCTGGCCTAAAACATCGCATTACCTCTTCATAAGGAAGCGAACAACAAGAACGCTTGATCATCTTCCTTCAAGGGTATCATCATTCTCTAAATAGTTGAACAGTCCAACACATTACTCCCTCTTGCAGCGACACGATATCCAATATCACAACATCTGGAATATCCAAGAGAAGTAGATGTTTCTCCCCCACTTGTTTCATTCCCAACCTGTAATGGATAACAAAACAAGTATCGACATTGTTTTCACAAACATGTCACATACTAGAGAATAACACAATTATGCAACCTGGTCGAATAGACCGACCTGCTCTGATACCAATTGTAACACCTCAAATAATCCCCGATATTTTTAATAAATAAAATTGACAATCAGAGTAAAATTCCAACTTTACTTCAAGATGCTACTTTCAACTTGATAAAACGTGCCATTAAAGATTTTGATATATAACATGAAAGAGAAATTTTGTTTGAATTAAGCAGCGAAAAATTAAATATAAATATCTTCATCAAAATACAATAGTTTGAAACTTCCCAAACAACGCTAACATGCTCTAAAACATAACATTGTAAACTAAAAAGACAAAATGACACTCCCGACTGCCATGTTACGTATCAGAGCAGACACCAATAATGTGAAGTACTTCTACTTCATCGACCATGAACTCTAACTATGCTTGAGCACCTGTATGTTACCCACATAGAGGTAACATTCAAACATAAGGGGTGAGATTCTTAAATTAATTAAAATAGGAAAATAATATAAATATAAGGCATATATCACATAAGTACTGTAATACCCATATATAAAAGATATACATCAAAACATATTCTTCATATATAAATTCAAGTTTGATACTGAAATACAATAAGTTTTTAGTACAACAGATTGTATAATTTTAGCCAACTAAAAATTACATAAGGTACTACAACAAAAGGCTAAATAATTATACAAGATGTTTAAAAAGTAAAAGTCTAAGAACTAGATCCGAAGATCTAAAAAAGTCCACAGCGGAAGAAAGCCATCAAACAAGCAAGGATAATCAAACTGCCTTATCCTTACCCTTTGCGGAACCTAAAGTACCTGAAATAATAAAAACAACATGGGGTGAAATAAAACATCTCAGTGAGTTCCCTATCTTAGAGTTCTCTCGGCTCTAAAGGTTCGAATCTAACCACTAGTCATGTCGAGGTAAAACCTAGACTTCGAGTTCACATAACAACTAGAGACAAAAGGTGAAATAAATGGAGCACAACGTGCTTTAAGGTATCTTTCCCCGGCCAACCACAAGGGAAATACGACGCGGGTCACTCAATCCTTAACGTATAGATAACTTTCCCCGCCCAGCCACACCAGGGAACTTCAGCACGGGTCACTCATTATCTACCAAAGTTACTTTCCCCGCCCAACCACACTAGGGCACTTCAGCACGGGTCACGGTACCTTACCATAAAGTAACTTTCCCCGACCATACCACACACGGAGATATCGACACGAGTCACTCGTTACTTATCCTAATGGATACTTTCCCAGCCCAGCCACATAAGGGCACTTCAGCATGCGTCACGGTCATCCATTAAGGGATTCGAATCCACAGGTTAATTATGTCTCCCCGACCGTCCCGCCTCATGGTACCTCGACACGAGCTAAACATAATTAAATTAGGATTTTAGCGCAATGAGAACATATCCTCCATCCATTAACAACTACTTAGCACGAGGATACTATTCGAGTATCGACATCTAAGCATTGTTATGTCTCTAAATCAGTTTTATATCAACCTAGGGTAATCCTAACTACCTCACAAGTTATGCCTTTTTATTTCCAATACCTCACACTTTCTAACTTAACATAATTACGGTTAATTAGAAAAGTCGGGTAAAAGTCTGGTAAAAATAACTTTTCTCGGCATCATAAGATAATAAATATTTTTAGCTTCAAAACAATATAAAGAACAGTTAAATCGGATAAACGAGGAAAAAGTTATGAATTTTTAAATTTGGAACAATCAAATATTTTCCTCACACTTACAATGTTAACCGGTTAATGCCTGGGGTTAACCGGTTAACCACACCAGTTCCAGAATCCATTAGCCTAACTCAGTTCCATTAACCGGTTAACGCCCTAGGTTAACGAGTTAACCAACAGTCAATGGCAGAAAATATAGCGTTTTAACATATCAGAATTTTCCAAACTTCACTCAAAACATCATCAATTGCCAACACAAACCACAACAAGGTTCCTACACCTATAGTCAGCATACTCATGCATTTTTATCGATTTTTAACTGTTCAAACTACCGATTCTACGATTTTCTACCAAAACCCTAAACTCATAAACTCAATAACTCAAACAAAATCTAAAACAAAAGTTTCTATCTAAGAACCCACCTCTACCAAAGATGATTGAGAAGATTGAGAGATGAATGGATGATGGAAAACTTCAAGGATCAAGAGCTTCTTCTTCTTCTTCAAGCTTTTCCTCTTCCTCCCTTTTCTCTTCTTTCTCTTCCTTTTCCTATTTCTCTTATGTTTCTAAGTTATGAAGCATAAAGAAAAGAAAACTTAGGTTATACGGGAAAAACCTATTTCCCCCACAACGGGTCCAAATAGTGAATATCCAAAAATGTCTCTTAATCCACAATTAAATAAAACCTCTAAGTTAGATAATATTAGTTAATAAAAATAAGTCTCGCTGATTGCTCTAATTATTTATTTTTTTTAAATCTCTTAGAGCAACCTTTAACTCTATTGATATCAAATAATATTATTCAGAGCATTAAATAATTTACGGGGTATTACAAGTAAAACAACAACGCACATATCACGACGAGAATCACCACCCAAATACACATCTACCATAGACACATTAATAACATATACATCCACATCATACACACCAACAACAATATATGCAAAAGAGACTCAACCATAAACTTAATGCATGTGGTACCATTTAAAGATCCATGTTTCTTGATCCAGTTCTTGTCGGAACTCTCAATCCCTATTTCATGGTCCAGTATGATCCCTATTTCATGATCACACCCACAACCATTATTTCATGGTCACGTATGATCCCTATTTCATGACCGTGTCATACCCTAATCTTTGACCCTAAGATTTTTTCGCATTTCATATGCATCTTGCATACAAACAAGATCACACACTGGTTCGTTTATTCTTCTCAGTTTCGGGTCTATGTCTCGCTGGGGATCACCGTGCTTTTACTTGCTTTTATTTGTATATATTTACTAATATCTAACCAAAATACCAAAAATATGTTACAATTTGCTTCTTCTTCTCTCTATGTTGCAGGTTTTCAAGGACAAGGCAGTGATTTCAATTCAAACGTGGTTGTTTAGTTATGATTCGATACAGATGGATGTTTGACCTAATCTTGGTCAAACTATCAAAATATTGATTCAACTGCAAGTTATTCATGCCAGTGGTTTATTTCTCAGACGATGCGTATTCAAAGTTCAAGTGGGGTTGTGTGTGAAATTCATCAGTTTATCAAGCAGTGTTATGTGTGAAGTTTGGTTTGAATCTTCAGGTTTATCAATGTTCATCAATGATTCATCTGTGGATTTATTTTCCTCAGCATGGATTTAAATAATTAGGACATTTTCAGATTATCCAAGTGATTATGGTTTAAGTTTCAGGTTGTTCAGTGGTTCATAAGCGGTCGTGTTCATTTTATCAGTGGCTTGTGAAAGAATTCAAAATCGGTTTTGGACTAAAATCAAGATGTTATATCCATTATCTTTCTTCATATCCATTTCAAATAACCATTATATTCATACCCATTTTCTTATCCTTTTTTATTATTATCCATATCCATTCATATTTAAATAACCTTCTTTTTTGTCATTCGATTTATCTCGATTATTCTTTTCATTCTATCCACTTTTAATCCATTTACAATTACCATTTTTCTTAATCAATTTCCAATTTTAATTATCCAATTTTATGGTCATTACTATCTTTAATTTCCTTTTTTAATCCATTTTAAATATTCATTTCATAATCAATTTTTTTAGTTCCTAATCCCTTAAAGCCCGTTTTATAACCCATTGACATTTTTTTATAACATAAAAAATTTGAAATAAAAAAAGGAGCATCAACCCTTGATTTTTCTTCAGTCGTACCGCATATCATCATCAAACATTCAGCAAGCTACGCTTTTACATCATCCATTTAGAGCCAATATTTCCATACTTCATTTCATCCTAGCCGCACCATATACTTCAGCTTTTCTTCCATGTGACTTCTTCAACTCATATCCTACATAAATCTCACATCCAGCTGACCCAACATGAAGCCGCGAGCAGTCGAGCCTCAACACACACGCCTTTTCCACACGCATACAGCACGCGATACACAATAAAATACAGGGAAAATCTACATAAAACACGGACGCATACAACACGCTAACGCACGAGATTTTCATGAAGCAAAATGCAGGAAATGAATTCGAAATGCATCTGAATCCAATACAAAATGCAGGAGAATACCACATGAAACGCACCTGATTCAAACACACTTTTGAACATCAACAAAATGCATTGAAAGAAAACATAAAATGTTGAAGTGAAACTCAGCTGAGCACACCATTTCCGTGAGGCTAAAATGCACGCAAATTTGTTCAAAACAACTTCAACTTTCAATTAAAAAATACACTCAATTTGTTCTATAAATACAAGCCTTCACTCTCTCATTTTTCAAGCTTTGAAAGCCTCCAAACCTCTGCCAAAATCAGAACACAAAGTTTCAATTTCAATTACTCTCAACCTCCAACAATCACTTTCTTCACCTTCAAATCCGAATTCGGAATAAAAATCCAACTAGATACTTGCACTTTTGTGGACCGGACCTTATGTTGGTCACTAAATCCCAAAGTGATGATCATTTTGTGTCAAGATCCAAGACTTGTGAAGTTTGATGCGTAGTTGCTTTGGGTCTCCCAATCTTCTTTCAAACTTTATTAAATTTGGTTCTAATCGCTTTGATTGATCACTATAATGTAAGATACTAAGCGGATCCGGTTTCCTTTCGATTTCGGTTACTCTTTTTGGTTATGGTTGATTAAGTTCACCATACCACTATTATGTAAATATTATTATACTATTACTATACTAACATTTTAATTTCCTTCTTGCACCTTTATCTCCTTTATTTTTTTATTATGCTTTATCATCCATTATCATGTTTATATTTCTTGCTCTTATTACTGATGTGTTAATTTTTCTTTTGTTCATTTGGACACAAAAATACTAATAAATGATTAAACATCTAAAAGACTTGTGATTTTAATTTTGGACTATGGCCACTATCCTTAGCATTGGACTTGGAGTTTTGGACTTAGATTTTAGGATCATTCCTTTGCTTGAGTTATTATAGATTGAAGACCTTAGTCTTGATTTGGTTCACTTGCTTATGAAGATGAAGTCCTATTGCTTGAAGAATGCTCGCCATACGGTTTGATTGTTCTTACTTTAACTTTTACTTTAAGCCTTAGGATAGTCTCTTCATCTCCTTCCACTTCTTTAATTTTCAAAACTTCTCCCTCTTTTCAAACTTCTTTGTTCTTACTACGAGGTTTTGATCTCACATTGAATGTCGTGGATACATAGGCATGAGACAAACGTCTCTTCAAACACAAAATCTTAAAAAACATTTCTCTTCTCATCTCTTCAATATCTTTTAAACAAACCATTTTCAAACCAAAAGCAATAAATATTTCAAAGGGCTCCCGTGGAGTACCACATACATTTTGGATGCGTAAAACCTTCCCAATTTGTAACCTATCCCCTTACCCGGTTCTCTACTCGATTCTTTTAGCTTTTGCTTTTAGATTCATTAGGATTTATTCGTTCTTTTTTCCTTTTCCATTTGGAATAAAATAAAAGCGCGGCGGAGACTCTGTTTACTTTGAGTTAAGTTAACTAATAGCTTACAATCATGATTTTACCGCTATAGAAAAGTGGCGACTCTACTGGGGATCACTCTCTAAGTGGATTCGGCCTACTTTGATTTATTTACTGCTTTGGTTTGATTTGTTTGTTATTGCTTGTTCCGTTTCGGTCTTGGCGATCCTCTGTGAGTGAGATAGATTCTATACCCGGATCTGAGTGAACTTATGATAGGACGGCGATATTCGAAGTGATACGCGACAAAGTAGTCCAAAGCGATATCAATTTGATAATCTCCACTCATTTAGGCTCTCTCGGATTATTAATGTCATAACGAGTAGTCATAATATGAAATTATTTTCTGACCTTGAGCTGATCATACTGAGGACTGTAGAACCCTTAACCCATCCAAGCCAATTTAGGAACGTAGTGCAGAAACTATCCAGGTGTAGACCTGAGGTGGTTGTCACACGATACTACACTCGGACGAGGTCTTTCTAAATAATGTTATTGGTTAGGGATTAGTCCAACGTACCGATAATATTCTAAAGATGGTTGCTAACTCCGGGCACCTCTGTTAGAACCCTTTTGCTTTTCTGCAGGTACAATGAAGATAAACCTTCGTACATGCCTTTGAGGGTTGTTGCTTCTTATCCCTTGACTCCATGCTCATGATCTGAACCTTTGAACATGGATGCTTTGCATGATCTTGTTTGTGGTTGTTTCATCCATGCATTCATCATGATCATCATCATGACCATTTCTCAAGGAAAACGATTCAGATTATTGCAAATATTGGACAAAGCAAATATTCCTTTTTGTCAAGATTTTTCATGATCGTATTCTCGATGTTGACCATGTTTGCAATAATCGAGTTGTTTCTCTGAAAATGGAAGTGAACATTGCATATCATTGCATTCTCGCATACTCTTACATTCATCCGATTTGTGTGGGAACTCATCCCGGTTGTTTCCTTCTTCAGTTGTCTGTTGATCCGTCAAGTTGTTTCCTCAACACAAGTACGGAACAAGAGATGCTATCAGATTGATAATGGAAAATCAAACCCTACACAACAAGAGAGTTAGGAAAGACCTTGATGAGCTGAAAAACAATGTGAGTCAAATCATGGAGATGTTACAGGCTTTGACCACTAGGGAGACTCAATCCCAGAGGATTGTCATGCCTCAAGTTAATGTTTTTGCTAGTGAAGCAAGTGTTGTCGGGAGAAATCATCGTAGATAACAACACCATGGACAATCATACCTTGCTGCAGTTGATCCTATGATTAATGTTCCATCAGTTCAAAGGAATGCTGGCCAGAACCAGAATCGTAATGCTAGGAATAGGCCAAACTTTGATCATATCCCGATGACTTATACTAAGTTGTATCCTTACTTGGTCCAGAATGGTTGGATTAATACTAGGCCTATGCCTCCTGTTTCAGATCCTCTTCCAGCTACCTATAGATCGGATCTTCACTGTGATTTTCATCAAGGTGGAACTGGACATGACTTGGAATACTGCTTTGCACTAAAGGCTAAGGTGCAAGAACTTATCAGGAACAACATCCTTTCCTTTCATGATACAAATCCTAATGTTGTCAACAATCCTTTGTCAAAGCATGAGAAGTGAATCTTCAGATGACTACAACAATCAGATTATCTTCAAGGCCAGAATAACAAACAGGTGTAACACGGTGGGAGAACTGACTTTAAGTTATGTTGCGGATAGCAAGAGTCGCCACCGACTTTTATTTTATCCAAAAGGAAAGGGTATAAAAGAACAGGAAAGACCTTAAGAGATATTTTTGGGTCCGGGGGGTAGGTTATGTAAAGGGAAGGTGTTAGCACCCTTTACATCCATGGTTATCCATGGGCTCTTAGTTACTTAGCTCACTTTTGAATTGTTTTTGAAAGTGTAGTGTGTGAATAGAAAAATTTTCATAATAGTTGATAATGATCCATGTACGGATGCGTAAAAACTTGTTTTTGAAAATTTGTTTGAAATTTGTTAAGTGTTTGAAAAAAATGGAGTGAGCAAGCAACTAGGAGGTACCTACCCTAAAGTTTAAAGTCTTTCTTGTTCTTTATCCTTTGATTGGTAAGACTATCCCTACTATTAAGGAGTAGGTAGTCATTACCTTGGATGTAAGGGACATGTGAGGGACATTCTGTTTTATGAAGGCAACTGTGGGGTGTAATAAGCATATAGGAGGGACTATCATCATTATTCGAAGGGACTTGATTCGTAAAGGCAACCATGAGGGACTTGATGATTTTTCTTTTTAAAGGACTTGCTTCATACACCCCACTTGACCTTATGATTTAGGCAACTTGAGGGATAACCTTAGAAATGTGAGATGGCGATTAGAAATCGACTTACGTGTGTGAGTGTTCAATATTATTTATCCTATAATTAAAGTGATCTAAATTTAATTTTAAATAGAATACATATTTTGCACTCCCTAAATTACTAACCATAGCAACAATTAAATATTACAAAAATTTACATCCGGGAGCATTTACAAAATTATAATAATAAGCAAAATAAATAGCAAAATATAAATAATAAGCAAAAATAAATTAGCAATAAATAAATAATGGGTTAGTAGTAATAAGAATTAGAAAATAGGGTTAGTAAAAATAAAATAACTAAATTTAGTGAAATAATAGTAATTAGAAAAATAAACAAGGTTAGAGAAATAATAAAATATAAGATAAATAATAATAATAAATAATAATATGGTTAGTAACAATAATTAAAGTAAATAGAAATAAATAGAAAAATATTATAATGACATGATTAGAATAATAAACACAAAGTTTAATTTTAATATATAACATTTATTTATTAAAACAATATTTACACATTATAAGGAGAAAATAAGTTTTAAATATTATATTCACAAAATTAATCATATTTATAAAATTTAATTTTTATTAGTTATTATATTTACAAAATTATATTAAATAAATATATATTATAATTATGTAAAGAATTAGAAAGTAAAAATTATTTAGAAAGTAAAATTAGGTTTTCACAAAAAATTAGGGTTTTGTTTAGAAAATATTTTTCTAGGGTTTATAATATACAAATTATTAAACAAACATATATCCTACAATTTAATTATATAACAAAGAAAATAATTTGGGAAAAAATGGAAATTTGAGTTTTTTAGAAAAAATATAAAGAGTGTTTTAAACATATATACATGAAATTATATTTAATTTAATATTATAATACTTAAAACAAATAAAAGAAAAAAAAATGTGAAAACTTACCTGACTGGGGTTTGAACCCAGGTCAGCTTGTTTTCCAGCAAGAAGAACCACCACCAAGCCATTATGCATGCAGGTGAAAGGGAGAGGAGAATAGTTGCTTTTGTGCTTTACCTAAAAAAAATCAAAAGAAAATAATAGAAGCAAAAAGGCCTGGGGTGGTGTTGAACCCAGGACCTTTGATCAATAACACACACGCTTAACCGCCTGGCTGGGAGAGCCCTTCTGATAATATAATGGCAAGAAACCATAATATATTAAGTCTTCTTTTATCCTGAAAAATAGAAAAAAATAGTGGTACAAGCCAGATTCGAACTCATGCCATCAACCAACATACTTACCAGCCTTACCACTGAACCACAAGCACGCGTGTGATAAACAAATCAACAATAATTCATAAAATATTTTCAATAATATTTGAATTTCCTGAGCGCGCGAATGGCTTCTTCTTCAACCTTTTTCCTGCGAATTTTGTTACCTTTTTTCCTGCGAGTTTTGTTGCAAGTGCTTCATGGTTTAAACCCTGCGAAATTCAAACGCTCACAAAACAGCATCGATTCATTAAATTGGTTAATGTTTTATGATCCTTGTGATCCATAGAACATTCCTATGTTCTTAGAATTTGTTTAAATTCATTGAATCATCAAACCCTAATTTCAAGAGTTAAACCCTAACAATGGCCGATTCTGTTTTAGGCAAGGAAGCTTCAATCCATTGGTCCAGAAACAATCTATACAATGTCACAAACAAGATTATGTAAACAAATTTCAATAAAACACAACCAATCAATGGAATCAAAAAAATCTCATTCAAGGTAAAAGTGAGTTCGGGTTGGCCAACATGGTGCACATGGCATGCGTATGAGTGATGCTTTAGCTTCAGGGATGATCAAGGAACATGTCTATGTCTTTATTCTACCTTGAAACCTCTTGTATGAGTGAATCCGAATTGGTGTTTTGGCTTGAATTTTTGAGCTATGAAACTTACCTTTGGCTGCTGAAATTCGTGAATGAGGGTTTGCATTATGTTTGATACTTATATGTGAATGATTCTAGGTCAAAAACTTCATTGGTTGTGTGCAAGAATTGATTTAAAAAGATTGAGATTGATCATGCCTTGAAATTTCAATATTTGCTCATGAAAGCTTTACTATTTTTGGATAAATCACATGATTTCTTTCTCTTTCAACTTCAATCAATATTGATGAGATTCTAGAAGCTCAATCTTCATCCAAAAATATATTTTCATATTTTATATTTATTTAAAATGATTTTTGTGAATTAAATCAAAATAAATAAAAATAAAATAATAAAAATTATGATTTTTAATCAATTGGGTCGTGCATGATGATATGATATGGATTGGATCACAATTTAGCAAGCCCATTTGGAAGAAATTGGTTCTAGACCCCCATTTTCAATATAAACCATCACAAAATTTCCCAACTTTGCAAGGGCATATCTCCCTCAATTTTAAAGGTATGAGGGTGTTCTTGGACATTTTGGAAAGCTTGAAGAGTCCTCTAAACAACCCCATTGGTTTCAGGTCCATATCATTTACCAATCTCAAGTTATGCTCTTTTGAAGTTGTTGACTTTTTGTTGACTTTTGAAATGTCCTATAATGTCTTAGCTCATATCTTCCAAATGAAGCATTTTTGGGCTTAACTTGCAAGATCAAAGTTGTAGAGAATTCAATTTCCTTCAAAATGAGCTTTGAGTGGAGACTTGGTGATGAAGCATGTGAAAGTTATGGCTGGTCAAAGTTCAGTTGACTTTTACTGAGGAAACCCTAATTTAGAAACTCCTGATTATTGATGATCTGGAATCTCCTTGATGAACCATGATCAACCCTTGATCAAATGATGAATTTTACTTCATATACTTGATGTTGGCAAAAAAACATGAAGTTTGACTTTTTAACTGCTTTGACTGATTTTGACTTATCTGATCATCTGACTGAGCAAACTTTTGAGAAAAGTCTCGAAACTTGTCATGGGGGTTCTTATATACATATAAGATGTTATGAAGCTCACTTGAGGTATTGGAAGTCCATTTAGCCTGTTTAAAGTCAAAACCCTAGTTTTGGATGCACTGCTTAGGAGGTGCATTGTCTGAGGGAATTGTCAACTCTTTTGACCAATTGTGAACTTTGTGAACCTTGTGAATCATCATAAGATGTCTTGTGAACCTCATGGGAGGTATTGTGAAGCTTGTGAACCTTGTGAACCTCATGAAGTGGCTTTGTAGACCTCATGAATCTCAGGAGAGGTATTTAAAGCATTGTGAATCTTGTGAACCTTGTGAACCTTCATGAAATGACTTGTAGACTTCATGAACCTCATGAAAGGTCTTGTAAGCATTAGGAAACTTGTGAACCTTGTGAACCTTCAAAAAGTAACTTGTAGACTTAATGAACCTCATGAAAGGTATTGAAAGCATTGTGAATCTTGTGGACCTTGTGAACCTTCTTAAAGTAACTTGTAGACTTCATGAACCTCATGAAAGGTTATATAAGCATTGAGAAACTTGTGGACCTTGTGAACCTTCAAAAAGTAACTTGTAGACTTCATGAACCTCATGAAAGGTTATATAAGCATTGAGAAACTTGTGGACCTTGTGAACCTTCTTAACACACAAAGTCTTGCATTGTGAGGGCAAATTTTGGGGTGCAACAACAGGACAACTCATCCTTTTTGCTAATGGATCACTAGGCCATTGTTTCTTTACGTTTGTAATTTTTTTCAATTGTATTGAATTGTTTGCTTTTAAACTTTGTTTGTACTTTCATGTTAATTTTAATGAAATGAGCATTTCTTTGTTTTGATTCAATTGTATTCACTATTTGCATCTTTATGCTTTATATTTCAAGTTCATTTTTCTTTATCAAGCTTTTACAATGATTGGAGGGGGGATGATGAAAACGAGATACCCATAATTGTTGTTGGTATGATTTTAATTGAGACTTGGCTGATGATATACATGTTTTGTTTCAAATCCCAAACACTAGAGAAATAGGGAAGTTAATCCCTTGTCAACCCCTTTGAGCCTTGAAGTTGGAGTTTCTTTCTATTCAAAAAAACCCGCAATTTTAACTTGGGTATGGGTAGTTCTCAATTAATTCGAATGTGCATTCAAGTACAACAGAATCATTCAAGACACCTTTCAATAAAGGTTGCAATCTCAAGCTTTCCTTCGCACACATAAAAGAAGTGTCAAAGATGTCTCTCAATTCAAAAGACAATGATGGTTCACCGTAATCATTAAGCCAGGCAGTCACTATCTTTAAAAAAAATAGAAGTGATAAAAAATAAAAATAAAATCAAAGCCCAATAAGCCAAAACCTATGAAAGAGACTTAGGCAAAAACTGGGGCATCCCGCTGACTGTAAGATCAAATGACACAGTTCAGGAAAAAGTTAGGGATAACAAAAAGAAAGATCAATCAAGAGGTAATCAAAATCCTCAACAAAATAAGATGAGTGGACCAAAGTGCTCACCAGAAATAACAAAAGGAATAGGTGACTTCTATCTCAAAATCCTTTGCCTTATGAACCATCTTCATCTGTGCAATCCCAAAATGTCTTGGAACTTGAATGCATAGGCTGAATTAATTGAATGTATGACTGAAGTTCATCACGAAGTTGGGTTGGGTAAAAATAAACTTTGATCATATATCCTTTGGTTCATAAACTGTGAACCAGACCACGTTACAACCTTCCAAAAACCTAATTGAATCCAGGTTTCTTTTGAAAAGCATACTACAACAAGGTTGTGTAAACTGACTCCCAAGTTCGCTACCAATCATTTGTTTTCTTACTATTGCTTTATCTTTCATTTTTGTCTCAACCTTCGTGTTTTGACAATGTTTTCATTTGCTTTACATCATAAATTTCATTCCAAAAATGATTCTTTTGATTTCAAAATTTTGCATGAACCTTGCATTAAAATTACTAGGTTTGTATAAACACTTTTTATTTGCAAACAAACTTTCCTCATCAAGGAATTTTTAAACAGTTGAGAAACTTGGTCAATGATCCTATCAGGGGGTAAGTTCTTTCCAGATCCTATGGTTTAAGATTTGTTTCTCAGTGCAAGTTATTCTCAGATTTGGTTAACCAGAAGATTTCTTCAAGATTTATACTGGGTTTATCTTCTCAACAATCATTTTAAGAACTGAAGCCATGATCAGTTTATTTTCTCAATAGTCATCTCAAGATTTGATTAATTTTTCTTCGTCCGTAGTCAAGAACTGAATCCATTATTAGTTTACCTTCACCAGTCATTGAATTTGGGGAAATCTTCTTCGAGAATCTCCAAGCAGCTTTTCATGACTTTTCTCAAAAGATTTTCAGCTTGATACAGCTTAATAATGGGACAAAAATTTGTTCAACAATAGCATCTCTAATCTCCGAGCAGAATGGCAGTGATCTCCGTGTTGAGGAATCAGTCTTCCATCTTTCCACACCCCTAAGAGTCTAAACTGGTTGTCAAGCATTTTCTATCATATTATCTTCTTGGGTGTGTTATTCCCCATTTTCTTATACGTTTGCGTATTTGAGTGTATTATTCCTCATTATGCATTGTCTTGGGTCTGTTATTCCCCATTTTCGTATAAGTTTCCATATTTGAGTGTGTTATTCCTCAATATGCATTTTCTTGGGTGTGTTATTCCTCATTTTCATATATGTTTGCATATTTGAGTGTGTTATTTCTCATTATGCATTGTCTTGGGTGTGTAATCCCCATTTTCGTATATGTTTGCATATTTGAGTGTGTTAGTCCTCATTTTGCGTTTTCTTGGGTGTGCTAGTCCCAATTTTGTATACCTTGACATATATGAGTGTGTTAGTCCTCATTATTATTTTCTCGATGTCCTGTTGTTTTCAACATCTTACCTTGTGATCAAATTCCAATTTACTTGGCATTTATCTTTGTCTCTCCAGAACCTTTTCTTCACATACTTGTTGTTTCTTCTCAGATTTTTACACCTCTTTTATCCGATTGCCATTCTCGGATGTCCATAACGGAGTCATCATTGATTTGATGTACTATCCGGGACTTTTCCCATCTCATTCAGTTTTGTTCCTGGATGTTGTGGTTCACATTTTATCTGATTGCTATTCTCAGATGTTGTGATCACTTTCCCTCCGATTGCTATTCTCGGATGTCCATAACGGAGTCATCATTAATTTGATGTACTTTCCTGGACTTTTTCCAATTTCATCCAGTTCTGTTCCTAGATGTCGTGATTCACATTTTATCCGATTGCTATTCTTGGATGTTGTGATTCACCCTTTTTCCGATTTCCATTCTTGGATCTCCATGTTGGAGTCATCATTTATTTGATGTACTTTCCGGGATTTGCCTCACTTCATTCAGTTTTGTTCCTGGATGTTGTGATTCATATTTTATTTGATTGTTATTCTTGGATGTTGTGATTCACCATTTTTCTAATTGCCATTCTCGGATGTCCATGTTGGAGTCATCATTGATTTCATGTACTTTCCAGAACTTTTCTCATTTCATCCAGTTCTGTTCCTGGATGTTGTGATTCACATTTTATCTGATTGCTATTCTCGGACGTTGTGATCACTTTTCCTCCGATTGTAATTCTCGAATATCCCTAGTAAAGTCATTAATGTCATTCTTGGATGCTTCTGATGTACTTTTTCGGGACTTTTCTCACTTCATTCAGTGCCATTCTTGGATGTTGTGATCCTTTCTGTCCAATTTCCATTCTTGGACATTTTCGCCTCAGCTGAGCCATGTGGTGGTCTCTAGCATGCAGCTTTTCCCCGTCGGAGTTTCATGCTCCTTATCCCCAGCGTTTATTCTTTTTCATGTGTCGTTTTGTTCCTTACAGATTTCTTTGCATTTCATATGCTTTTATATGTTTTCATATCATTTTCGTATCGTTTCATATTATTTTATTTCATTTCATTTCATTTTATTTCGTTTCATTCCATTCCAGTTTCATGGCCTCTTAGGGCCAAAAATTGGGTTTTTGATATTTAAGTATCTTCCATCTTGTCAAAACGAAGATGTCAATCTTCATATCTCTGGATTGAAGAAACTTAAAAAGGGGCATCTGTCATAAACTAATTTTTGACCCTAAGATTTTTTCGCATCCCATCTGTATCTTGCATACAAACAAGATCACACATTGGTTCGTTGATTCATCTCAGTTGCGGGTCTATGTCTCGCAGGGGATCACCGTGATTTTACTTGCTTTTATTTGTTTATATTTACTAATCTCTAACCAAAATACCAAAAATATGTTGTAGTTTGCTTCTTCTTCTCTCTATGTTGCAGGTTTTCAAGGACAAGGCAGTGATTTCAATTCAAATGTAGTTGTTCAGTTATGATTCGATGCAGATGGATGTTTAACCTAATCTTTGTCAAACTATCAAAAGATTGATTCAATTGCAAATTATTCATGCCAGTGGTTTATTTCTCAAACGATGCGTATTCAAAGTTCAAGTGGGGTTGTGTGCAAAATTCATCAGTTTATCAAGCAGTGTTTTATGCGAAGTTTGGTTTGAATCTTCAGGTTTATCACTGTTCATCAGTGATTCATCTGTGGATTTATTTTCCTCAGCATGGATTTAAATAATCAGGACATATTTCAGATGATCCAAGTGACTGTGGTTTAAGTTTCAGGTTGTTCAGTGGTTCAAAAGCAGTCGTGTTCATTTTATCAGTGGCCTGTGAAAGAATTCAAAATCAGTTTTGGGCTAAAATCAAGATGTCATATCCATTATCTTGTTTGATAGTATAGTATTTATAATCTCCCGTCTTCGAAATCGTTCCCGTCTTGTTTGATAGTATAGTATTTATAATCTCCCGTCTTCGTTTGTCGTATTTCTATTGAAGGAATAAGTTCCTGAGTATCCCGACTGAGGATAAAAGAGATGGACATAAATTCAAGGGGAGATATAACTTGAAGTATCTATAAAGATAGATTTGCCTTGCTGGAGACTTGTAGTTATCTTGTGGGGATGAACCGGCAAAGCTTCGTTGAATTCCTACCTTCGTTCATCCTTAGTAAATATTATTACTGTATTTTATGCATTTCTGGTAAACATCAATCATCTTCAAAAGCATACATACATTCAAACACAACCAATGGACGTTTTCGCTTAGGTAAATAGGGTAAAAGTAAATCTGGATTCAGAGGGAAAAGTAAAGTTGAACTTGAAAATAGAATCGTTTCAACTTCGAGAGTGTATAACCAATTGGATTTAGAGCTCCTGAGATTCTTAACTTTCTTGAATACCTCCCCAGAAATGGCTGGATCTGAAGATATGATACTGACACCATCTGATACTACTGGCGTAGACAATTAATTTCCACAATGGCTTCTGCTGAGAACCCAATATCAAGGTAATATAATGAGAGGAATGTGTCTTCAAATTGTGATGGACCATATACGCTCCGGGTATTAGATTTGACAAGAAAGCATTGCCCCTTGGTTGAGGATGAATTGTCCCATAATGGAAGTATCTGAATGTAGTTAACTCAAGAGAGATAAGCGGAATGCCCCACAATAATATACCCCTGACATCATGAACTTTATAATGTTACCCTTGGTAATTTAGATAGATGAGGAGATCTACCCCTGCTACTTAAACATAATTGAATCCTGTCCTGATTGCCCCAAATGAGTTAGGAAGTATCATGGCCTGCCCCCTTGATTGGGAGATAATGACTATGCCCCTTTGTATACATGGACTTTGATCCAGGAAGCAACTTTGTTTATCGGAAGGACTTTGGTTTATTGAACATTCATCCTGTAAGTTTCTTTGTTTATCAAACACTTAGGTATATGCAAACAAATATATTCAAAAATGCAATGCTTATGTCTGTCTTGAAGTTTTGAAAAGGAGTTTAGAAAAAAATGTTTTTGTGAAAACTGTGATATTAACTCAAGTTTTATAATAATCCCTAAAGGAGTCAGGATACCTTTTTGTAGCAGTACGCTTTCGAACTAACCATGCTTCAGTTAGGACTTTTAAAGGGTTGTAACGTGGCCTGGTTCACGGTTTAAGAAACAAAGGATAAAGGCTCAAATTTTATTTGTACCCAACCCAATCTCCATGATGTTCTTCAATCCTATGCTCAGTTAACTTAAGCATTGAGGCTCAAAGAAGTTTGGAATTGTAACACTGACATTTGTTATGGTTCAAAAACCAAAAATTTATTTGACCATTCAGTCATCTTTCTTTGTTGAGGATTCATAGTGACCTCTTTTTTCTTTTGACTTTGTTATCCCTTCTTTTTGCCTGAACTGTTTATTTCAAAGTTACAGTCAGCGGGATGTCTTAATTTTTTTACTAAGTCTCCTTCATAGGTTTTGACTTAGTGAGCTTTTTCTTTTGCTAGATATTGACTTGCAGACTTTAGTGATTATAGGGAAACATCATTAGTTGTGTACAACACAAATAATTGGCATAGTTGAGTTAACCGAGTAACTACCCTGCCCCATGTTATGAATAAGGGTTTTAATTTGCATGAGAATGAAAACTCCTACTTCATAGGCTCAAACGGGTTGACTAGGGATTAACTTCCTTATATCTCCACTGTTTAGGAATTGAAACAATGCCTGTACATCGCCATAGTCTGTTCAAAAGCATACTACATAAGATTATGGTATTGTTTTCGTCATCCTCCCTCTACAGG
This sequence comes from Lathyrus aphaca, assembly GCA_963966055.1. Taxonomy (NCBI): domain Eukaryota; kingdom Viridiplantae; phylum Streptophyta; class Magnoliopsida; order Fabales; family Fabaceae; genus Lathyrus; species Lathyrus aphaca. The sequence goes on from OZ014520.1 coordinate 564,643,920, forward strand.
TTTATAGCTTTATCAGGAGTTAAATATCATAAAATAGAAATATGAAGCATAATTCAAAATATAGTGAAACGAATGGATTAATTCAAGACAAACATATGCAATGTATTAATGAAAACAAAAGTTTAACATAATAGTAAGTGTTTAAACAAACAAAAGAAATTACAAATGAAAATTCAAATGTTGTCCCATCCAGTTGGCTGAATATTTTCAATTGCAATCTGTGAACTTTCTGGAGCAGTATATTTCACCATGAAATCAAATTTACCATTTGGATGTCCCAAGGTGCCCCATATCTCAACAGGAATATGTAGGCTTTCTTTCTTGCTACTTTGGGTAATTTGTCTTGCAGCTTCGACGTTTGATGGACGATAGTAGAATTCAATTTGACCTTCTGGTGTAACCTCGAGGATTCCTTCGTCAGTTAGGTCTTGAATCTTATTCTTCAGTGCCCAACAGTTATTAGTGTCGTTTCCGGGACTGTCAGAGTGATACTCACACCTTGCCTTGGGATTATAGTGAGGATAGGAAGTATTAGGATTTTGAGGAGGACTTTTCAAAGAAATTAGCTTCATCTCCAACAAGCATTGCAGAACTTGTGACATTGGAGTGTTGAATTTGATAAACTGCCTTCTACATTCCTTGTGTTGAGGTTGATTAACCTTATCAGGTCTTTTTTCTTCAACTAAAGAACAATCAGTGGCAACCTGTTTCTTACCTTCTTTTATCCTCCTCTTCCTTTCAACTAAGTCAGCTTGTTTTAACGGAGGTTGACTAACAATTAGATTCCTAACTTCATTATTTTGAAATTTATGGACAAAGGTTCTTGACTTTTCTTGCCCCTGAGCTAAACTTTGAATAAGAGCCACCTGGTCATTCATCTGGATCCTCATTCCTGTCATCTCAGCTTGTAGTTGTTTCAGCTGATCATCCTTGCTGTCCTCAGGATTCTTCTTCTTAGCCAGCAGTGTCTTCAACTCATCTTGTCCCTTGGACAAGTTCAGAATCAATTCTTGGAATTGTGCATTCTGAGCCTGGAGATCTTTGATAGTCTGTTTCAAGAGCCATTTCTGCTGAAATAAGCAGCGAGAAGATAAGATACCTTTACACAAGAAACATGTGATGCAATGATATGGTGTGTAAATGCGTATGCAATGTTTTCAAAGACCGCAGGATTTAAATTTGTTTAAACAACCAAAAGGTAAACTTTTATTAGTAATAAACTTGTTTGCCCCTTGGGCTTACAATAAAAATGAAATGAATACAAAAATGAGGTTTTAAGTCTCCCATGGACGCTTCCTCTTTATGTTGAGGTATGAGTTGAGATTCCGCTCCTCATGAAGTTGTTTTGTTAACTCCAGGATTCTTTCTTGACTTGCTTTGTAATGAGTCTCAAAAGTATCTCTTTGCTCCTTCAACTGGATCCAGGACCTCTGTAAATCTTCCATGTCAGTGGGCATGTCTGGATGAAGGATGGTATAAGAAGTATCTCCTTCAGCAACCGGCTCCATAGTAACTGGCAGGATGGCAGGATACGGCATCATAAGAGTCTGAGCACGAGATCGTACCCATCTGAGATAAGCTTCCATAGGAATAGTGTACTTGGGCTCCGGAGTCTTGCTGTCAACCTTGTTCACTTTCCCTCATGCTCGTATAAACCTTTGACGATAACCTTGCAGATCGTTGTCGTAGTCAAACACAATACCCTGAATCAACATGTCATGAGGACCATCACTCCGAGCGTAACCAAACTGACGTAGAGCTAAGGAAAGATTGTAGGTAATGCCCCCTCTTATTCCAAGGAGTGGCACATTAGGGAACTCCCCACAACGGTCAATGATAGTAACATTCTCCATAGATCGAGAGCACCAATGAATATCTGAATGGGAGAGTGACATAATCCTCTTGGACCACCTGAACCCTTGTTCATTCTTCATCACTGATCGAGGAAAGTGAGAAATAAACCACCTAGATAGCAAAGTTATGCAGCACATCAGAGTTCCTCGTGCCTTTGTAGTACGAGTATGAAGAGAGTGTAAGATGTCTCCAAGCAATGTAGGCACTGGATTATGAGTCAGGAATATGTTGATGGCGTGAACGTCTATGAACTGGTCTGGATTGGGGAACAACACTAAGCCATAAATCAACAAGGCTAAGATCTCCTCAAAATCATCATAGCTCATAGCCTTCAAGAACACTTGAGCCTTCTCTATCAACACCTTAGCAAGAATACCCTTAACTCCACTCCTCGTTTCTAGGACAATATCTGATTTCTTTAGATGTAGAGCTGCAGCAATGACTTCAGGTTTGGGCTCTTTTTCCAAGCCTGTGAAGGGTCTTTGATCAAGGATAGGTATACCCAGAAGTTTGGAGAACTCCTCCATTGTAGGAACCAGCTGATAATCGGGGAATGTGAAGCAATGATGTTTAGGATCAAAGAACTGAAACAGAACACTCATCATGTCTTCATTAAACCCTGAGGTGACTAGATCTAATAAGTGACCATGTCTCTTGATGAACTGGGAGTTTTCAGAAACTTGAGAAACCAATTCCTTAAGCTTAGAAGGTATTCCTACAAAGTTGATCCTGATAGTATTCCTACGAGCAGAAGCCATGACCTGCAACAAAGAACAAAGATAAATCCTTTGGTCCTTGAAATGGTTAGTGAAAATGCTATGCTTATGATTCATGATGATGTTATGATGTTATGCTCAATCACAAACATGTGGCACACACAAACAAGTCACACAATAGCCCTAGGTTTGAAGGCTTGCATGAGGTTTAAAGGTAAGTACCCTCCCCTGAAGTTCAGTTGGTTCATCCTGTCCTATAAAGTAACCAGGTTCTAAGGGATCTCAATATCATTGATCCTTCACAAGGGTGGTTGTTCAGTAGGCAACTTACTTGCCAACCAAAACCCTCCAAGTTTAGAATCTCAATGAGTGTAGCATCGAGTATCAACCAACTTCAGTCTTCACCAAAGCCGGTTATCTCACTACTTTCTAAAGGCCAAGATGGGATGACTAGGGTTCTAAAAGTCAGTTAGTGTATTGACAACATATGGCAGCCTCATATTATCCTCAACTTTACTTAAGGAACATAAGCACCAACCAAGAAGTCACACTAACTATGGCCACCAGATCAACCATATCGGTATACGTCGTACAATTCCCTTGGTCTATTGCCATTTACTTAAGGTACACTAGATCTGGGTTAGGATCTTTCACACATAAGAGCCCAACAAATAATATAAAGCAAACAAAGCAAACAATTTAAGTGATCTAATTCCTAAGGGTACCCCTCTTTTATTAAGTCCCCAGCAGAGTCACCAGTTCTGTAACACGGTGGGAGAACTAACTTTAGTTAAATGTTGCAGATAGCAAGAGTCGCCACCGACTTTTATTTTATCCAAAGGAAAGGGCATAAAAGAACAGGAAAGACCTTAAAAGATTTTTGGGTTCGGGGGGTAGGTTATGTAAAGGGAAGGTGTTAGCACCCTTTACATCCATGGTTATCCATGGGCTCTTAGTCACTTAGCTCACTTTAAACTGTTTTGAGAAGTGTAGTGTGTGATTAAAATTTTTCTTAAGTACTTTATAATGATCCTTGTACGGATATATATAATGACTTTGTTTTGAAAATTGTTTGAAAATGTGAAGTGTTTATGAAATGTTTTTGAATGAGTGAGCAAGTACATAAGAGGAACCTACCCTAATTTGAATCTTTTATGTTCTTAAATGTTCTTTCAATGGTAAGACTATCCCTATTATTAAGGAATAGGTAGTCATTACCTTGGATGTTGTATGGGACATATGAATGGTCATCTGTGATTAGGCAACTGTAAGGTGTCTTAGCAATTTCGAAGGGACTTATCATCTTTTTATTCGAAAGGGACAAGATCATTTACGAAGGCAACCATGAAGGGACTTGATCTTATAATCTTTAAAGGGACAAGATGATATTAATAAGAGAAGGGACTTTGCTTTATACACCTTACTTGACCTTTTTGTTTAGGCAACATGAGAGGTAAACCTTAAGAAGTGAGATGGCGATCCAAGATCGACTTACGTGTGTGCGTGTACAAATTCAAATATTTATCTTATAATTAGTGATCTAAATTCAATTTTTAAACACAAACATGTTTTCACTCCCTAATTTACTAACCATAGCAATTTAAATAAACAATAAAAATTCTACCACTATTACATAGCTTGTACAGTTACATAAGAACAATTTAAATAATAAGCATATAATAAATAAATAAAAGGTTAGTAATAAAAATAAATGTAAGAGAAAAAAAAAGGTTAGCACAATAATATACAATTTAGAAATAAAATTAAAATTTTAAATTTAAATAAATAATCTTTTTTCTTTTAAGAATTTTAAGATGAGAATAAATTAATAATGATTATTATATATTTATTTAAAAATAAACATGATTTAGAAATATTTATTAATTATAATTAAACAAAAAAAATAATACTAAAAAATAAGAAATTAAAATTGTAAAAGAAAATTAGGGTTTTGAATTGTTAGAAAATAAGCTAGGGTTTAAATATAATTAGGGTTTTAGATGCAAAAATATTAGGATTTTAATTTGATACATAATACTAATTTAATTATTAAACAAATATACACATATTTTAATTCAAATAAATAATAAATTAGTTTTAGAAAATATTTTTTTAGAATTTTTTAGAACATATAAATATTTACATATTAATTTAGAATTATTTACATATTAAACATAATTATATTTTCTTAATAATAAAATAGTTAAATAATAAAACAAATCAAAAAAACAAAAGAAAAACTGAAACTTACCTGGGGCAGGAATCGAACCCACGCCCTAGGCTTCATTCTCCTTGGACCAACAAGCCAACCACTGGACCAGCTGCGCGCTGGTGATAGCAAAACATGTTGTGTTCTTTTTATTTTTAAACTGCAAAGATCAATGAAAATAACAAAAAAATAAATGGCCTGGGGAAGGTTTGAACCCAGGACCCTTCCTATCTCACACACGCGCGCTAACCAACTGAGCCAGCTTGTTCTTCTTAAATAAATATAACAATAATAACATAAAATATAATATCAAAATTTGAAATATGAATTTGGCGCGCTGGACTTCTTCTTCTTCCTCCAGACCTGCGCATTTTGCTACGAATTTTCCTATAAGTTTTCCTGCGAATTTCAAATTGCAGCAAACCCTACGAAACTCAAACATCAACAAAACAGCAAAATTTCATCAAATTAAGTATACCAACACAATCCAGAGGTCAATTACAGTTGATCCATGGTCTTAGAATTTATTTATGTTCCTTAAATCACGAAACCCTAAATTGTCCTCAAAACCCTAACAATGGTGTCTAAGCATCTGTGTACCTAAAATCCAATTGATTCATCCAGAAAGTATCCAAACATCATCACAAACACAAACCAATAGTTAGTTTTCATTATCAATGTATAAATCATTCAAATCGAAAAATATTAAAATATGAACAATGTGTATTTGGTTTTCATGATTTAGTGCAGGGATGGATGATTTTATGATCCAGAAACAATCAGTGAACCTCAAGGAACAATTTGCAACCTTTAGTTTGTTTTGAAAGTGGCTAAAAGTACCAAACCGAATTGGATTTTTTGATGAAATTTTTGAAGCTTGAAGATGATATGAGAGGCTGTGAATTCGTGTGCTTTTGATTGCTAAATGTTCTATATATATGGGTGAATGAATTAGGTCAAAAACATTGCTCAAGACTTTGGATTTTTTGGTAGTTTGAGATTGAAAAAGATTGGCTTTTAAAGTTTGAATATTCTTGATATGAACTTCCTATTTTAAGATAATCCTCAAAAAAATTGTATCAATTAGATCCAAATATTCTTTATGACATTCTAGAAGACAAATCATTTTAAATCTTCACCATTTTATATTTTATTTGAATTTAAAATGATTTTTAATACAAAAAATCATAATAAATAAAAATAAAATGAATAAAATTATGAAAATATTAAATTAATTTCGTGCATGATGTCATGGAACATATTGGATCACAAAAAAGTCAGCCCATTTGAAGAATTATGGTTTTAAGACCCCATTTACTTCATAAACCTCTCAAACATTTCCCAACTTTGCAAGGGCACAAATCCTTCAATTTTAATGCTATGAGGGTGTTCTTGGACATTTTGGAAATCTTAAAGAGTCCTATAACCAACCTCTTTAGTCTCATGTCCATATCTTTTACCATTCTCAAGTTATGCTCTTTGGAAGTTGTTGACTTTTTGTTGACTTTTAAAAGGACCTATAATGTCTTAGCTCATACCTTCCAAATGAAGCATTTTTGGGCTTGGCTTGTAAGACACAAAGTTGAAGAGAATTCAATTTCCTTCAAAATGAGATTTGGATGGAAAAATTTTGATGAAGCATGTGAAAGTTATGGCTGGTCAAAGTTCAGTTGACTTTTCCTGTGAAAACCCTAATTTAAAAACTCCTGATTCTTGATGATCTGAAATCTCCTTGATGAATCATGATCAACCCTTGATAAAATGATGAATTTTACTTCATATACTTGATGTTGGCAAAAAATAATGAAGTTTGACTTTGGTTTGACCACAGTTGACCTCAGTTTGACTTTTTGACTACCTTGACTGATTTTAACCTATCTGATCATCTGACTGAGCAAATCTTTTGGGAAAGTCTTGAAACTTGACATGGGGATTCTTGAACACATATAAGGTGATATGAAGCTCACTTGAAGTCTTGTAAGTCCATTTATCCTGATAAAAGTCAAAACCCTAGTTTAAGATGCAGTGCTTAGGAGGATGCATTGTCTGAGGGAATTGTCAAACTTCCTGACTAATTGTGAACCTTGTGAACCTCATGAGATGTCTTGTGAAACTTGTGAGACTATTAGTACACAATGACTTGTCTTGTGGAGGGAAAATTTTGGGGTGCAACAGCTGGACCTTGTGTTGGTCGCGTAATCCCAAAGTGATTGATCATTTTGCATTAAGATCCAAGACTTATGAAGTTTGATGCGTAGTTTCTTTGGGTCTCCCAATCTTCTTTCAAACTTCATTGAATTTGGTTCTAATCTCCTTGATTGATCAATATATTGTAAGATACTAAGCGGATCCGATTGCCTTTCGATTTTGGATACTCTTTTTGGTTGTGGTTGATTAAGTTCACCATACTACTATTATGTAAATATTACTATACTATTACTATACTAACATTTTAATTTCCTTCTTGCACCTTTATCTCCTTTATTTATTTTATTATTCTTTATCATCTATTATCATGTTTATATTTCTTGCTCTTATTATTGATGTGTTAATTTTCCTTTTTACCATTTGGACACAAAAATACTAATAAAGGATTAAACATCTAAAAGACTTGTGATTTTAATTTTGAACTATGGCCACTATACTTAGCATTAGACTTGGAGTTTTGGACTTAGATTTTAGGATCATTCCTTTGCTTGAGTTATTATGGATTGAAGACCTTATCTTTGATTTGGTTCACTTGCTTATGAAGATGAAGTCCTATTTCTTCGAAGAATGCTCCCCATGTGGTTTGATTGTTCTTACTTTAACTTTTACTTTAAGTCTTAGGATAGTCTCTTCATCTCCTCCCACATCTTTAATTTTCAAAACTTCTCCCTTTTTTCAAAACCTTCTTTGTTTTCAAACTTCAAACCGCTTTCATAATCAAACCTTGACTTAGGTCAAGCGGTTTTACTTTTTCATTTCATTTCTTAATAAATGCTAAACCACATAAGCATATCGAAACCTTTCCCATGAGACTTAAAAAAAATGCAAAACTCATTCAATCTTTTATTTGTGCCCTCGTGCACTTTTTTCTTTTAACCATTTTCACATGTTTAGATATGATTCATTCTTTTTAGCGGAAGTATTTGCTAAAGAATGATGACTTATCTTTACATTTTAAAATCAATCCAACATATTAACTTTTCACATTTTGTACCACGAACTACGGGGTTTTGATCTCACATTGCACGTCGTGGGTACATAGGCATGAGGCGAATGTCTCTTCAAACACAAAATTCTTAAAAAAACTTTTCTCTTCTCATCTCTTAAATATCTTTTAAACAAACCATTTTCAAACCAAAAGCAATAAATATTTCAAAGGGCTCCCGTAGAGTACCACAGACATTTTGGATGCGAAAAATCTTTCTGATTTGTAACCTATCCCCTTACCCAGTTCTCTACTTGATTCTTTTAGATTTTGCTTTTAGATTCATTAAGATTTATTTGTTATTTTTTCCTTTTCCATTTGGAATAAAATAAAAGCGCGGTGGCGACTCTGTTTACTTTGAGTTAAGTTAACTAATAGCTTACACTCATGATTTTACCGTTACAGACCGCACCAACAACTGTGATTGAATTCAATCACGCCACCAACAATGATTCCATCCAGGAATTCGGACGGACATGGTTACCCTACCTTGGTATACCACCCCACCACTATGCACATGTCATGCACCATCTATGACTATACGCAATGTCAACAACAACGACTTCATGCAACAATATCAACTACAACATGCGACAACATCAACAACAATATATAACAACCTACAACAACAACCTACAACAACATCAATAACAATATATAACAACATCAACAACAATGTATAACAACATCAACAACAACATATAACAACATCAACAACAACATATAACAACATCAACAACGACGTATAACAACATCAACAACGACATGCAACAAGAACAACTACCTATTCCTCATTACATCAACATCACTCAACCATTACTTGAATTTCAACCAACATACTTCATTATGTTACTACCACAACTCTACCCATTTGCACCATTCAATCATTCAACTATAACCACAACGCAACTAGTTTATAACAACTATGCAACAACATTTTACTACAATAACTCATCCGCCTCAAAATACTACAACAACTACATGCTACAACAAGTTCATACTACAACGACTTAACGACAACATACTATGACAAGTTAGAAACGACAACATACAACAACAAATCTACTAAAACATATACAAATTCATTTATTCATGTATTTCACATAATCACATTTAATATTCAAAACAAGTGTATAACCTATCAATACATGCTCCTAACACATCCACATCAACACAAAGCCACTAGGATATAAAATAATTAATTTGACATACACAACTAAATGTCTCTCCCGGGATTTTCATCCTAGTACAAACGCGAAAGTGGCGCGGAAAAGAATAGAGTCGCCAGTCAGAAATTTTTATCCCGAAGGAACGGGAATGGTAATGCTGCACAAACCAGAAGAAAACAAAAAGGAAGGACACAGGTCCTGCAAACCAAAGAGACTGGGTTCGGGAGTCGGTTATAACCTGGGAAGGTATTAGCACCCAAGATCATCCTCCGTACCCGACGGGATCCACGCTTGCAAAGAAATCTGCTTCAAAGGGTGAGGGGATGAAAACTGCTGCAAAATTGAAAATGAAACGAAAATGGGAAAGAGAACTGAAGAGAAAATGAAAAGGAAAAATGTAGGGAAAATAAAGATTATGCTCGAACGGGCCCTACCCTGCTGCCTACGTACCTCATCAGGACAATGAGGATCAGAGACAAGCTCTTGTACTTGAACTGCCTATGTCAATGCTCAGGTGTTGTAGGCTCGGACGACGAGTGTGTTACCGTCTTGCATAATGACAAGAAGAAGCAAGTTCGCAGACGGAGCGAAGGAGATGAGAAAAGAATTCCCGAAGGAAAGACGATTATTGTTTGTTTGTGTTTTTTTAGAGCCTTTTTTATTGTGTGGCACAAGAGAATGAACTCAAGCTATTTTCTATGGAATGTGTACTTGTCATTACATTCCAAGATGGAATAATAGAACAAGCACACCAAGCAAGGAGAACGTATCCAAGACTTGTTTCCAAAGGCAAGGGCCTAAATTCATTGACTTGTTGAATTTATTAGGTGTTTTAGTGATTAAAAATGAAGAAGTGTTTTTTAGGGTTTTTCTTGATGAAGATGACATCATGATCCGACTTGTGCATCATGCTAGACAAATGCACTATTCCAAGATGGAATGAATACATATGCCCCCATGGAATAAGGCTATTACACAAGAAGTCACTTCTTTTTATTAATGTTTTTTAGATTTTGTTTTGAGATGAGAAGAGAAAGAAACCAAAGGAGCAAAAAGGTAAAAGTCTAAAAATGGGGAAAGACTAATCCTAATATTAGCATGCAAAAGAGGTCCTAAGGTCAGTGAGGTTTCAACTATCCTAATGAAGAAAAAGGAAGGAAAGAAACCAAAGAAGAGCAAGAAGAAGAGGAAGCAAGAGCTAGCAAGCAACTTACTCCTCTAAAGGAGATAAGTTACTCCTAGAGGGGGAGGAAAAGAGAGAATTACATGATGGCATAAGGCACATCAAAGCACCAAAAGAAAACACTTAAAAAGAGAGAAAAATGAAGAATTGAAATGTGGATGAACCTCCACACTTCACTTACCATAAGCCCCTGAAATGTTAGCAAAATTCCAGCAAGTTGTTCATCAATAAAATCAAGGCAACGACATGCTCAAGGCTCACACCAACCAAGATCAAACAATCATGCCAAACATAGCACAAACAAATATTTTATGTGTTGAGAACACGAAAGCATGCATCAATCAGCAAGAAAATCACCCAAATAATCATATTCAATGATCATACAAAGATCCATGGCATTTAAAACAAGTATGGGGATCAAACATGCTCAAAATAAGGCAAAAATGGCTCACTGCTTCAGTGTTAACCGGTTAACCAAAGCGTTAACCGGTTAACCATGCCAAAACCTGCATAAAACAACACAAATCAGGTGTGTTAACCGGTTAACCAATCCGTTAACTGGTTAACGTTGTTAAGACAACAACAAAAACCTGCAAAATCAGCTCACAACCAACTTATTCCAAACAATCTCCTACCAGTCCAGCAAGCATTTGAACATGAAAATAATGCATCAATTCACATCAAATGGCATCATGAAGCTTATGAAAACTAACACATGGATCCGGTCACAAATCAATCAATCAATTCAATCAACACAAGCAAATACGCAAACACATGGCAGATTTAAAGCGTAAGCATGCAAATAAGCTAAAACAGAGCTAGATCTGAAATTAACCAACCTACAAAGTTGAGGTATGCTTTGGTAATTGTTGATCGAACTAAAAATGATAGATCTCACGCAAAGCCTTGAAGACCCAGTGCTAAACTTCACACTCCGTGCAAAATAAATGCAAGAACAAGCTCTTGATGCAGAGATTTGGATCCAAAAGCACTTCTAGATTCCAAACCAGATCTGAATCACCACTAAAACCAGCAAAAAGATGCAATGAAGCTATGGATGGAGGTCTAGTTCCAAGATATACACACCTCAAGGCAAGGTTGTGTGATCTTCAAAGAGGAACTTTGAGTGATTTGGAAAATTGGGAGAGAAAAGTGCGAGAATTGTGAGTGAGAAGAGTGAAAATTCAGAAATGAGAGTGAAAAAATGAGGGAGAGGTTCTCTTGGTTTGGAGAGAAATGATTAAATACGGTTTAGGTTTGGGGCCCAAAAATTAGGACTGGGATCCAAAATTATGGTTTGGGTAGTGTGATTAGGATGTAGCAATGGGATTAGGCTTGGACAAGTGCTCTAGATCCTTCCTTTTAATTTCCAATTAATTCAAAATGAATAAAATAAGAAAATGGAAATTGGAGCAAAAATCACACATGCTGAATTGTTGCTGGAAATTCAAAATTCATGGCCGTTAACCGGTTAACCAATCCATTAACCGGTTAACGCCAGTAAATTTTGAATTTCCCTCATTTTGGTGGGAACCTTCAAGAATAAGCCGATGCCAACCGTTTTGATCTGATTTTGATCCTCAATCCTTTCTTTAGGCTTTGACCCTGATGGCAACCTTGTAACCTGCCTCGTGAGCTTTGAATTTCCCTGATGATTGATCACATGCCTTATGCCAGAACATGCAAGTGTCATGCTTCATTTTTCTATGCAAAATGCTAAGGATATGACATGCTGATGATGATTATGATACAATGATGATGCCAAACTGGAGAGGGAAAATTTGGGGTGTTACATCTGCCCCTATTCAAGCAACTGTTAATCTGAAAAAGGACGGTAGCACAGCTACCAACCGTTCAAGATGAACTATGGTTGAATACCAAGAAGACCTGAAATTTGCACTCTGCTGGAGAATGCAAGCAATGGGAAATAAACCCAGCCAAATGACGCTTCGGCGACTGAAGTGGGGAGAAAGCAGACGAGCTCCTTCCAAGTTGAATTGTTACTTCGGATATAAAAACCTAGACAGACGAGTCTTCTTCGAACAAACCTGTTATGCCGGGACCAGTAAACATTTTGACGTTTAATTCCACTGTCAGGACTTCAAACCTCTTCAACACAGCCGAGTGTTAGATAAGATCAAGCGATATGCTAAGGAAATGGCACCAAGCGATCCGTAACCAGGAAGGAGAGAACGTAACATCAAGCGATTTACGACTCAAACCACGAGGAGAAACATCAAGCGATTTACAACTCGGACAAGATCAAGAGATCTGCTAAGGAAATGGTATCGAGCGATCCATAACCAGGAAACGAGAACGTAACATCAAGCGATTTATGACTTAAACAACGAGGAGTAACATTAAGCGATTTACGACTCGGACAAGATCAGGTGATCTGCTAAGGAAATGGTATCGAGCGATCCATAACCAAGAACATGAGCACGGCTCAAACAACAAGGAGTAATATCAAGCGATTTACAACTCGGACAAGATCAACTGATCTACTAAGGAAATGGTATCGACCGATCCATAACCAAGAACATGAGCATGGCTCAAACAACAAGGAGTAATATCAAGCGATTTACAACTCGGACAAGATCAAGCGATCTGCTAAGGAAATGGTATCGAGCGATCCATAACCAGGAAAACGAGAACGTAATATCAAGCGATTTACGACTCAAACATGTCTTTTGGTACGACGCCAGGCGACTACTGGTTTGCCACAACGACAGTGGACTTTAACGGCGTTGCAATATCGAGCGATTTGCAACCCAAACAAGATCAAGCAAACTGATTAGAGAATGGAATCAAGCGATTCATCCACAATAGGTCCATTGACACGAGACAAAGTGATCAATACAAGATTAGTTGATTTGAGAAGGAGTAGCAACTCATTAAGGGAGAATACCATTTATAACTCCGTTGGGTATGAGAACATTCTGACTAACGTTATGCTGAGGAAATGACCAAGATCTCTTGGAAATACTTGGTTGAGGAGTGAAATGTGAATAATTGTCTGTATTACCTTGTCACACTGGCCAAAAATAGATTGGCGACCTCCCTGGGGATATTTCAATGAAGATTGCGTACCAATCATGAAACTCTGCGGGGGAAATGACGATCTTCCAACACGGCTGGGGAGATGCTTGGTCAAATAACCTTTTCTAGGGAAAGAGTTCTGACAACTACAACTCTGTGGGGATTAGGCATTCAGCTGCTTGCTAGGAATAGCCCACTCTAATATAAAGACTCCGCTCGGAGGTAAGAACTATTCAAATGACTTTAAAGTTCTGCTGGGGATACCACCCTACTCTGACTCAACTGGGGGAAATTCCATCTTAGACTTTGCTAGGGATGCTGGGGATCACCTTCTACTGGAGATGGGAATTGCAAAATGTCCTCGTTGGGGAGAAGAAACTGCTTGGGGAATATGTTCTAGTAACATCTTCCTCCATGTACTAGATGGTTGTTCAAGTATCAACTCAAGAGGATTTTACAGAAGACATGTCATCTTCAAACTCTTGGAGAGATTCGCTGAATCTTGAGATAAATGCCCCAGACCTCCTGGTCTACAAAGGGATTTGATTGAAGGGGACTCATGCACAACCCTACATTATCATGAAATAATCTGCCCCAGTATCCTATGCCAAGGATAAGTTGAATAATGGCATGCAGAGACTGACTTCATTTGCTCTTGAGAGTGACCTGCCCCGGTATGGGCCCTAAAATGATTTCTTCAGACTAACCATGCTCTGATAATTATCCCAGCTTGGCTGAATTGCGAGAGATTTGTTCAATGTGATTGCCCCGGATTGGCTGCATCTAACCCAACTGGTTAGAAGAATCTTTATCTCTTAGGAGTTTCTTGGAAAGAGTGCACTTCACCATGATTGTCCTTCAGAAGTTTCAGACTCCTTCCCCTGGCAAGATTTAAGCTCCTGGACTGAAATTCCACATGTGAACCTCTTTGATGCCAAACAAATGTATGCAAGCAGAAAATGTTTTATTTTGAGAATGATTATTTCAATGCAACACACATGTTAATCTTGAAGTTTTTATTGAAAAGATGTCGTTTGTGAACGAATCACTGGTTAAGGCATGACAAGATTTTTTATGAAAGAAACATGCATATGCAATACCAACAAGGGTCTTTTAGCATAACTCTTAGGAGTCAGGAACGCTATCTCATGGTGGCACACTCTCAAATTAACCCTGTTTCAATTAGGACTTTTGTGGGTTGTATCGTGGTCTGGTTCACGGTTAGAAACAAAGATATAGACTCAAAGTTTATTTTTGCCCACCCCTCTTCGTGATGTCCTTCAATCCTATGTTCAACTAGCTTTCACAAGCGCTCACCTTTCCTAAGGGTTTTGAGATGGTTGAGGAACCAATGCTAATAACTGTTTAAGCACCGTTGAGGTTGTTGTTGGGAGTCAGTCACCCCTATTGTCTTTTGTGTCTGTATCACACGACTTGTTTTTATTTGAGGATCTTTCTTGTGTAATCCTTTTCGTCTTTTCGCTTTCATTTTTTCATTCTTTTGCTTATCCCTAAATTTTTCCTGGACTGATTCTTGTGAACCTTTTGCAATCGTAGTCCAGCAGGATGCACTAATTTTTTTTCTTTCTTTGAACAAATCGTGTGACACTGGTTGTCTTGATTTCTTTGTAAGGGCTGTGACTGCCTCACTTTCAGTTAATGAGGGATAACCATTGTGGTTTCTGGTCTTTGGACCTCTTGATGTGGTAGAAAGAAAGGTAACGGATCCTCAAATACACTCCTTTGTGAAAATTTGAACGCTTGGTCCAACTAGCTGACACCTACCCTGCCCCGGGTTAAATGTAAGGGTTTTTTCATGCGAAAAGAAACTCCTACTTCAAGGTTCAAAGGGGTTAGCGAGGGTTTATCTCCCTTATATCTCCGGTGTTTGGGATTTGAAACAAAGCCTGTACATCGTCAACAGGGTCTTATTCAAGAGCACACCAATGGAGATTTTTGCGTTTTCATTTCGTCATCCTCCATCACAGAGTTTAAGAACAACAGTTGGTATTGCAATGCACACACAAAATTATAAGTAAAATACAAATGAATTACTTCAATAAAAACATGTGCATTTCATTAATTAACATTCAAGAACAAAAAAAATTCCTGCATGCATACAAATGTTCAAACAAACATATAAAAGCTACACATGAAAATGCAGTGAAGAACACTGAGCAATGCCATTATTGAGGAGACTTGACTCCATCTGGACCTGTTGATCTTGAATACTTTTAGTAGTCAACAACTTTTTCCTGATAAGATTTGCAGTCTTCAATCCACTGGCCACGTGCCCAGAACCATACTTCATTCTCAATTGTTATGACCTTAAGCTTTTTACATTCAAACATTGACACGAGACATCTGAAGAAAAGAGTGACACCGAGATGAAATTGCCACATAAGTTTGCTCGGAAATACCTGACGATCTTCTGCCTACGTATCTCCATTGACCAAAGACCAATGAAGAATCAGAACGACGTAGTTCCCCTCAACAGGGATGAAAATGCAGTGATGAAAATAACTAACTTCCACTACTGATGCTTCTGGCTTTATTGCTTTAATTCTTCTCTGACACACTCTGACCAAGACAAAAACCCTCTGCTTCATTTGTACGGAGCGAAATTGATAGCCTTCGAATCAATCAAATCTTGTACCTTGCGGTGAAAATCTTTACATCCATCAATATGGTGTCCTGGTGCCCTAGAATGGAAATCACAATGGGCATTGGCATCCCATCCTTCTGGAAATGGATAAGGAGGCGGGGACAGCTTGCGAAGCTCGATCAGTTTCAAATGAAGCAAATGCTGAAGTACATCAGTATAAGGCATTGGTAGAGGGTCAAGAACTAATTCTCTCCTTTGCTGACGTTGACCCTGTTGAGGGTTCCTTTGTCTTGTCTGACGCCTCAGATGATTATTCAGAGTCGTAGCCACAGAAGCTACTTGCTGACGACGTGGATGATATCCTCTACCGTTTCCACATTGATGAGATGTTGCTCCAACTTCCCCTTCATTCTTGTTCTGACCATTGGCGAAGGGCTTCCTGGTACCTGAACCTGACGCACTATAGTCTTGAATCTTCCCGAGCTTTAGCAAACTCTCAACTCTCTCGCCAGCGATCACAATATCAGCAAATCCAGTAGATGGACAAGCAGCTAGACGATCCAGAAACACACCCTGCAAAATGCTCATGAATATGTCAGCCATCTCCCTCTCCAGCAGTGGATTTTGTACTCGGGCGGCCATCTCTCGCCATCTCTGAGCATACTCTTTGAAACTTTTAGACTTCTTCTGAGACAGACTCTGGAGTTGAACGTGGTTAGTCACCATGTCAAGATTAAACTAGTATTGTTTCACAAAAGCTTCAGCCAAGTCCTTCCAGCTTCGGACAACATTCTTGTTCAGACCCATATACTAGTCCAAAGATGCCCCAGATAGGCTATCTTGGAAGTAAAACATCCATAACTTCTCATCATCCGTGTGAGCAGAAATCTTCCCAAAGTAAAACTGGATGTGAGTTTTCAGACAAGAGTTTCCGTTGTACTTTTCAAAAGTAGGGGGCTTGAATTTGTGAGAAACCTTCACTCCAGGAACTAACCCCAAATCCGCAACATCAAAACCTAGAGAGTTCTGAGATTTAATGGCCTTTATCTTCTCAGCAAGCTCGTCGAAACGGCGATCCACAATAACACTAGGTTGATCCATCTCATCATCAATCAAAGTAAACCGATCTTCCTGTCCGCCCCCGTAGCCTACATTACGGTCATTGTCTCCGCCCGGAGCTCCATTATAATTTCTCTGATTGCCATCTCCAGGAATCTCGTTCTATGGCCGCTCGACCATCAACCTTAATTGTTCTTGCCTCTGGGCCATCCCTGTCATCAGGGTCATGAACTGCTCCATACGAGCCTTCAATTCTACGAGCTCAGCTTATACTTGATCTGCCATTCCGGTTCTGCTTTACTAACATTGTTGCCTGAAATGGAATAAAGATAAGAAACTGCCAGGGTACCTGAAAAACAAAGATAGAATGATATGATATGCAAAATGTTATGCTATGCACATGCTCATAAACACAGTAACTGAGAGAACGCTCCCAAAAGAAACTCTGCAAGCAAAATCCAGTATAAGAACCATCCTACGACCAAGCGTCATTGCATGAATATGAAAACACTGCTTCAGAAATCCAAACACATAACATAGAAAAGCCCGCAAGAGCAAAGTCATACAAGGTACTGAAAATCAACACGAATAAGTACAGCAACAAGGATTCCCTCAACAAGCCTGAGGGTAACCAGATACATGAAAGAGCTAAAGCCTACGAGCATCAATTCTAGTCCAGAAGTCTTTGCCTCCCTAGCTGACCATCTGGTGTGATGAATTTCAAGTCGATCATATCTTGAACATTCCATTGTAAAGCCCTGCATTCTTCAGTTGCATGCCCCAGGGAACCTGAGTGAAACTCACAACACGCATTTTCATCATAACCCTTTGGAAGATTTCCTTCTGGTGGTGCCAAAGTCCGCAACTTGATCAGATCAAACCTCAACAATTGACGCAACATGGCAGTGTAGGATATGGAGACGGGATCAAGACTACGATCAGCTTGTAAAACTTTTTGTGGATAAGGCCTTCGTTGTGGTTGAGCAATCTGTTGCTGATGTTGCCTTGAGCGCCTAGCTGGACACTGCACTTTCTTACCCAGATTTGGACGAGGAACCAAAGAAAATCGTTGTTGTAGCCTTTTAGAAGACTCAGCCTGAGTAATAACTTCGGAAGAATGAAACTTGGCCACCTTTGCAGTGCTTACCTGTGACACTTTCAAGTCAGTTGGCTTAAAGTTAATTACTCTGTCATCAACCAAGTCTTGCACCTGATGCATGAATGCCCTGCAATCATTGATATCATGTCCTTGAGCTCCAGAGTGAAAGACACAGTAGGCATTAGGATTCCAACCTTGGGGGAGTTCACCAGTAGGAGGAGATAATTCACGACATTCAATCAATCCCATTTGGAGCAATTGTGGGCACAACTCAGCATAAGACATGGGCACAGGATCAATAACCCTTTCTTGCTTCTGTCGGGAATGGGTTGCCACCACTGGAGGAGATACATCTGACACTTGCTGAAATCCTTCTTTGGAAAACCAAGGTGTAGGAGCTGAGGAAGTTCCTTGACATGGAAAGAAAGTACTCACTTCTTTGGCCGCGACTGGCATAGGACCACTCCTCTCATTTGAATCAGGCAAGGAAAGATTAATCTCTGTACTGGGATCTTCTGGACGACCAAGTGGTGACTGCTGGTGAGGAAGCTCAAACTGTGGAGAGAGTCCACCTGAAGACTCTTGGTTCAGTGGAAATCCCAAAGAGATGGGAGAAATGATACCTTCTGGTGAATAAACGGACGCCTTCCCATTTTCTTTCCTCAACACGGCATTCATGATCCCTGTCAACAACTTCATTTGAGTTTTCATCATGTCAAACTCTTCCTTCAAGAATCTCTGGCCCTGTGACAAAGCTTGTACCTCTTCCCTGAATTGCCCCATATGGGCCTTCATCTCATCTACCTCCGCCCGAAGTTGTTCAAAGTTCATGTTCTGGGAATTCTGACTCAAGTTGGCCATTCTGTTAATATATTAACCTGTCCTTGAAATCTTGTTGCAACGAAAGTGCCTAAAACAGAAAAGACATTAGGAACCTGTGGTTATACCTGCAAAAGAAAAAGGATGGTGATATGTATGCAATGCAATTGTTTATGCTTTCAATCTCGAGGTCATTCATGCCCCAGTTCCGGTATTTAGCAAAGAAATCCATACGGCTTTTGACCCCCGACCTTAAGAAAAACTTGAAATGAACGTTCTGCTTCCGAGGATCTTCCATCTCTAAATAGTATACCGGAACCGGAAACAGTGAGATAAACCTGTGAATGAAAACAAAACATGATTAATGATGGAATGATACAATGCAAATGCAAGGACATATGATCAATCCGGAACTGTCTGGAAACTGGACGTCAGAGCCAAGTGATCAGAAACCCGAATCCTCTGAATAATAACCCATAAGCACTCCTATAATCTCAGTTAAACCAGATCAAGGACCAGATAAACTCAAGAACTATGGGATCAAAGTAACTGTATCAGAACATAAGCCTGCACTGGTAATGAAGGTATGATGAGGTCAAGGGTTCCTGCAAACCTGTAAACCCCTCCCAATCTTACGGGTGTGCTCCGGGTTAAACATCACGGGCTCTCAAAGCCGAATAGCAATAATACGTTCACCATCTCCGAGGAATGGCTCATGACCAAACCAGGGAATCGGTTTAGCATTATGTACTACTCAGGGAGGCCCCAACGTGAGTCCGGGAAAACAAGCATCCTTTATAAGTTCTCAGCTTCAAGCGCTGGAATCGAGAAACAAATAGTACATTCATCCCGAAGGGTATAATACTATTGTCATACGACCATATGCTTTGACTGAGTTCCTATAAAAGAACCAGGCCATCCTATGCAAGTTCCTAGTGGGCCCTCGGGTGCGAATGGGTTTGCCAGAAAATGCGGTCTGCCACTGTCACCACTGGAGAGAGATGTTTCCACAAAGGTCCTCAATGATCGGTCCCCAGATGCACATAACCATCGAGGTTGTGTATTACCCCATAAAGATTCCGGCATATTACATTTCCAAGACGGTCGCAAGTCTGGGTGTGGAACTCACTACTACCAACATAGCAAGATGCCATGAAGCCAAAGTGACTGTCCACTCTAAGTCCTAGGGTGCACTCAAGCCCCGGTTACGAGCTCATCTCTCAGTAACAATTCCCAGTCCCACAGAAAAAAGGAAACCAGCAACCAGACAGTCCAGTATAATGATGCATGAATATAAATACTGAAAACTGTAAATAAAGCTGTAAATAAAACTGTGAATAAACAACAGTAAAATAAACACACAACAACAAAAAAATCAACACCCAAAGAAATAGAAACACGCGAGCGCTATGAGAGACTCTCAGGGGAACCATAGATTCTAGAGTATTCCCCAGCAGAGTCGCCAGCTGTTGCTCCCGAGATTTTCCTCCTAGTACAAACGCGAAAGTGGCGCGGAAAAGAATAGAGTCACTAGCTAGGCATTTTTATCCCGAAGGAACAGGAATGGTAATGCTGCACAAACCAGAAGAAAACAAAAAGGAAGGACATAGATCCTGCGAACCAAAGAGATTGGGTTCAGGAGTCGGTTACAACCTGGGAAGGTATTAGCACCCAAGATCGTCCTCCGTACCCGATGGGATCCACACTTGCAAAGAAATCTGCTTCAAAGGGTGAGGGGATGAAAACTGCTGCAAAACTGAAAATGAAACGAAAATGGGAAAGAGAACTGAAGTGAAAAATGAAAAGGAAAAATGTAGGGAAAATAAAGATTGTGCTCGAACGGGCCCTACCCTGCTGCCTACGTACCTCATCAGGACAATGAGGATCAGAGACGCCGTAGTTCCCCTAACTAGGGGTAGAAAAGATTGCTTGTGTCTTAAGGCTTAAACTGCCTATGTCAATGCTCAGGTGTTGCAGGCTCGGACGATGAGTGCGTTACCGTCTTGCATAATGACAAGAAGAAGCAAGTTCGCGGACGGAGCGAAGGAGATGAGAAAAGAATTCCCGAAGGAAAGACGATTATTGTTTATTTGTGTTTTTTTAGAGCCTTTTTTATTGTGTGGCACAAGAGAATGAACTCAAGCTATTTTCTATGGAATGTGTACTTGTCACTACATTCCAAGATGGAATAATAGAACAAGCATACCAAGCAAGGAGAACATATCCAAGACTTGTTTCCAAAGGCAAGGGCCTAAATTCATTGACTTGTTGAATTTATTAGGTGTTTTAGTGATTAAAAATGAAGAAGTGTTTTTTAGGGTTTTTCTTGATGAAGATGACTTCATGATCCGACTTGTGCATCATGCTAGACAAATGCACTATTCCAAGATGGAATGAATACATATGCCCCCATGGAATAAGGCTATTACACAAGAAGTCACTTCTTTTTATTAATGTTTTTTAGATTTTGTTTTGAGATAAGAAGAGAAAGAAACCAAAGGAGCAAAAAGGTAAAAGTCTAAAAATGGGGAAAGACTAATCCTAATATTAGCATGCAAAAGAGGTCCTAAGGTCAATGAGGTTTCAACTATCCTAATGAAGAAAAAGGAAGGAAAGAAACCAAAGAAGAGCAAGAAGAAGAGGAAGCAAGAGCTAGCAAGCAACTTACTCCTCTAAAGGAGATATGTTACTCCTAGAGGGGGAGGAAAACAGAGAATTACATGATGGCATAAGGCACATCAAAGCACAAAAAGAAAGCACTTAAAAAGAGAGAAAAATGAAGAATTGAAATGTGGATGAACCTCCACACTTCACTTACCATAAGCCCCTGAAATGTTAGCAAAATTCCAGCAAGTTGTTCATCAATAAAATCAAGGCAACGACATGCTCAAGGCTCACACCAACAAAGATCAAACAATCATGCCAAACATAGCACAAACAAATATTTTACGTGTTGAGAACACGGAAGCATGCATCAATCAGCAAGAAAATCACCCAAACAATCATATTCAATGATCATACAAAGATCCATGGCATTTAAAACAAGTATGGGGATCAAACATGCTCAAAATAAGGAAAAAATGGCTCACTGCTTCAGTGTTAACCGGTTAACTAAAGCGTTAACTGGTTAACCATGCCAAAACCTGTATAAAACAGCACAAATCAGGTGCGTTAACCGGTTAACCAATCTGTTAACCGGTTAACGCTGTTAAGACAGCAGCAAAAACCTGCAAAATCAGCTCACAACCAGCTTATTCCAAACAATCTCCTACCGGTCCAGCAAGCATTTGAACATGAAAATAATGCATCAATTCACATCAAATGGCATCATGAAGCTTATGAACACTAACACATGGATCCGGTCACAAATCAATCAATCAATTCAATCAACACAAGCAAATACACAAACACATGGCGGATCTAAAGCGCAAGCATGCAAATAAGCTAAAATAGAGCTAGATCTGAAATTAACCAATCTACAAAGCTGAGGTATGCTTTGGTAATTGTTGATCGAACTGAAAATGATAGATCTCGTGCAAAGCCTTGAAGATCCGGTGCTAAACTTCACACTCCGTGCAAAATAAATGCAAGAACAAGCTCTTGATGCAGAATTTTGGATCCAAAAGCACTTCTAGATCCCAAACCAGATCTGAATCACCACTAAAACCAGCAAAAAGATGCAATGAAGCTATGGATGGAGGTTTAGTTCCAAGATCTACACACCTCAAGGCAAGGTTGTGTGATCTTCAAAGAGGAACTTTGAGTGATTTGGAAAATTGGGAGAGAAAAGTGAGAGAATTGTGAGTGAGAAGAGTGAAAAATCAGAAATGAGAGTGAAAAAATGAGGGAGAGGTCCTCTTGGTTTGGAGAGAAATGATTAAATATAGTTTAGGTTTGGGGCCCAAAATTAGGCTTTGGATCCAAAATTATGGTTTGGGTAGTGTGATTAGGATGTAGCAATGGGATTAGGCTTGGACAAGTGCTCTAGATCCTTCCTTTTAATTTCCAATTAATTCAAAATGAATAAAATCAGAAAATGGAAATTGGAGCAAAAATCACACATGCTGAATTGCTGCTGGAAATTCAAAATTTGTGGCCGTTAACCGGTTAACCAATCCGTTAACCGGTTAACGCCAGTAAATTTTGAATTTCCCTCCTTTTGGTGGGAATCTTCAAGAATAAGCCGGTGCCAACCGTTTTGATCTGATTTTGATCCTCAATCCTTTCTTTAGGCTTTGACCCTGATGTCAACCTTGTAACCTGCCTTGTGAGCTTTGAATTCCCCTGATGATTGATCACATGCCTTATGCCAGAACATGCAAGTGTCATGCTTCATTTTTTATGCAAAATGCTAAGGATATGACATGCTGATGATGATTATGATATGATGATGATGCCAAACAGGAGAGGGCAAATTTGGGGTGTTACACTAAACCTACGTCATTTATTCACAAGTTGCATACAACAACATTCAAGATTAACGAAATGAATGTATAACCTTTATAGACCTACTCACACCACATTAACAACATATTAACCTTTCTAAAACATAAAACCCAAATTTTCATGAACTTTAATATATTAAAAACACATTTTCTCACTCCCAAGTCTCGCTAAGAGACCCCTTGCTCTATAAGAGAGCAAGCCACTTCCTCGAAGAGGATAAAATTTCCAACAGCTCGCTAAGCGAGTGCCCCCCACTAAGCGAGCAACACGAAACTAGCAGAAAAACCTGCAATTTGTGCCCTCCTCCTCTACGATTATCACCTTAAATTAGGGTAAAATACCAGTCCTAATCTCTGTTTTTCACCAGAATTTCTACAATTATCAATACCAACACAAACTTACTAATCAAACTTCATAAGTCCCTCAATTTCATATCATATACATCAACTTATTAATCACTCAATCCCACTAACATACCTAAGGACATCTACCCTAACATTCATATCATAATACCCTTAAAAGATGAAAGAGATCCCACCCTTACCTTAATTCGATGGAAAATCCTTCCTTCTTCGTGAATTCTTCCTTTTAGCCTTTCTCTTCTTCCCTCTTCTTCACACTCTTCCCAAAATTCTTCGATCAGTTTCTACGAACTGAATTCTCTCTTCTCCCAAATTCCCAACAAAACCCTTGGACCCCTAATAATGGAATCCCCATCTTGCCCTGTCGCTCCCCGGATTTCCATCCTGGTACAAACGCGAAAGTGGCGCGGAAAAAGAATAGAGTCGCCAGCCAGGCATTTTTATCCCGAAGAAAGGGAATGGTAATGCTGCACAAACCAGAAGAAAAGAAGAGGAAGGACACAGGTCCTGCGAACCAAAGAGACTGAGTTCGGGAGTCGGTTACGACCTGGGAAGGTATTAGCACCCAGATCGTCCGCCGTACCCGACAGGATCCACGCTTGCAAAAGAAACTGTTTCAAAGGGTGAGGGTATGAAAACTGCAGCAAAAGAAATGAAAATGGAAAGAAAACTGGAACTGGAAAAGAACTGAAATAAGAAAGCAAAAGGAAAAATGTAGGGAAAATAAAGATTGTGCTCGAACGGGCCCTACCCCGCTGCCTACGTACCTCATCAGGATAATGAGGATCAGAGACGCCGTAGTTCCCCTAACTAGGGGTAACAAAGGAAAATTACTTGTGAATTAAGGCTTGAACTGCCTATGTCAATGCTCAGGTGTTGCAGGCTCGGACGACGAGTGCGTTACCGTCTTGCAAAGTGACCAGTAGGAGCAAGTTCACGTACGGAGCGAATGAGGTGAGAAAAGAATTCCCGAAGGAAAGACGCTTATTATTTGTTTTTTTTTTTAGAAGCTTTTATGAGTGGAGTTTGCATAGGAAAGTGTACCTAAGTCTTACTCAATGGGATGTGTACATCTCACATCATCCCGAAATGGAATGCGCAAGAGGCACACCTATCTATGGAGGAAATCCCCAAAGCTAGTCCCACAGGTGAAGGCTTAAGCACACTGGCCTATTACCATTATTAAGTATTTTTGTGGTTTTTGGTTAAGAAATGTCTTTTAATTTTTCTTTGTGAGGTACTCATGCTAAGACCTATCTACCACGAGTGATGACTCACACCTCGCCCCGAAATGGAACGCGTGCAAGCATCTCATAGCAAAGTCTCATGTCACATGAAAGCACCCAACCTTTATTAAGTGAATTAGAATTAAGTTTGAAGATGAGAAGAGAAAGAGAACCAAAGGAGCAAAAGGAAAAACTAGGGGGAAGTTTCTATCCTAAGTTAGCATGCATGGAGTTCCTAGGGTTTGTGAGGTCTTTCTAACCTAAAAATGATCTCAAGAGAAGAAGAAGAAGATAAAAGGAGAGATGAGAAAGGCCTAAGCCCAACAAGAAGATGTTAGTCCATATAAACAAAATGAGAACAGATGAGAAATGGAGATGTGGAACTCAATTCCCACATCTCAAACTTACCATAGCCCCTGCAAGGTTAGTGTAACAACATAAAACCAAGGCATGAACCAACAAGTCAGAAGCTACACAAGCATATAGGCATGGAAAAGAGTTCATAAGATGATAAGCAAAGCAACACAAGATCATATTGAGATGATTGGAAGTGAAACAAGTGCAAAGAAGGCATGCATAACACTTAAAGAAATAAAGCACATAAAAGAGACCCAACACCAAGACTCAAGGAGACTCAAACCCTATCCTAAGACCAGGAACAACCCTAGACCTCTAAAGGACTCCAAAAGATGAGGAGAAGTTGGCACAAGTGCCCTTCTAAACTTAAAAGAGACTATAAGACTCAAAGTATGCAAAACAAGGCAAGGTGAGGAAGAAAATACCCAAGAAAAAGATCCAAGCACCTAAAAAATCTACCCAACCAGAAAAGTACTCTCCAAACACAAAGAAATGAGAATCCAAAAGGGTTTGCAAAAATACAGCACCCAACTAGGTCAATGAAGCTCAAGGATGCAAGGTATCACCATTTAGGGTTTTGAAAATTAAGGCACAAGTAACTCAAGCAAAGTCCAGCAAGGAAATTTGTGAAAAATGCAAGATAAATCATGAAGATAGTATAGTGTCTTAGGATTTGAATGCAAAAAGAATGGGGTTCATAGCTTAAAGGATGAGAAAAATAGAAATTGGACAAGGCAGATTGGTCTATGAGAGTCCACAAGAAAGCAATGCTCAATGTTGAATTTATTTGGCCACGTGGGATGAAAATAAAAATCTGGAAAAAATATGATAAAAAACTAGATGAATCAAGGAGTGCATATGAATTTTTTGGATTTTTTAGAGTTAAGGAAGTATTTAAAATGGATCAAAAGCAAATGGAATAAAATTGGTAAAGAAAAAGAATAAAAATAAAGCTAATGGGCCAAGGGGGTGCAAGAAGTAAACACGTTAGTTCAAAAAAACAGCATGGGCCTTGCGTGGGGGGTGTGGATAGCGCTGGGGGCTGAACCTTCTTCTTCATGAAGAAACCCTAAACTCTAACCACCATTAATGAACCAAACCCTAACCTTAACTTCATGAAATCTCAAACCAAGCCACGGCCGACCATGAAACTCTCCAGAATACATAATCTAACATCACTAAACACAAATACATGCTTGGATTGGATTAAAACTCAAAGAAACTCAAGATATGAATGAAAATAAAATTGTCCATGAAACTTTAAATCACCATAACTTTGTCAATACTCAACCATTTCACAAACTACAAAGAGCATTGTAACCACCACAACATGAGGATTCTAAAACACACAACCAAATACATTTCTATGAGATTCGAAATTTGAGCATACCTAAGGTGGTGTTCCAAATTTGAAGTCAAGAATGGTATAAGGTGATGGCAAATGATCTCCTTATCCCCTTAGATGCAAAATAAATGCATCTAAGGCTTTGCAAACTTGTAAATCCAGCAATGTGCTTCCTTGTGCTTCAAAGCTTCTCAAATGGCCACTTGAACAAACTTCACTATAAATCTAGATCCATGGGTGCTTAATGATCCTTGAGATGAGAGGAGTATGAATGTGGTCTTGGATTGAAGAAAGCTTGCCTAGATCAAAAGTTATGGCACAAAATGCAAATGTGCACAAGAAATGAGAAATGGATGATTCTTGAAGAATAATCCAAACAAATGGTATGGAAATGATCTATGAGTGATGAGGATTAAGAATCCAGCAAGAGTTTTGTGAATGGATTCTTGTAGCAAGAGTTTGTGGAGAATAAGCAATTTTGCATAAAAGATGAGAATGAGAGAATGAGTGTGTAATCTGGCTGCCTCTAACCCTAATTCTGATTGTTATGGAATATATATGGCAATGCAAAAGGGTTAGAACAAATGCACGTGAGAGAGGGCTGATTTTTGTGAAAATGCAATTTTGGCCCAAGTGTGCCATAAGCATGCCAAGCTCATGATTTGCTGGCCTCTCTTGCATGTGCATTCACCATCCCACCAATGATTCCCAGCAAACAACTTCAGCCCTTGGATGTAAGCTATCACACAATGGTCATGCCTTATGCAAATTCAAGTGTAAAATGCAAGTTTTATGGAACTTTTTCATGTGCATGAATTTTTCCACTTTTCTTTGAGCCAAATGACCTAAATGGGATGCATTTTGGTTGTGTAAACTTACTTTGGCCATAGCATAGCAAACTATCCATTTTTGAGCCTTTGTGCAAATGGCTTGGCCTTGAAACTTGGAAATTTGCCCTAAAATACCTAAATTTTCGGGGGCCATATCTCTCAAACCATAAATCCCATGAAAATGTACTTGTACTTTTTAAAAATGGCAGCCCTTACTCTCCAACTTTCATGTTTGGGTTGGGTCCATTTGAAGATTTTTTGATCAAGTTAAGGCCTTGTGAAGTTTTAGGTCAAAATAGCCAAAAATATTAACTTTTCCATGACCAACTTTGTGCACTTTTGCCAAAACCCCTCAAACCACCAAAATTCTTGTACTTTAAGCTCACCCAACATCTTATAACATTGAATAGACCTCATTTGGCCAAAAAAATTGTGTTAGACCCCTTGGAATGGCACAGTTGACTTTTTCTGGGCCCAGTTGACTTTCTGCTTCATCTGCAAGTAACTGAGGCAATGACTGACTTCCACTTGGAATTTTTCCATGAAAATTGACATGTAGGAACCTCTTATCATATAGAAAACATTGCCCAAAAGAGTTGGCCAAAATTATGAGGTTAAGGCTCTTGAAGCCAAAACCCTAATTTGGTTGCACTACTTAGGAGCCTTGCATTGTCTTAAAACTTGTGATGATTAAGCAATCTTCTGAGCTTTTGCAAGTGAACTTGGCCTTGCCAAAGGAGTCTAGACTCATCATAGGCCTCCCACAAATCCATTGGAACCCTTGTCTTGGCTTAGATGGCCTTCAACACCTCCCCAGATGGCCATATGCCTCATGCTAGGGCTTGATGCTTGTCATGCTTTATTTTCCTATGCTATAATGCTATATATATGATATGCTTATGATGCAAATGGTGTATTATGATGCTTAAAATGAAGAGGGCAAATTTGAGGTTCTACAGCTGCCCCTATTCAAGCAACTGTTGATCTGAAAAGGACGATTGCTTCCGCTTTCGACCGTTCAAGATAAACTGTGGTTGAATACCCAAGAAAATGGAAATTTGCGCTCTGATGCAGAAAACAAGAAATGGGAAATAAACCCAATCCAGCGATGTTACAACTGAGCTGAGAGATGAGCAGACGAGCTCCTTCCAATGAAACCAAAGGTTCTGATGAAACATGAAACGGACGAGTCTTCTTGTGACCTGTGACGCCAGGTGCAGAAAGCGGACGAGTCCTTAAGAATCTTCAAAGTAACCTGAGATAGACGAATCTCCTTCACTAATCCTTACGCAGATAAGCGGAATAAGACGGACGAGCCTTCTTCGGATAACCCTTACGCAGGTTCCGGGGATGCATATAAGTCTGTGGGGTAGACATGCATCTAGGATGGACGAATCCTCTTCGCGAATCCTTACGCAGATAAGCGGAATAAGACGAACGAGTCTTCTTCGGATAACCCTTACGCAGGCTCCGGGAATGCATATAAGTCTGTGGGATAGACATGCAACTAGGATGGACGAATCCTCTTCACGAATCCTTACGCAGATAAGTGGAATAAGACGGACGAGTCTTCTTCGGATAACCCTTACGCAGGTTCCGGAAATGGTTTTGACGTTTTAATCCCACCGTCAGGGTTTTCAACCTCTTCACGAATCCTTACGCAGATAAGTGGAATAAGACGGACGAGTCTTCTTCGGATAACCCTTACGCAGGTTCCGGAAATGGTTTTGACGTTTTAATCCCACCGTCAGGGTTTTCAACCTCTTCACGAATCCTTACGCAGATAAGTGGAATAAGACGGACGAGTCTTCTTCGGATAACCCTTACGCAGGTTCCGGAAATGGTTTTGACGTTTTAATCCCACCGTCAGGGTTTTCAACCTCTTCAATGCGGACGAGCATTGGAATGATCATCAAAGAAACACGGACGAGTGTCATAAGTCGACGATACGGACGAGTACCGGATGATGATCCAAGAAACAGGGACGAGTGCTTCTGATATTGATACGGACGAGTATCAGCTTATTCCAGACGATCTTCAAAAGAAAATACCAAACACGGACGAGTGTCGGGGCGTGCAGACGAGCACTAGATAAGTAGCAGACACAGACGAGTGTCGAAGGATGCGGGCGAGCAATCTTCAAAGGAGTAACAAGCACGTACGAGTGCTAAGAGATGCGGTCGAGCATCAAATAAAGATGCGAGTACGGACGAGTACTGGCGACTTTCTTGGGGATATGCCTCAAATAAAGAGGAATCGAAAAATGCACGGACGAGTGCTGCAGGGATGCGGACGAGCATCAAATGAAGACGCGCACACAGACGAGTACAGGAAATTTCACTGGGGAAAAACTTCAAAGAAATAATAAGCACGGACGAGTGCCGAGAGCTGCGGACGGTCATCAAATAAAGATGTTAGCACGGACGAGTGCTGATGAATACCTCAAATAAAGAGGGATCTGCTGAGGAAAAGGCACGGACGAGTGCTGAAATAGGATGAGCATCAAATAAAGATGCGAGCACAGACGAGTGCTAGTAGATATAGACTCTACTGGGGAAAGTGCACAGACGAGTGCCACCAGGTGCTAATCCTTCTGGAGACTGCGGATGAGCAAATTGAATCATCAGATAAGTGCCTAAGAGTGCGAACGAACACTGAAAGAGTATCAATAGAGACAAAGGCTGATTATGTTGGGGAAGTAGACAATTCCGCTCTGGCTGAGGAATGAAGTCCTGGCGGCCTGTGAGAGAAGATTCTGGCAACCTGCTGGGGACTCAAAGCTTTTAACTCTGATGGGAACGAAGCGTTGGCAACCTGATGCCTGTTGGAGAGGTTTTCACTGGAGGAAAGACGACTCTGCGTGAGGTATACTTCGTTTAACTGCTTTGAACATCTGCTGAGGATCTGATCATCCTGCTCTGACTCCACTGGGGAGAATTTCTTCTTGCTCTGCTAGGGAAATCCCTTGGGAATGAGAATCCTGATGACTCTGTGGGGAAATGAAGTTATCTGCCATTCTGCTGGGCAAGGAGAACTTCTAACGATTCCGTTGCGGATAATAAATTTCTGACAACTCCACTGAGGATGGGAGACTTCCACTAACTCCTGTTGGGAATTGACCCGACCTCCGGGGAGTGTTCAAATACCTGTTGAGAATAAGTCACTTGAAAACAGGCGCTCTACCAGGGAAATACCTCTACTTGGAGAATAACCCTCTGCTGCTTGGGGATACGGTGATAACCTGCAAATCCTGCAATAGCAGAATACACACATATGCACCAAGATTGGTACGGCCTGATCTATTCATCTGCCGTCACCTGACACTCAAAGCGATGTTAAGTGTCTCTGCAATGTCATTTTTATCAGTTTGAAAAGCAACATGTTTCGCATGCAATGTTATTTGACAAAAATCCAGGACATTTTTGCAAACAAAATAAACATAACACAGTGTTTGACTGAATATTCTTTTTATTGATTGGCCTCTGAATAGGCAAAATTTTACATCAGGAAGTAACCACCTGGAAAGAGGTAACTACTGTAAAATTGAGAAAAGAAACTATCCTAATGGCAATGGCACGGTATTCCAAAGAGTTTCCTTCCTGCTATGACTGGCATATCCTCAAGACTTTCCGTTCCGTCTTCGGCCTTCTGAGAAAAATGAGGGGAGCTGATCTCTACCCTTCTGATATGGTCAAGCCGTTTGAAGCCGTGATGTGGTTCAGATAAACCGGAGCGCAGTTGTTCGCTTATTCCCTGATTTTGCATGGATCGCCCTTTCGGGTTTTCAATCCACCGGGCTACCCTTTTTTGCCTGAGTTGTCCGATGTGGCTTTTCAACTCAGCGGGTGTACATTTTTTTAATTTTTCCCTAATTTTTGCCCGAGCTTTTATTCTGTTTTTAGCTCGCCGGGATGCCCTTTTTTTGCCTGGACTATAATTCTGTTTTTGTGTCCAGCGGGTCTTTTATGCGAAGTATTTTTTAATTGCGTCCGAGTTAACAGGGTATTGGAAGTCCTCGCCATCCATAGTGGTGAGCATCAGTGCTCCGCCTGAGAATACTTTCTTCACTATGAATGGTCCTTCATAATTTGGGCTCCACTTGCCCCTGTGATCTAAACTGGGAGGAATGATCCTCTTGAGTACAAGCTCGCCTACTTGGTACTCCCGAGTACGTACTCGCTGATCGAAGGCTCGCTTCATTCTCCTTTGATAAAGCTGGCTATGACAGATAGCTGCTAATCTCTTTTCCTCAATTAGACATAGTTGATCGTATCGAGCACGTACCCACTCAGCCTCATCAAGCTTGACATCCATCAGCACCCGCAGTGAAGGGATTTCCACTTCAACAGGCAAGACTGCCTCCATGCCGTAGACTAAAGAGAAGGGGGTTGCCCCAGTCGACGTCCTGACTGACGTTCGGTACCCATGCAACGCAAACGGTAGCATCTCATGCCAATCTTTGTAGGTGATGACCATTTTCTGTACAATCCTCTTGATATTCTTGTTAGCTGCCTCTACCGCACCATTCATCTTTGGTCGGTAAGGAGAGGAATTGTGATGTTGGATTTTGAAGTCCCGGCACAGTTCTGCCATCATCTTATTGTTCAGATTAGAACCATTATCAGTAATGATTCGCTCGGGCACTCCATATCTGCATATGATATCTCTTTTCATGAATTTTGCTACCACCTGGCGAGTAACATTGGCATAAGACGCAGCTTCTACCCATTTGGTGAAATAATCAATCGCGACCAAGATGAAGCGATGTCCGTTTGACGCTGTTGGTTCAATCTTGCCAATCATATCAATGCCCCACATGGCAAAGGGCCAGGGTAAAGACATCACATTCAGAGGATTTGGAGGCACATGCACTTTATCCGCATAAATCTGGCATTTATGACATTTTCTGGCATAGGCACAACAGTCTGCATCCATGGTGATCCAGTAATAGCCTGATCTTAGCAACTTTTTAGCCATTGCATGCCCTCCAACATGGGTACCAAAGGATCCTTCATGCACCTCGTGCATCAGCAAGTCTGCTTCCGCCCTATCAACGCATCTGAGAAGTATCATATCGAAGTTTCTCTTATACAGGGAACCATCAGTGTTCAGGAAGAAACTACCAGCTAGCCTTCTTAATGTCTTCTTATCATTGGAAGATGCCCCAGGTGGGTATGTTTGATCCTCCAAGAAGCATTTGATGTCATGGTACCAGGGCTTATCATCTTTGACAATGTCTGTTGAGCACACATATGCTGGCCTGTCAAGTCTGGATACTGCAATTTGAGGCACAAAATTGGCAGCTTGCACTTTGATCATGGATGAAATGGTAGCTAGAGCATCTGCAAACTGATTTTCGTCTCGAGGGATATACTCAAGCTTGACTGTTGTGAAGAAAGTCAACAACCTCCTTGTGTAGTCCCGATAAGGTATCAGATGATCTTGGTGCGTGTACCATTTGCCATTGGTTTGATTAATTACCAGAGCTGAATCCCCGAATACAGTCAAAGTCTTGATCCTGAGGTCAATGGCTTCCTCAAGACCCATAATGCAAGCTTCGTATTCAGCTTCGTTGTTGGTGCAGTTAAAGGTGAGTTTTGCCGAAAAAGGCATGTGAACTCCCTTAGGTGTAATGAGTACTGCACCAACACCACGACCATTCATATTAACAGCCCCATCAAACATCATATTCCATTCTTCTTCTGGGTCAGGCCCTTCAGTATGAATAGGCTCTTCATGATCTTTTGCTTTTATGAACATGATGTCTTCATCAGGGAAGTCAAATCTCATAGGCTGGTAATCATCAATGGGTTGCTCAGCGAGATAATCAGACAATACACTGCCTTTGATGGCCTTCTGAGAGGTGTATTGAATATCATACTCTGTGAGAATCATTTGCCATCTTGCAACCCGCCCGGTAAGTGCTGGCTTCTCAAATATATACTTGACTGGATCCATCTTGGAGATCAACAAGGTAGTGTGGGTCAACATGTACTGCCTTAGTCGGCGAGCAGCCCACGCTAAAGCACAGCAAGTTTTCTCGAGCAGTGAATAACGTTGTTCACAGTCGGTAAACTTTTTGCTTAGGTAGTATATTGCGTACTCTCTTCGACCAGACTCGTCATGCTGGCCCAACACACACCCCATTGACTTTTCTAATACTGTCAAGTACATGATCAGAGGTCTTCCTTCAACTGGAGGCATAAGGATTGGAGGCTCCTGTAAGTATTTCTTAATTTTGTCAAAAGCCCTCTGACAGTCTTCATTCCACCTGACTGTCTGTTCTTTTCTTAATAGCTTGAACAAGGGCTCGCAGGTTGCTGTAAGATGAGATATGAACCTTGAAATGTAGTTCAATCTACCTAGGAACCCTCGAACTTCTTTCTCAGTTTTTGGTGCAGGCATTTCTTGAATGGCTTTAACTTTGTCAGGGTCAACTTCAATCCCTTTCTCACTTACAATAAATCCCAGCAGTTTACCAGATCGTACCCCGAATGTGCATTTGTTGGGGTTTAGCCTCAATTGGTACTTCCTCAGACGCTTGAATAACTTCAACAAATTTACCAGGTGGTCTTCTTCTGTGAGGGACTTGGCAATCATGTCATCCACATAACATTCAATTTCTTTATGGATCATGTCATGGAATAATGTTACCATAGCCCGCTGATAAGTGGCACCAGCATTCTTCAGTCCGAATGGCATCACCTTATAACAGAATGTGCCCCAGGGTGTGATGAAAGTTGTCTTCTCCATGTCTTCAGGTGACATTTTGATCTGATTGTATCCTGAAAATCCATCCATGAAGGAGAACACCGAGAACTGAGCCGTATTGTCGACCAATACATCAATGTGAGGTAAAGGGAAATCATCTTTCGGGCTGGCTCTGTTCAGGTCCCGGTAATCTACACACATCCTCACCTTGCCATCTTTCTTTGGCACTGGAACGATGTTAGCTACCCAAGGCGGGTAACTAGTCACGGCAAGGAACCTGGCGTCCCACTGTTTCTGTACCTCCTCTTTGATCTTCATCGCCATGTCGGGGCGAGTTCTTCTCAGTTTTTGCTTAACAGGAGGACAGTCTTCTTTTAACGGTAGTCGATGCACAACTATGTCTGTATCCAACCCTGGCATGTCCTGATATGACCAGGCAAAGATGTCAACATATTCACGCAACATTTCAATCAACCCCTTCTTAACTTCAGTCTGCAAGCTGGCACCTATCTTGATTTCCTTCTTAACCTCTTCTGTGCCGATGTTAATAACCTCGATTTCCTCCTGATGAGGCTGAATAACTCTTTCCTCTTGCTTCAACAACCTGACCAGTTCTTCAGGGAGTTCGTAATCTTCCTCAACCTCTTCATCAGCTTGGTAGATTGGATTGTCGAAGTTATGCTCAGTCATAGCAGGAGAGTTGTCAATGGAATCCGGTTGATCGACATTGCACAAGTGATGTGCTCATTCAGAATCTGTTTAGAGAAAACACACACCAAAAGCAAGAAAGAAAAACACATTGCCATTTTCTTTATTTGTGCAAAAATTAAATTTGAAAGAAAAGGAACGATTTGATTGAAAAATGTCCTTTATTTATGACAAATAAATGCTTTCAAAACATGGAGGCCCATACAATGGATCCTTGTACCTTGGGCAGAGTACAGGATTTGACATGCAGTATGTAAAAAAATGACAAATAAACGATTACTTTGTGATCCAGGTGACTTCGACGATGTCTTCCGTAGACCAATTGGGCAGCTCCTCTCCTGGTGCACACGGGCGGATCCAATTATCCAGTTCGCACTCGCTATCTCCGTCTTCACTGGTAGCACAGATATGGTTGCGGTCCAGCAACCCAGCACTAGTAAAGGTAATGGTCTTGTTGTCTGATGAACGGACGAGCCCATCAGGCTGATACCCAAGCCCGAACTTGTCCTCCTTCTTTTCCAGCTCCAGTAGTCTGCCCCAGCCCTGGGCACTGCCTGATTGCACAACCTCCTTGGCCTGCTTGTAGGAGGTAATAGACGTACCTTCTTTATCTTCAGCCCTACTCAGAGGAGACAAGGAACTAACATTCACTGCTTCAAATGCCTGACACAGAGTTTCATGAATTTCACCATCCATCTCCACATATTTGAATGTAGATAGATGGCTCACAAATATGTCCTCTTCACCGCACACAGTCACAACTTGACCATCCGCTACGTACTTGAGCTTCTGGTGCAAGGTTGACGTCACAGCCCCTGCGGCATGAATCCAGGGTCGACCAAGCAGACAACTATAAGCAGGTTGGATGTCCATCACGTAGAACGTGCTCTTAAACACTTGCGACCCAACCTTGATTGGCAACTCAACCTCTCCAAAGACAGACCTTCGAGAACCGTCGAAAGCCTTCACCACCAAATCACTTGGCCTCAAAACAACCCCTTCCACATTGAGTTTCATTAACGCCTTCTTCGGCAAGACATTAAGAGATGACCCAGTATCAACCAGGACATGAGACAGCACAGCCCCTTTGCATTCAATTGTGATGTGGAGAGCCTTGTTATGATTCCTCCCTTCAGTAGTAAGGTCCCTATCAGTAAAGCCCAGACCATGGCTCGCATTTACACTTCCCACCACAGCTTCTAACTGATTCACGGTAATCTCCTGAGGAACATACGCCATCTGCAACACCTTCAGAAGGGCTTCTCTATGAGCTGGTGAGCACATCAGCAGTGACAAGATAGAGATTTTGGAGGGAGTTTGATTTAGCTGCTCGACTACCTTGTAGTCGCTCCTCTTAATAATCCTCATGAACTCCTCCATTTCCTTCTCGAAAGTACTTTGACCAGTAGCGGGAGTGGCATTATCGTCAGTTGTTATTTGTTTCCCTTTGGCTTTAGCAGAAGCCTCAGCATCAGTGTCTCCTCTCAAAGTCTGGGGAGTGAATAAGCGACCACTCCTCGTGAAACCTCCACTTCCCCCAACATTCACCACAGCTGGGTCCATGGTTACTGTCTTATTTTCCACTTTCTGTCCTCCGACATACACTTCTGATCCGTAATGCCACAGAATAGCCTTCTCATCTGAATACGGAATAGGTCCAGGCACCGTGATGGTGACGGGACTTACTTCCGGGACATAAATAGTAACCGACTCTCTTTGCGCTGGCATTTCAGCAGGATCATAGTATATGGTCACTGTTGACACTTCATCAGTCCTCCTATCGACCCTGTCGAACTGTAACAGCCCATCATCCATCAGTCTCTGTAAACCAGTCTTCAATCTGTCACAACCATTCTTCGACTCAACACAGTCTTCGCAATCAAACCCACAACCCGGGAAAACCTGACCCTTCACCAACCTCTCCTTGACCAGCAACAAGGAGGTCTTCACTTCTTCAACCTTTTCCACCAAGTTCAACCTCTCCTCCATCTCAATAGCATTAACCCTGGCTCCCCCATGATTAGGGATAGGGTTATTCGTGACATTCGGAGGCGGCGCAAAATTGATTGCCTTGGAGTCGATCAATTCCTGAACTTTATAGTGCAAAGCCCTGCACTTCTCTATTGAGTGCCCGGGTGCCCCAGAATGGAAAGCGCACCGAACATTGGCGTCGTAACCTGGAGGAAGAGTTCCCGTAGGTGGAGCCAAGGTCCTTAGTTGAATTAAGTTCAATTCCAACAATCTCTGAAGTAAAGATGTGTATGTCATTGGGATCACATCAAAAACCCTATCAGCTTGGCGTGGCTGCCTCTGCTGATACGGTCTCTGTTGATAGTTGCGCTGCTGTTGTTGCTGAGGCTGTTGTAGAGCCTGTTGAGCTGGTTGAATTGGTGCAGTGGGAATTGTGACTGCAGCTATCTGATTGTATTCTCATCTATAACCTCTGCCTCTGCCTCGGCCATATACTGCGTTAGCTTCCCCTTCTCTTCATCTAGGAGGTCCACCAAAGGCTTTCCTCGCTCCCCCAGAGCTACCAGCAGTATTAGGGTCTTGAATCTTCCCTGTCTTTAATAGAGTCTCAACTCTCTCTCCAGCAATCACTATATCATTGAACTTGGTGGCCGAGCTAGAGGCCAACCTCTCTAGAAAAACACCTTGGAGAGTGCCCATAAACATGTCGGCCATTTCATCCTCTAAGAGAGGTGGTTGCACCCTGGCAGCTAACTGGTGCCACCTCTGGGCATATTCTTTGAAACTTTCCTTTGCCGCCTGGGCCATGTGTTGTAACTGCGTGCGCTTCGGAGCCATGTCCATGTTATATTGATACTGCCTAACAAAGGCCTCGGCTAAATCCTTCCAGCTCTTGATATTGACCCTATTGAGCTTCATGTACCATTCAAGAGAAGCTCCCACCAAGCTATCCTGAAAATAGTACATCCAAAGCTTCTCATCGTCTGTATGAGCGGCAATTCTCCCAACAAACGATTGCAGATGGGTCTTCGGGCAAGTAGTGCCGTCATACTTCTCGAAGGTAGGAACTTTGAACTTATACGGAATCCTGACTCCCAGAACCAAGCCCAAGTCTGTTATGTCGAATCCCAAAGAACTCTGGGACTGAATAGCCTTGATTTGCTCAGCCATCTCTTCAAATCTCTTGTTCATCTCCGCTCCTTGACCTTCAGCCTCATCAAGCAGAGTGAACTGGTCATCTTGATGGTCTACCTGAATGTTGTGTAACCCATCGTTGATTATTGTCATTCCTGGCTGTGTAACAGGAGGTTCGACCTGACGTGCGCCCGCAACGGTACGATTGTCAGCAGTAGCAGCAGCCGCAGTGTTCCTATTCTGATTCTCAACCATCTCTCGCAAGCGCTCTTGGGTCTGCCCCATGCCGACCATTAGTGTCATAAAATTATCCATCCTTTGTCTCAAATCTGTCAAGTCTGCTTGCAACTGGTCCATGACTCGCTCTCTGTTAATCTTGGTTGGATATCTGTGTACTGTTGGTTGCCCCCGAACTTTACGAGGAGCTATAGTGCCTGAAACACAAAACACGTTAGTAACCGAGACAGTTCCTGCAAAACAACAAACAGGTTATATGGATGCAATGCAGTTGCTTATGTTTCCAATCACAAGTCATTTATGCCCCGGTTCCGGTATTTAGCAAAGAAAACCAGATGGGCACTGATCCTCGACTTTCAGAAACTTTTGCAGAAAACCACATTCAAACCACAACAGCAAGCGAACCAAGAAATAAAGGAAAAAACCAACATAAATCAACCTATCAGGCAAATAACACAGAATTCCCCGTAGGGTACAAGTCTTTACAAAGGAGAATCAACCAACTAGGACTCCTACAACATGCCTGTAGGTAATCCAGATACAAGAAAAGTAAACTAAGAAGCAGAACCAACGCCTAAGGACCCTGAAGCTCCATCACTAAACCCCCCATCAGATCTGACCTTCTTGACTCCCGCCATCAACTTTAGGTCTTCAATCTCTTTAAGTGCTGCTTCGAGGGCTTGTTGACTGTCTGCGAGTTGTTGGGTCTTCTCTCTGCGAATTTTGTGGACTTGCTCCACCTCCTCTTTTTTGTAAGCCATCTGAACTTCAAAGAACTCTTCTTTTTCTTTATATTGCTTCAGCTCTTGATCTCTCTGTCCCTTCAACCAGACAATAGATTGACGAGCATCTCTGAGGGTCTTTGACTTCTTTTTGCGCTCAACCTCTCTTTGGGCTTCCATCATCCCCAATCTGCGGAAATGTGCTTCTCTACCTGCAAAGTCCTTCTCCTTAGCCTCTAACGTCGTTTGTATCTTCAGCAACTTCTCTTCAACTTCAATCTTGGCCCTGTTGGCTTGGTGATACAGGCTTACCATCTCGGTGTTTTCAACTCTAACGGCATGCAGCTGGGCTTCCAACTTCTTGAATTCTTCTAAAGGCACAGTATCAATGGACTCAGCAACTGGGGGAACTGGTGTTGAAAATGGTAACAAAACTCTTCTAGCTCTGTCTTTCAACCAAGCTTCGTATTCTGGGAAGGTCTGATTGTTACACTTCCCAAAGCTAGCTATCCCTTCTCCCTTAATGCGCTTCCAAGCTCCCGCAACCTTCCTTACTAAGGGCATATTATCTTTCACTGAGAAGTAGAAAATAGGGGTCAGTTTCAAATCTTCAGGCACTTCTCTCAAAGCGTATCCCAATTGTCTTCTTAGCAGGATTGGATTGTAATTAATCCCTCCAGTTATTCCCAACAAAGGCACACTATGATAACTCCCGCAGCTGGTGATGAAACGTGCACCTTGCAGCCTCTGAGTGAACCATCTAACATCCTTGGCAAGCAACTTTTCCAGCTTCTGAGCCCATACCAGAGTGTGGTCACTAAACACTCCCGTACTAGGCAAATGCCTCATGAACCACATGTGAAATAATGGAGCACAGCAGCGAACCAAACCTCCCCTCTTCTTCTCAGTTTTGTAATGAACTGAGTAATACAAATCCCCGAGTAAGGTAGGCACTGGATTCTTCAGCAAAAAGAGATGTATGGCGTTTATATCTATGAACTTCTCCATATCAGCAAACAAAATGATGCCATAGATAGACAGAGCCAAGATAGCACACACAACATCCCATTCCTCTTCAATAGCCAATTCTCCCGCTTTCTTCACCAGAGCCTCCAAAGAAAACCCGGACACTCCTCCTTTGATAATGGTCAAAGACTTCACAGTAGAAGGACTCAAATAAAGAGCCTCAGCGATAGCCTCAGGTGCAGGTTTGCTCATCTCAGAATTGAAAGGAACTTGGTCTCTAACCGGCACACCCAGGATCAGAGCATACTCCTCCAGCATAGGGCCCAACTGAAAATCAGGAAAGGTGAAGCAACGGAGCTGAGGATCATAATACTGAAGCAAAGTATGAATGGCACTCCTCTCGGAAGGATCTAGCTCTATCACCACATCAAGAATACTCCCATAAGCTTTTCTGAGTCTCTCTACCTGGTTGGGTGTAATCAGCTTTATCATCTTTTTCAACAAACCAACCTTGATATCAAAGAACTTGAAATGAATATTCTGCTTGCGAGGATCTTCCATCTTTGAAGAGAATACCGGAACCGGAAGCAGAGATATGAACCTGTGAATGAAAACAAAAACAATGATTAATGATGCAATGATGCAATGCAGATGCAAATGCAAGGACATATGGTCATCTGAGACTGTCTGGAGCCTGGCCACTGACAAGGTCCCTCTGAATAACTGACAACCCAAAAGTCCACCGAGTCACACTCTCTGATAATCACAACCCTCTGAAGAAAATCTCAGGACCACAGTATCAAGAATACCAGAACCAGAAAACCAGATCTCCAGAACCAGAGTAACGGTATCATGACATGAACTGTACTGGTAACAAGGGTATGATGAGGTCAAGGGTTCCTGCAAACCTGTAAACCCATCCCCAATCTCACAGGTGTGCTCCGGGTCAAACATCACGGACTCTCAAAGCCGAATAGCAATAATACTTTCACCATTTCCGAGAAATGGCTCATGACCAAATCAGGGAAACGGTTAGGCATTATGTACTACGCAGGGAGGCCTCAGCTGAGTCCGGGAAAACAAGCATCCCTTATAAGTCCCCAGCTTCGAGCGCTGAAATCGAGAAACAATAGTACATTCAGCCCGTAGGATACAGTACTAATGTCATACGACCAGATGCTTTGACTGAGTTCCTATAAGAGAACCAGGCCATCCTATGCGAGTCCCCAGTGGACCCTCGGGTGCGAATGGGTTTGCCACAAAATGTGGTCTGCCACTGCCACCACTGGAGAGGGTTGTTTCCACAAAGGTTCTCAATGATCGGTCCCCAGATGCACATAACTATCAAGGTCCTATCCCGAAGTGGAGGAAATCCCCACACAAGATATTTCCAAGACGGTCGCAATCTGGGCGTGAAACACACCGCCACTCATCATGCCACATGTGAGTACAATATGTCCACTCTAATCCTAGGGTGCACTCAAGCCGGGTACTTGGCTTATCTCTCAGAAACAGTATCACCCGAGCCCACCAAACAGAAAACCAGTCCAGACAGTCCAGCATGATATATGATGCGGAAAATAAATACTGAAAACTGTAAATAAAGCTGTAAATAAACAACAATAAAATATAACAAGCCACAACAAACAAACATCACCCAATGAAATAGAAACACACAAGCGCTAGGAGAGACTCACAGGGGAACCAGAGATTCTGGGTTCGATCCCCAGCAGAGTCGCCAAGCTGTCGCTCCCCGGATTTCCATCCTGGTACAAACGCGAAAGTGGCGCGGAAAAAGAATAGAGTCGCCAGCCAGGCATTTTTATCCCGAAGAAAGGGAATGGTAATGCTGCACAAACCAGAAGAAAAGAAGAGGAAGGACACAGGTCCTGCGAACCAAAGAGACTGAGTTCGGGAGTCGGTTACGACCTGGGAAGGTATTAGCACCCAGATCGTCCGCCGTACCCGACGGGATCCACGCTTGCAAAAGAAACTGTTTCAAAGGGTGAGGGTATGAAAACTGCAGCAAAAGAAATGAAAATGGAAAGAAAACTGGAACTGGAAAAGAACTGAAATAAGAAAGCAAAAGGAAAAATGTAGGGAAAATAAAGATTGTGCTCGAACGGGCCCTACCCCGCTGCCTACGTACCTCATCAGGATAATGAGGATCAGAGACACCGTAGTTCCCCTAACTAGGGGTAACAAAGGAAAATTACTTGTGAATTAAGGCTTGAACTGCCTATGTCAATGCTCAGGTGTTGCAGGCTCGGACGACGAGTGCGTTACCGTCTTGCAAAGTGACCAGTAGGAGCAAGTTCACGTACGGAGCGAATGAGGTGAGAAAAGAATTCCCGAAGGAAAGACGCTTATTATTTGTTTTTTTTTAGAAGCTTTTATGAGTGGAGTTTGCATAGGCAAGTGTACCTAAGTCTTACTCAATGGGATGTGTACATCTCACATCATCCCGAAATGGAATGCGCAAGAGGCACACCTATCTATGGAGGAAATCCCCAAAGCTAGTCCCACAGGTGAAGGCTTAAGCACACTGGCCTATTACCATTATTAAGTATTTTTGTGGTTTTTGGTTAAGAAATGTCTTTTAATTTTTCTTTGTGAGGTACTCATGCTAAGACCTATCTACCACGAGTGATGACTCACACCTCGCCCCGAAATGGAACGCGTGCAAGCATCTCATAGCAAAGTCTCATGTCACATGAAAGCACCCAACCTTTATTAAGTGAATTAGAATTAAGTTTGAAGATGAGAAGAGAAAGAGAACCAAAGGAGCAAAAGGAAAAACTAGGGGGAAGTTTCTATCCTAAGTTAGCATGCATGGAGTTCCTAGGGTTTGTGAGGTCTTTCTAACCTAAAAATGATCTCAAGATAAGAAGAAGAAGATAAAAGGAGAGATGAGAAAGGCCTAAGCCCAACAAGAAGATGTTAGTCCATATAAACAAAATGAGAACAGATGAGAAATGGAGATGTGGAACTCAATTCCCACATCTCAAACTTACCATAGCCCCTGCAAGGTTAGTGTAACAACATAAAACCAAGGCATGAACCAACAAGTCAGAAGCTACACAAGCATATAGGCATGGCAAAGAGTTCACAAGATGATAAGCAAAGCAACACAAGATCATATTGAGATGATTGGAAGTGAAACAAGTGCAAAGAAGGCATGCATAACACTTAAAGAAATAAAGCACATAAAAGAGACCCAACACCAAGACTCAAGGAGACTCA
This sequence comes from Lathyrus aphaca, assembly GCA_963966055.1. Taxonomy (NCBI): domain Eukaryota; kingdom Viridiplantae; phylum Streptophyta; class Magnoliopsida; order Fabales; family Fabaceae; genus Lathyrus; species Lathyrus aphaca. The sequence continues at coordinate 564,687,123 of OZ014520.1, forward strand.
AACCCTATCCTAAGACCAGGAACAACCCTAGACCTCTAAAGGACTCCAAAAGATGAGGAGAAGTTGGCACAAGTGCCCTTCTAAACTTAAAAGAGACTATAAGACTCAAAGTATGCAAAACAAGGCAAGGTGAGGAAGAAAATACCCAAGAAAAAGATCCAAGCACCTAAAAAATCTACCCAACCAGAAAAGTACTCTCCAAACACAAAGAAATGAGAATCCAAAAGGGTTTGCAAAAATACAGCACCCAACTAGGTCAATGAAGCTCAAGGATGCAAGGTATCACCATTTAGGGTTTTGAAAATTAAGGCACAAGTAACTCAAGCAAAGTCCAGCAAGGAAATTTGTGAAAAATGCAAGATAAATCATGAAGATAGTATAGTGTCTTAGGATTTGAATGCAAAAAGAATGGGGTTCATAGCTTAAAGGATGAGAAAAATAGAAATTGGACAAGGCAGATTGGTCTATGAGAGTCCACAAGAAAGCAATGCTCAATGTTGAATTTATTTGGCCACGTGGGATGAAAATAAAAATCTGGAAAAATTATGATAAAAAACTAGATGAATCAAGGAGTGCATATGAATTTTTTTGGATTTTTTAGAGTTAAGGAAGTATTTAAAATGGATCAAAAGCAAATGGAATAAAATTGGTAAAGAAAAAGAATAAAAATAAAGCTAATGGGCCAAGGGGGTGCAAGAAGTAAACACGTTAGTTCAAAAAAACAGCATGGGCCTTGCGTGGGGGGTGTGGATAGCGCTGGGGGCTGAACCTTCTTCTTCATGAAGAAACCCTAAACTCTAACCACCATTAATGAACCAAACCCTAACCCTAACTTCATGAAATCTCAAACCAAGCCACGGCCGGCCATGAAACTCTCCAGAATACATAATCTAACATCACTAAACACAAATACATGCTTGGATTGGATTAAAACTCAAAGAAACTCAAGATATGAATGAAAATAAAATTGTCCATGAAACTTTAAATCACCATAACTTTGTCAATACTCAACCATTTCACAAACTACAAAGAGCATTGTAACCACCACAACATGAGGATTCTAAAACACACAACCAAATACATTTCTATGAGATTCGAAATTTGAGCATACCTAAGGTGGTGTTCCAAATTTGAAGTCAAGAATGGTATAAGGTGATGGCAAATGATCTCCTTATCCCCTTAGATGCAAAATAAATGCATCTAAGGCTTTGCAAACTTGTAAATCCAGCAATGTGCTTCCTTGTGCTTCAAAGCTTCTCAAATGGCCACTTGAACAAACTTCACTATAAATCTAGATCCATGGGTGCTTAATGATCCTTGAGATGAGAGGAGTATGAATGTGGTCTTGGATTGAAGAAAGCTTGCCTAGATCAAAAGTTATGGCACAAAATGCAAATGTGCACAAGAAATGAGAAATGGATGATTCTTGAAGAATAATCCAAACAAATGGTATGGAAATGATCTATGAGTGATGAGGATTAAGAATCCAGCAAGAGTTTTGTGAATGGATTCTTGTAGCAAGAGTTTGTGGAGAATAAGCAATTTTGCATAAAAGATGAGAATGAGAGAATGAGTGTGTAATCTGGCTGCCTCTAACCCTAATTCTGATTGTTATGGAATATATATGGCAATGCAAAAGGGTTAGAACAAATGCACGTGAGAGAGGGCTGATTTTTGTGAAAATGCAATTTTGGCCCAAGTGTGCCATAAGCATGCCAAGCTCATGATTTGCTGGCCTCTCTTGCATGTGCATTCACCATCCCACCAATGATTCCCAGCAAACAACTTCAGCCCTTGGATGTAAGCTATCACACAATGGTCATGCCTTATGCAAATTCAAGTGTAAAATGCAAGTTTTATGGAACTTTTTCATGTGCATGAATTTTTCCACTTTTCTTTGAGCCAAATGACCTAAATGGGATGCATTTTGGTTGTGTAAACTTACTTTGGCCATAGCATAGCAAACTATCCATTTTTGAGCCTTTGTGCAAATGGCTTGGCCTTGAAACTTGGAAATTTGCCCTAAAATACCTAAATTTTCGGGGGCCATATCTCTCAAACCATAAATCCCATGAAAATGTACTTGTACTTTTTAAAAATGGCAGCCCTTACTCTCCAACTTTCATGTTTGGGTTGGGTCCATTTGAAGATTTTTTGATCAAGTTAAGGCCTTGTGAAGTTTTAGGTCAAAATAGCCAAAAATATTAACTTTTCCATGACCAACTTTGTGCACTTTTGCCAAAACCCCTCAAACCACCAAAATTCTTGTACTTTAAGCTCACCCAACATCTTATAACATTGAATATACCTCATTTGGCCAAAAAAATTGTGTTAGACCCCTTGGAATGGCACAGTTGACTTTTTCTGGGCCCAGTTGACTTTCTGCTTCATCTGCAAGTAACTGAGGCAATGACTGACTTCCACTTGGAATTTTTCCATGAAAATTGACATGTAGGAACCTCTTATCATATAGAAAACATTGCCCAAAAGAGTTGGCCAAAATTATGAGGTTAAGGCTCTTGAAGCCAAAACCCTAATTTGGTTGCACTGCTTAGGAGCCTTGCATTGTCTTAAAACTTGTGATGATTAAGCAATCTTCTGAGCTTTTGCAAGTGAACTTGGCCTTGACAAAGGAGTCTAGACTCATCATAGGCCTCCCACAAATCCATTGGAACCCTTGTCTTGGCTTAGATGGCCTTCAACACCTCCCCAGATGGCCATATGCCTCATGCTAGGGCTTGATGCTTGTCATGCTTTATTTTCCTATGCTATAATGCTATATATATGATATGCTTATGATGCAAATGGTGTATTATGATGCTTAAAATGAAGAGGGCAAATTTGAGGTTCTACATGCCCTCACTAACCTCTCATCTAATTACCATAATTCCCTTTCCACTTAATATTCCACTAATTAAATTATTAAAATTATATTAATTCCAATAATATGATTCTTCTTACTCGACACATTTTCTTTCATTTCAACACCTCCACCCTTCACTAAGGATATGCAACCTTCAATAAAGCACAACAACACCTAATAATTTCTATTAATCAAAGAAATAATTAAACAATTAAATTGGGGCATTACAAGGAACACAATAATGTCACTGTATTTGTTCTAAATGATATTATGATCAATTTCCAATGATCACTAAATGAACACGAGAATATATATTATTAAATTTTACTAAAACAAAACTAAATATAGAATATATAAGTAAATTACAACAATACTTACCAACAGAGGAATGGTGCAAGGTAACATTATTTTCCTCCCTTATTTAGCCGGTCTTTCACGTAGTCTTCAATGATATATTGTTCATTTTACGACCAATTAATATAAGTTAGCTCCAAGATTCTATAAGTATTTGATTTATTTAACTCTATACAAAGACGATGAATGTACCTAATGGTCAAACAAAATGAATAAATTAAGGTAGAAAATACAAAAAAATGATAATGTTCTATAATGATATGTATATTCGACTATATACTTACATGCACCAAAATTGCAATCTACATATTTCAAGACACTTAAATCATGCGAGAAAATCTCTTACATCTTTAGGAGTGTAATACAATACATCCAATTTCAGACAATATTCTAGCGAGAGAGCTTAAGATGTATTTGTTGTAGCAATGTAAAAGTATAATTTGGACTAGGGTCCAATATCCCATTATGGTTATCTACAGGGGGTTGCACAATTACTTCCTTTTGTAGAAGCACGATTTATAACACTTCCACTTGGAGTTTGATCATCACCATCAACATAACAATGATCTTCATTTATTCATTGTTCGAGGTTTTTACTTAATCTCTACATCATAACATTCAATTAGAACATAAAACAAAAATAAGCACAATATATATCATACATTTCCGACAAAACACTAACATCTCAAGTAAAGCACATATTGAATGTAACTCTTGTAACTTTCCATGTCTTTCTCCCATTTTTCCCTCGCCTCTTCAAACATCCTCCTTTGTTCTTCCAATTGCTTCTCAACATTCTCAATCTTTTGTCATTGAGCATTCAATTCAGGGGTTTTGGTGCTTCTTCTTTGAGACCCAAAATATGACCTCAAGCGACACCTTTTCTAACACCATAGACACGTCCTCCATGCTCAATTGTTCTGATAACTTCCACTAATATATCATGTCATGCTTCCTAAAGAAATGTGTCTTCACAGGCCACCACAACCAAATTATCCTACACAATATGAGTAACTTACATAAGCAAACATATTTAAATAACATAAGCAAAACAAAACATATACTTACAATTTTCTCAGTAACTACTCTTGAAGTCTCAGAGGTGTACTCTCCATTAGGTCTTACTCGAGCCCTCTTCCATTTCTATTGTATTGACATGGAGATGGTTGTTATCATTTCCTATTTTTTGTTGTTTTTCCTGCATGATTCTCTTCTCAAGTTTCATGTAACCCCCACGAGACAATCTATGGGGGTACATATTATTTGCCTTGTTTTGAACTCCTAATTTGCTTTTAGCCTATTATTAACAAAGTGAAAAATGTGTATGATTAGTATCTATAACTCATTAGCATAACATTATTGGTTACATAAGACTAGCACTAACCTTGAATTCCTCATAACGATGTTTCTTTGCAAACTTGTGCCACACATTCTTCGATATAAAATTATACCGAATCCATGGACGTTCAAGACTGCTCTTAGGCTTCGTAATGTAGTCAGTCGCAAGCTGTGAATTAAATCCCTTCCAACAAACATTGACATAAGTAAGTCACTTTTGTTTCAATTTTGAGTTATCAACATTCTCAAAACTCAACTATATTTAAATCAATATATAAGTATGAATTAGAAACTATAGGTAGTGAATTAGAAACTATAAAGTATGAATTAGAAACTATGTAATACTGTAACATTTGTCCATATGTTGTCGTTGACATTATCATCCACTTTTGTCCAGTCATCTATCAGTATACTCATTTTGCTATGTACAAGGAACGAAACATAACTCTTAAAAGTAGAGTAATGTGGACAATCCACTACTCTGTATAACGAATCAAACTGGATCAGAATTTTCACACCTGATGAGTTGCGAAGTGATGTGAATTAGGGCATTATCGTGGCACCTCTTTGTGATCTTTTCGATTGAGTATCAATTGTTTGATTTGTATTTGCATAACACTCAATCATTTGAGTATCTTCGCTTCTTCCTGATGAAGAACTCAACAAGGTCGACATCTATGTTCAAAAACAACAACTATAACATGAACAACGAGAACATAAACAAGAAAAACAACCACGACAATGGAAAATGAGTTTACTATAAATACATGGGGAAAATATTTTACGTACCCTAAACATGATGACTAAGTAAACGATGTTGGTGTTAGTTTTGTTGTTGTCTTCCTTCATTACGAAAATGACGGTGTTGTTGTTATCTTCCTTCTTGACGATGACAACTTAGTTGGTGTGTAATCTTCCTTCCGTAACGATCGTGACGATGATGACGAAAATCACAACAACATGGTGAATAATGGATACTGATGATGCAAACTTTGGTTGAAATCGTGTATTGTTTCACAGTATTGAACGTTAGGGTTTAAGGTTGAAATCGTGTATCGTTTCATCTAATATCTATTTTCAATGGAAAAAAGGATATTGAATAGACAAGCAAACTAGCTAGGAGTATATTGTAAATCTACTACGACGGTCTATAATATCAACCGTTATGATACAAAAAATATTTTAAAACTACTACGACAATCAATACCATAAACCGTTATGATATATTTCTTTCATAATGAAATTTCATAATGAAGCACCAGAGTTATATTTAGAATTAAAAATTAAAAGACAACAAAATATATCACAACGGTGGAAAAATAAACCCTAGTCATAACTTTTAAGTTTTTTAATTAAAATTAAATAAAAAGAAAAGGCGCACCTTAACATAAAAGGAACAATATATATGATGACACTGAGGTTCAAACCCATGAAAGCAAATATAATTCAACCGCGCCTTAGTTTAAATATTTCAAAATGGTTTAGGGATGAACCATGGTGAACATGGCGTCATTGTTTATGCATTTTGTAGTAGTGATAATAGTTGATTTTGTTTTGAATTTAATCCCTTACCTTTGTAAACAAGGCACTCTCTATTCATTAGACCAACCATCCAATTTTTTTTATAACATTACAATATATATATATATATATATATATATATATATATATATATATATATATATATATATATATATATATAAAATAAATTATGAGGGCAAAATGGTTTGGCCTGAAGCGTGGAGCCTTTAGGAAAGTGAAAAATCAAGTCTTCCTTGGTGACAAACCAAATTTTTCTTATTTAATGTTCAACATGGACAAAACCGAATTAACCAGATTCGAAAACGCTTTTGTTGGTGTTTTAGAGGAATCAGGTACCTCGTTTGATGTCCAAGAGGTGCTTCACGTGGAAGGTTACTTCCATATCAAAGCAACTCCTTTAGGAGCCAACCTTTGCCTATTGGAAGAAGATGAAAAAATGGGCTATCAAGAAGATGGTGATTGAAGATGAGGTATGGATTTTGTAGATGTTGTAGATTGACGACATTTTATGGTAAAACAAGTTTTGTGTTCTAAAGTCATGATTGATGTCATGACATGATGTTTAAGCAATCTGTAGGTGTGAAGTTTTAGTGTGTTGTTGTTTTATCAGGATGTAAAGACCGATGTCATGACATCTTTGTCTGGTGTTTAAGACCTGATTGGTTCATTTAATTCTTCGCGCGTATTCATTAATTTTGTTGAGTGCTTTTGTTGAGAATTATTAGGCGCTATATTTGGAAGGCTGTTATTTAGCATGGTTTATTCTTTTAAGAATATTTTATATGGTTGCTATATTTGTTTCTTTATTTACGGGAATTAGTTTTATTAGGTTAAAACGAATTCACAACTGCAGTAGGCTCATGCCCACATTCTTACCTTTATTTAAAGGCTACAAATTCTTATTTGAAGATACAAAGTAAAAACATTGAAGGGTGTTACTTTTGTTAGGGTTTCCCTGTGTTCTTAGTTTTCTTGTGAGCCAAACAATTATCATGTTGATAATTGTATTGGACTAGGTTTTGTTGAATTGTAAGTTGTCCACTCAAAGCTTTTAAGAAAGAGTGATTTGTTCTTGACTGAAGCTTTTAAGAAAGGTCAAAGTTTGTCTTTAAAGTGTGTCTTCTATTGCTTGGTTGTTAGTTTGTTATCACTGCTGTGATTGAAGGGGAGTGAGAAGTGTCTCATATCTGAGTTTTGCTTAGATAAGAAGTTGCATTGGGTAGGGATTAAGTGAAGGGTGTAAACTATTAGGTTTAACTCTGAATCAATACTGCTTATAGTGGATTTCCTCCTAGCTTGGTAGCCTCTAGATGTAGGTGTGTTGAACCGAACTGGGTTAACAATTTCCTGTGTCTCTTACAGTTTTTTTATGATTATTTAACTTATTCATATTTAAATCTGTCAGATATTAGTGTCACAACATCTCATTCGACATCTCATATCTAGTTCTAGAATTTCAGATTTCAAGATGGTTCTCAGACATTTATCTTTGGTCTCCGGAAGATGTCGACAAGGAGAAATTGACGTGGGTGAGTATATATGGACTTCCATGTCATGTTTGGGGCGATAGATTTTACAAATTTACAGCAGAAAGAATTTGGGTATTTGTGAAAGCGGATGTTGTAACTTCGAGTATGTTAAAACTGGATATTGCTCGTATTTTGATTAGAACTAAGTCCATGTTGAACCTTAACGAGGTTATTAATATCGAAGTCAACAATAACATATATCATATCAAGGTTATTGAAGATTCAGTTGTAGGAAGATGTGTTGGACATCCGTATGAAAACTCCTTGACTGATAGTTCTGTTGTTTCTTCTTCGGATAATGAAGTGGAAGAATCAAATTATGGATTGATGGTGGGGCCCAATAATTCTATCATAGGAAAAGGTGATGGTGATGGGTCGGTAAAGTGCATTGAGAGTACCACAAAGCAACATTGTAATATTTTACTAACAACAAATGACATAGAGGAAAACTTTAACCAGGATTTGGGATGTGCTAGGGCACCTTTTTCTGTTGAATTAGGGTTTTTGCGTGAAGGGGTTGATGTAGGACTAGACAAGCTACAAGTGGCTATATCACGGGATTCTGATGGGGTGTTGGATGCTTACTTATTGAAAGGAGGTGAGTTTGGTACAAGTAACATGGTTTTACCCAAGGGTCCTTGCAACTTATCTAAAAGGGTGTGAGATCGACATAAGTAATTTGGTTTTGCCTAAGGGCTCTTGTCCACCAGACAATACTACTATTGATACCATACAAATACCAAAAATAAAAAATTATTAGAAAACATTTATCAGAAAATTAAAATAACTTTTGAACCCTCTTATTACCCTACTTTATTAAGGGCTGATAACATTGTTCTTGAGGCTCATTCCTCTCCAATCTGGCATTATTTTAGTGGTGAAAATGGCATTTCTAGTTTCACGACTAACTGTTATTCTGGTAATGATTCCATTAGTGATAAGGAGGTTCTTAAGAGTAATTCTAGACTAAAGAAGAAACTTGAAAATCTCCTTGTCAAGATTTGGGAATTTATCAAAAAACTTGGGATAGAAGCCGATGAAGATGATGAAGTGTTTGAGAACATTGTCCGTAGTATGGAGAGGTCGGATAAACATCATGTTAAAGGCAAGAAGGTGGTAACTAAGGGTAAGTCATGAACTTTGTGACTTACAATATTAGAGGGTGTGGAGAAGCATTAAAAGGAGATGAATTAGACTCATGATTCAGAAAGAGGGTGTGGATTTAATGTTCTTGCAAGAGACTAAGTGCGAGAAGATGAACGACGAGCTTGTTTTTAGCATATGGGGGGTAGAAATTGCCAATGATCTGCTTTGAATTCAATTGGTCAAGCTAGTTTCATCATTACTATTTGGATAAATAACACTGTTATACCTGTTAGTAGGTTTAAGGGTAAAAGGTACATTGGTGTTAATGTTATATGGAAAGGGATAAACTGTTATTTACTTAATATTTATTCACCTCGTGATAGCAGTGAGAAGAGGGAGTTATGGATTAATATTCTACAACTTAAATCTAACATGGTGGAAGGTGAATGGGTGATTGGTGGTGATTTTAACGCCATCAAATCCAGAAGTGAGAAAATTGGTATGAGTGTTTATAGCAATTGTATGATGGAAGAATTTTGTGATTTAATTGATTTACCTGGTTGTGTTGACTTACCAGTAGCTGTAAACAAGCTTACTTGGTTTAATGCTTCGGGTAAGTCATGTAGAAGGCTTGATAGGTTTCTTATTTCACCTAGACTACTTAATGAATGGAATTAGGTTACTCAGAAAGTTGGTATTCATGTCATCTCAGATCATCATCTTGATTGGATATCTGCGAGGAACATTGACTGGGGACCAAAACTGTTCAAGTCTTTAAATTGTTGGTTTGATCATCCTAGATTTATACCATTAGCGAAAGAGGTTTGGGAGTCATTTAAAGTGGAGGGTAAAACATCATATATCTTATTGTCGCTCCCCCGAAAAGACACCTGGTCAGATAGGGTACAGACGCGAACGGTCGGCGAAAGGAGAAAATGAAAATGAACTGAATAGAGTCGCCAGCTAGGCATTTTTGTCCCAAAGAAAATGTAATGTTGCATAAACCTAAGAAAAGATGGATAAGACGGTTGCGAACCAGAGAAACTGAGAAAGGGGGTTGGTTACAACCTGGGAAGGTATTAACACATATATTGTCCATCGTACTCGACGGGATCCACGCTTGAAAGTTTGTGTTTAAAAGGGGTAGTGTATGTGTTGTATGTGTGCAAAAGCTGGAAAAGAAGTGTACAAGTGTCAGTGCAAAAAAGTGTGAATTGCTCAGGATTGAGGCTTAAAAGAGAATGCTGAAAGAGAGGGATGACAAAGAGACTTTTGTTCGATAACAGTTAAGTTATGCCTACGTATCCTCGCGTGCAATGAGGAAGTCAGAACACCGTAGTTCGACTCAAAGAGACTGAAAATGAATTTGACTGTGAACTGCTTGCTTGTCTATGCTCAAGTGTATGACTCGTCTGGCTCGAGTGCTAACTGTCTTGCATTAGACGGAAGAAGCAAGTTCTCGTTTATGAATGAGTGTGATGAGAAAAGAATCCCGAAGGAGACGATTATTGTTTGTTTTTATGTTTTCAGTTTTGTTATTGTTTTTGGTGTTTTGCATAAGCTAATGAGCTTAAGTATGAGATAAGCATCTCAACTTAATTACCATGATGATGTGGGATTAAGATCATTAACCTACTTGTGATTATTTAGATGTTTTTGGGTTTTTGTTTAGTGTTAAGTAATGAGTTTAATCTCTAATCACAGATTGGTGGGCTCATTACACCATCCTAATAGAAGGATAATAGATGAGAACACTTAAGCTGAGGAAAATACCTCAACTTAATCCATGGTTAGGGATTAAATTCATTATATAACAAAGCCTTTATTAACTGGATTTTAATTAAGGGTGAGATTAAGAAATGAGTTTTATGGTTTGTAAGGCAACTTGAGGGGGACTTGTCCATTAAACACTAGGGTTAGTCCTTCTTAACCATAAAGGAAGAATTAGAACCCTAATGTAAGGCCCAAGTTACAAGATGAAGTCTTAGTGATTATTAAGATGATTTGATTAAGAGGTTTAAACAAATTAAAGATTTAACGCTTAGGATTAAAGTTATACACTCCATCCTAAGAGAAGGGTGCATGCATAACCCTAATTCCAAAGTCCTAAAACTTTAAGAGTTTAGTCTCTGATTATTGAGATGAGAAGAGAGACTCAAGGAGACTCAAAGGTAAAAAACTAAGGGGGACTATATACAACCCTAAAGTTATCATGCTTGGTTATCCTGTGGTTTGTAAGGCTCAAGAGAAGTCTTCAAGGAGGCCACCAAAGAAGAAACAAGATGAAAAGAGAAAGAGAAGAAAGAAAGGTTACTTAACAACATCTGGGGTGAGCATCCCTCCACTGATGAACTTGGGCTTCTTAGCAGCCTCTGATTGATCTTGTTGGAATGGTTTGTAACCCAAACCGAATCTGTCCTCCTTCTTCTCCACCGGTAGCAACTTGCCCCAGCCTTGGGCATTACCATCTTCAATAACCTTTCGGGTTTGCTGATAGGAGACAATTGAAGTACCCATCCTATCCTCCTGGGATGCAGCAAATACTTCAGTCGTTGCCTCATTGACATTCAGAGCTTCGAACCCTTGGCTCTTGGTTTCATGGATTTCACCATCCATCTCAATGTATTTGTATGTAGCCAGATGGCTAACAAAGATGTCCTCTTCACCACAAATGGTGATAATCTGTCCTTCCCACTCATATTTCAATTTCTGGTGAAGGGTCGACGTTACCGCGCCTGCGGCGTGAATCCAGGGTCGACCCAACAAACAACTGTAGACCGGCTGTATGTCCTTCACATAGAAAGTAGTCTGAAAGACTTGCGGACCGATTATCACAAGCAGCTCCACCTCTCCAAGAATAGATCTCTTGGAGCCATCAAAAGCCCTGACCACCAGATTGCTTGGTCGGAGAGCTACTCTATCATATTCGATCTTGACAAGAGCTTTCTTTGGCAGGACATTGAGTGAGGACCCAATGTCTACAAGAACATGAGATAGTACAGCTCCTTTGCACTCCAGGGTTATGTGCAAAGCTTTGTTGTGGTGACGTCCTTCTGTTGTCAAATCAGCATTGGTGAAACCTAGCCCATGGCTAGTATTGACATTAGACACCACTGTCTCAAGTTGATTCACTGTAATCTCTTCTGGCACGTAGGCAGCATGCAGAACTTTGAGTAGTGCATCCCGATGAGCTTCGGAACACAACAGCAGGGATAATATAGAGATCTTAGAAGGAGTCTGGTAGAGCTGATCCATAACCTTGTAATCACTTCTTTTAATTATCCTCATAAATTCATCCACATCCTGATCAAAGGATGATTTATGAGTCTCTTTTGGTGCAGATTCTTCAGGTGTCACACTTTTCCCTTTGGCTTTGGCAGCAGCCTCTGCCTCAATACTAGTTCTTGGAGCTTGTGATGCAAAGAGGCGTCCACTTTGGGTGAAGCCTCCGCCTCCCCCGACATTATCCACTTGTGAGGTAGGAACTGAAGAATCAAGAAGGACTTTTTCTCCATTGCAGTAAAGATCTGCACCATAATGCCAAGGTACAACATTGTCTTTATCATATGGAATTGGCCCTGGCACCGTGATGGTGACGAGGCTTACTGCAGCAGAGGTTGGAATCGTTATTGTCTGTGGATCATAGAAGATAGTGACAGGACTTCTTGTGGATGTTGAAGGTGATGAATTGAAGCTTGATTGTTGCTGAAACTGTTGCTGAGATTATTGTTGAAAGTTGCTAGAGTTCAGGACCGTTGTCGGGTCATAATAAATAGTAACTGTGGAGACGTCATTGTTGGTGTTTGCTGAAGTTGTAGAAGTGGATGAAATGGAACTTTTGTTTGTTGAAGTGATGGAAGAATTGGTTGCTGAATTTGTAGATGAGTCTGTAGGAATAATTGTTGTTGCAGTTGTAGGAGAATCACTTGTTGTTGACAAAAGAGTTGTTGGTGTTGTAGAAGTTGTTGTTGTTATTTGCAGAATGCCTTCTTTAATCAAGCCATTGATGCCATTCCTCAAGCTTGCACAACCGTTCTCGGAAACCTTGCAAGATTCACAACAGGCCTCACAACCTGGAAACACTTGGCATTTCAAAAGCTGGGCTTTAACCTCTGCCAGAGGTGTCTGAATACTTGCAGTATCTTCAATGGGAATCATGGGTGAACCTTCCTCTATAGCATTAATCCTTGGGCCATTGTGGCTTGGCATAGGATTTTTCATGACATTGAGAGGTGGTGCAAAGTCCAGGGCCTTTGAATCTACCAGATCCTGGACCTTTATATGCAGAGCCCTGCATTTTTCCGTGGAGTGACCAGGTGCATTAGAATGAAAAGCACACCTAGCATTAACATCGTAGTTTCTCGGAAGGTTTTGAGGATCTGGTGGAGCCAATGTCCTCAACTCAACAAGATTGAGCTTTAGGAGTTATGGAAGTAATGTGGCATATGGCATTGGAATAGGGTCCATTACTCTGTTGATATGAGTTGGCCGCTATTGAAAAGGGCGTTGTTGTTGATTGTTGTTATTGTTGTTATTGTTGTTGTAGGATCTCTGTTGAGGAAACTGTGGTTGTTGAGGAAAGTGTTGTGGTTGTTGAGTGTATTGAGGAGGTGGAGTAGGGATAGTGACTGCAAAAACTGATCTGGGTAGATATTGGGGTCTTCCTCTTCCCACATGCACAAAGTTTGTTTCACCAGATCTACGGGGCCAAGCAAATGGCTTCCTTGCATTGCTTGAACTGGAACCGTTGTCATAAATCTTTCCCATCTTCAGTAAGCTCTCAATTCTCTCCCCAACTATCACCACATCTGCAAAGCTGGTGGAAGAAAATGCAGCCAATCTGTCAATATAGGTACCCTGGAGAGTATTCATGAACATATCTGCCATCTCCCTTTCTGACATCGGGAGTTGAACAACAGCAGTTAGTTGCCTCCATCTTTGGGCATACTCTCTAAAGCTTTCACGGGAAGACTGTGACATTCCCATCAGAAGGGATCTGTTTGGGACCATGTCCAGATTATACTGATATTGACGAATGAAAGCTTCAGCCAAGTCTTTCCAATTCCTTACTGTGGCTCTGGTCAAGTGGGAATACCACTCTCGGGATTCCCCTGTCAAGCTATCCTCAAAGTAAAACATCCACAATTTCTCATCCATGGTGTAGGCTTTCAATCTCCCCAGGAAAGACTGAAGATGGGTACGTGGGCAGGATGTGCCATTGTATCTTTCAAAACAAGGGGGTTTGAACTTGTGAGGAATTCTAACCCCCTCCACTAATCCCATGTCCATGACATCAAAACCCAGAGAGTTTTGGGATTCAAGAGACCTTAGTTTCTCTGCTATTTCATCCAACCGACGGTCGTAAACTTCGTCTCCAGCCCCAACCACAATAAACTGTTCTTCTTGAGGGTCTTCCTGCAAAGCCCTTCCTCTAGTGTTACCTTGGGTGTTTCATATAACATTGATTTATGGGTTCAGGTGAGGTCCAAACTCTGGTGGATCAGTACGAGGCTGTACGTGATCGTTGTTACTGGTACCCCCTGTACCTGGATGGTGTTCCTCGGGAGTTTTCCGCTCGACTAACTCTCTCAGTCTTTCCTGGCTCTGAGCCAAACCAGTCATCACTGTCATAAATTGATTCATTTCAGCCCTCATCTCTGTCCTTTCATTGGCCATCTGGGCCCTCACTTCAGTCAAGTCTTGTTGAACCAGATCCATTTGTAATCCCGGAAGGTTGTTTCTTATCTGATACCGTTGCACTCTATTGACAGGGAACACTCTTCTGCGAGCAATGTTTCCTGAGACCACAACAAAGTGAGAAACAACAAAACAAAAACCTACAAAACAAAGAAATGATGTTAGTATGCAATGCAGGATGCCTATTTGTCTTCCAAGGGTATCCGGTTTGGTTCTTTGGTTTTGACCTTTCCAGACCTCGAGGAAATGCTGATGTTGAAGAGAAATCAAGCCCACAAAAATAATACAAACCATATATTACAAAAATGTGAAGATACATAGTTTGATTACAACAAAGTCCCCATGGTGGGTCAAAATACATCAACAAAATCAAAAGTACAAACAAAAGGAAATACAAGTATAAAGAAAATCACACATCTAATCCAAAGTCATCCTCTCTGACTTCCTTTAGGAGAGCCTCAGTCACTGGACCTACTGGGTGCTCTGTGATGGTCCTGATAAGAAGGTTCCTGGTGGTGATGGCACTAGTCAACTTCTTGTGCTTATCCTGATCCTTTGACCTCTTCAACCCCGCCCGGAGTTTCAACTCAGAGATCTCCTTCTGTGCAGCTAACAAAGCTTCCTGATGCTTCTTCTCACTAGCCTCCAATTGCTCTATCCTAGCTTGGGTTCTTTGATCATCTTGTGCACGAGCCTCAGCGATCCTGATCCACCTAGCCTGGATCTCCTATAAATAATGCTCAGCTCTGGCCTTCTGAGTCTTAGCTTCCTTGCAGGAATTCTTCAACACTAACTCTTCTGCTCTAGCCTTTCTGATGTAGTCGTCTGTCTTCTCAATCTTGGTCAAGTGCTCAATCCGGAGCTTCTCTAACCTCTCATTATCTAGACGACTGTCATTTCTCTCCGAGAGAGTCTTCTTCAAAGCTTCAGAGAGCTGAGCATTCCTTTCCTTCAATTTCTCAAATTCCTCTTAACTGACAGTATCTGCAGGCTCCACTATTGAAGGTCCAGGTACATCCTCTAAGGTGAATGGCATCTGGGTGATCTGCCCCCTGGTACGAGACCAGTCAAGATACTGAGCTGAAGCTATATTGTTGCACTTGCCAAGAATAGTTGTCCCCTTAGTCTGAATGTTGTCCCAGGCCCAGGCGGCTTGTATGACAATAGTAGTGTTGTGTTGGATGTCACAATAGAGGGTCTCTATCAAATCTTGCCCTCTTGGGGGATGAACCAAAGCATACCCTAATTGTCTCTTGAAAAGCAAAGGGTTGTAGTTGATGCAACCTTTTACTCCAATCAAGGGTACATTGGGATACTGCCCACAGTTAGTGATGATATCTTTGCCCTTGGTGCTCTGAATGCCCCATCTGATGTCTTATGATGTAAGGGCAATCAATCTCTTGGCCCAGTTCCTTGGCTGATGAGGATTCAAGAAAATGTCTGACTTCGGCAAGTGTCTTAACAACCAATAGTAGAAGAGAGGTGCACAGCATCTGACCAATCTCCCCCTTTGCTTCTCATTCCTCTGGTGCACTGAGTAGTAGAAGTATCCAAGCAAGGTTGGTACTGGGTTCCTCAATAAGAACAGGTGAATAGCATTCTTGCTTACAAACTTTGACTCATCTACAAACAAGATAACTCCATATATGCTGAGTGCTAGGAAAGCACAAACAGTTTCCCACTTCCCTGCTGCAACATGCAGGGTGGCCTGGGAGATCAAGAAATCCAAGTGAAGGCCTGGGATTCCAGCCTTGGTGGTCATGCTCTGATCAATGAGGACATGATCCAAATGCAATGCCTTAACTATATCTTCATTCTTGGGAGCAACTATCTCAGGGTTGAAAGGAATCCCTCTCATGATAGGGACACCTAACAACATGGAAAATTCTTCTAGCAAAGGTCCCAACTGAAAATCAAGGAATGTGAAGAATCTGAGAGGAGGATCATAAAACTGCAAGCAAGTGTGGATCATGCTCCTCTGGGATGCATCCAGGTCCATGATCATGTCCAATATGCCTCCATAATGTTCCCTGAATAATGTGACATGATCAGGAGTGATGAGAGACTGGATCTGTCTGATGCCTGTCAGAGTGGGCTCAAAGAAGTGGTATGTGATGTTGCTCTTCCTGGAAATGTCCATGCTGATAATGGATGCTGGTGAAGAAATTGAGGAGAAAACCCTGATGAAGGTAACTACTGAAAACTGATGAAGATAATTGGAGAAGGTGCTGAAGAAGGGTCTCTGATGAAGACAAACTGATGAATGTGCTGGAGAAGAATCTCTGATGAAGATAACTGGAGGAATCTGAGCAGCAGAACAGGTCAAAACCAAACCAAAGATAAGAAGGTGGATACCCTGTAAAACAAATAGGCAAATGTTAAATGATGCAAAATGATGTATGCAGAATGATATGCAAAGCGTTTGTGATCAAGTGCTGGATCTGTTATCTACCTTGATAGGGTCCATGTGTGTTCATAAGTCCAGATGAAGGCTTAGAAATCCAGTAACCAGGTGGGGGACTCAAATAAAGAGTCACAAGTCCAGGGTTTCACAAGAACTGTCCAAAATGATACAACCTTAAAACAACATTAGTAACAAGGGTATGATAAGGCCAATGGTTCCTGCAAACCTGTAAACATCCCAACCCCCTCACATGTATTGTTCTAAAACAAGGATCCTCGGACTTGGATCAGTTATGAGAAGTGTAAACACTTCTAACCCGGAGGTACAGTGTTTACAATAACCATAAAAGATCCTCCTCTAATTCACCTCAGATGCTGAAGGTCATAAAAGGTCATCCAGATTTAGCAGGCTTCCAAGATAGCCCTTGTACTACAGAAAATTCGTAGCACAGAGTTCTCAAGAAGAAACCCATGTTTGAACCGTGTTTCATATTCCCGCACCAGACCGAAATGGAATGGGAAAGAATATGAAGCCACTTTATCCTATGTGTCACTTAGGTCCCCGGTATGGAACCTTAATCACTCAACAATCCCACCCACCAAAAGAAACAACAGATCCAACACAGACGATAATGACAGTATGAAAATGCAAAAAGTTGTAAATGAAAGCAATAAATAAAGCTATACAGAAAGCAATAAATAAAGCAATAAACAAAAAGCACAAGTAGCACATAACACCCCCATAAACACAAATCAAACAAGCGCTAGGAGAAACCCACAAAAAGAACCAAAAGCCCTGGTTGCAATATAAGGATCCCCAGCAGAGTCGCCACGCTGTCGCTCCCCCGAAAAGACACCTGGTCTTATAGGGTACATACGTGAATGGTCGGTGAAAGGAGAAAATGAAAATGAACTGAATAGAGTCGCCAATAAGGCATTTTTCTCCCGAAGGAAAGGTAATGTTTCATAAACCTAAGAAAAGATGAATAAGACGGTTGCGAACCAGAGAAACTGAGAAAGGGGGTTGGTTACAACCTGGGAAGGTATAAACACCCAGATTGTCTGTCGTACTCGACGGGATCCACGCTTGAAAGTTTGTGTTTAAAGAGGGTAGTGTATGTGATGTCTGTATGCAAAAGCTGGAAAAGAAGTGTACAAGTGTCAGTGCAAAAAAGTGTGAATTGCTCAGGATTGAGGCTTAAAAGAGAATGCTGAAAGAGAGGGATGACAAAGAGACTTTTGTTCGATAGCAGTTAAGTTATGCCTACGTATCCTCGCGTGCAATGAGGAAGTCAGAACACCGTAGTTTGACTCAAAGAGACTGAAAATGAATTTGACTGTGAACTGCTTGCTTGTCTATGCTCAAGTGTATGACTCGTCTGGCTCGAGTGCTAACTGTCTTGCATTAGACGGAAGAAGCAAGTTCTTGTTTATGAATGAGTGTGATGAGAAAAGAATCCCGAAGGAGACGATTATTGTTTTTTTTTATGTTTTCAGTTTTGTTATTGTTTTTGGTGTTTTGCATAAGCAAATGAGCTTAAGCCTAAATCAAGGGGCTTGTAAACTCATTATATCCTCCCTGATTAGGGATAATGAGAATACTTAAGTATGAGATAAGCATCTCAAATTAATTACCATGATGATGTAGGATTAATATCATTAACCTACTTGTGATTATTTAGATGTTTTTGGGTTTTTGTTTAGTGTTAAGTAATGAGTTTAATCTCTAATCACAGATTGGTGGACTCATTACACCATCCTAATAGAAGGATAATAGATGAGAACACTTAAGCTGAGGAAGATACCTCAACTTAATCCATGGTTAGGGATTAAATTCATTATATAACAAAGCCTTTATTAAGTGGATTTTAATTAAGGGTGAGATTAAGAAATGAGTTTTATGGTTTGTAAGACAACTTGAGGGGGACTTGTCCATTAAACACTAGGGTTAGTCCTTCTTAACCATAAAGGAAGAATTAGAACCCTAATGTAAGGCCCAAGTTACAAGATGAAGTCTTAGTGATTAAGAGGTTTTGATTAAGAGGTTTAAACAAATTAAAGATTTAATACTTAGGATTAAAGTTATACACTCCATTCTAAGAGAAGGATGCAGACATAACCCTAATTCCAAAGTCCTAAAACTTTAAGAGTTTAGTCTCTGATTATTGAGATAAGAAGAGAGACTCAAGGAGACTCAAAGGTAAAAAACTAAGGGGGGCTATATACAACCCTAAAGTTATCATGTTTGGTTACCCTATGGTTTGTAAGGCTCAAGAGAAGTCTTCAAGGAGGCCACCAAAGAAGTAACAAGATGAAAAGAGAAAGAGAAGAAAGGAAGGTTACTTACTTCATTTAAGAAGATAAGTAATCCTAAGAGAAAGAAAAGAAGGGAAAGGGCACAAGTGAATGGAATTCACTTCAAACACAAGCATAGTGCGCAAAAATTAAAGAGAAAGAGAAGTTAGATGTGGACGCACACCCACACCTTAAACAACTTACCATAAGCCCCTGAAATGTTAGTTGAACATGTAAAGAAGGAAATGAAATGAAAATGCATCAAAAAAAGGTACTATGATCAAAGTCAGAAGTGCATATGCAAGGAAAATGAGTCATGAGATGCTGCAAAGTCACACATGATGCATATGTATGCTTATATGAGAGATGGGATGCAAAGGAAGCAAGTTAGAAGCATGGAAACACATGGATGTTCATGAAATGTTATGAATGCAAAGCATACCAAATGAATGAATGAATGATCAAGCAATGTTCTAACATGTCCTAGGATGTCTAATATGACATACAAATGCTTGAGATGTCATGGCAAGTTCATGTATTGGTGTTTATGCAAAGATGAATGCATATGAACATGAGAAATTAGGGTTTTATAAATGTATGAGATGCATATGACCAAAGGAACCCTAAACCTATACTAGGTAACCATCCAAAGGGGGAGGTCAGAAGCTAAACCTAGAAGGAGTTATGGATTTTCTAAGTTTGCTAGGGTTTTTGGGTGATTCTCAATGCAAAATGCCAAACAATTTGAAAACTCAAGATAAAAATGAAACAAAAATGTTTTTAGAAACTAAAGGCCGTGTATGAAACAATGCAAAAATAATCATGTACAAACTCATCTTGGTTTAAAAGTTATGAATTTTTGAAGTTAGGGTTAGAAAATAGGTCATTTTAGGAACCCTAATTCAATGAAAAATGTCAAAGCATGATCAAAACCAAAAAGAAATTTGTATGATGAGTTTTTAAATGTTTCTAAATGTTTATAAATGCTCTCTGAATTTTTTTGGTGATTTTTAAATACCTAAATGTATTTTTTAATTAATTAAAATCAATTAATTAATTAAAATATACAATTAAAGTATTTAAAAATGAATTTTTTAATGGAAAAATAAAAATAAAAATATTTTTGGTTTTCGAAAATTAATAAAAGTCTTGACAAAAATTTTCAGAATTTTTAAATGGATTTTGCTATTTTAAATAATTATATGAAAATAAATATGAAATAATTATTAGAAAAATAAAAGTAATGCAAATGAGTGGTTCAGATTGGATATTGAGGGAATCAGTGGTCCATATGTGAAGTCACCTTGACTTCAGGTACACGCATCTAAGGGCTTAGGTTTAAAACTCCATCTGGCGCGTGATCTAATGGTCACAAATTAATCTGAGTTAATTAAATGAATTAAATTATAATTAGGGCTAATGACCTAATCTCTACCGTTCAGCATGCGCGCGAAGCCAAGATCTAAAGGTCCAGATTCAAACCTAGCTAATTACACTGATTAACCCTAACAACTTTCAGATGACCGAAACAGGGGTTCCGGTCATCTTCTCCGACGAACCAAAACCTCAACTCTCTCCCTAGGTCTCTAAAACTCAATCTCTCTGCCCAGAATCAAACCCTAGACATCATACAACAAGAATCATCAACCAAAACACATTTATTTTCATGTATTACAGCTGAATCGAATCAAAACATTTTTAGGTCAAAAAACTTTCAGAGATCATGAAATGCTTATTTCTCAACCATTTTCGATTTTGAACATATCAGGATGATCAGTGCAACACATAGAATCATTCTATAACGAGAAATCAAGGTTCTGGAAAAATTGTTCTTGAGGTATACATGAGATGAAGCTTTGCTATCTGGAGCTTTCTGGCCACCTCCTTGGTGCTTTTCCACTCCAATGAACCCCTTGGTGCTTCTGGCAAGCTTGAAACAAGTTTATGTAGGCTATTTTGTGAGTTTCAGTTCAGAGGAAGCTGAAATCGTGTTTTTGTTTGAGATGGTTTCAGGCTTATGTGAGGGGTGGGAAATGATTCTGGGGTTGTGTGGAGATGATTGGTGAAAGAATTTTGAAGTTTTGATGGCTGAGTTAGGAGATTCGAAGAGATGAAGTTTTGTGCAAGTTTTGTGTAATCTGAGTTTGGGGAGGTTTTAGGCTTCAAGCATTGTGTGTTTTGGTTCCATAATGTTTGTATATCATGTCTTGATTGGTCAGAGAGTGGGTGGTTGCCTAGCTTGATTGGTATGAGTGGTTTTGCAAAAAGTCAAGCTTAGGTGTACTTGAGGCATGGCACGAGTCAGAGTTGGATTAGGGGCATGGCTGGGCTCAACATGGATCAAGGAAAGCCATATGATTGAAATTGATGAGCTGGAACACTTGCAGCTAGGGTTTCTATGTGTTTTTGCAAATTTTCCCTCTTTGGTGTTTCTTGTGATTCAAGGCATGAAATGATCCAATTCTTGGGCCAATTTTGATGCTTTGAAGTTTGTTTGATCATGTTATGGCATATTTATACACATTTGAAGTCATTAGAATGTTGGAACATGCCATTTTGCAAAATCCCTCTTTGACATGAAACTTGAAATTTTAGGATTTTTGCCATCTTTGAAAGGCCATATCTTGAGTTCTAGGATGAATCAAGACATTTTCTTGTACTTTTTGAAAAGGTAAAGACCTAATTTCATGACCAAGAATTTTTCATTTGAAGCATTTTTGGTTGAGAAAGTTTCCATTACAAGTCATTTCCATTTTTGGCAAGTTTGCAAATGGCTCAAAATTCTTCAATCTTGTGAACTTCCATCCACTTATAAGATCAAATAAAGATCATATAACTTCAATTTGATGAAAATACCCCTTTGGTTCCATTGTTGGGGGCCTCAAATGCCCTGATTTTGACTTAACTTGCTCAAGAAGTTACCCAGTGAACATATGACTTCCACAATGAATTTCTTCATCACACTTGGTACACATGATCCTTATAACATCTTAAGAACATTATAAACAAGAATTCCCCAAAAATTTGGAGTTAAGGCCTCTGAAACCAAAACCCTAATTTTGGTCATCTGTGTAGTGAAAACCCTAGCTCTGCTTTCATGCTTTGCCAGTTCTTGTGATTTCTTGACTTCCATGAACTTTGAGGAACACAATATGATGGTAGAACACACATGGACCCTCTTGGAATGCTTTAAGGCCTTTGGGATTGCTCAGATGGATCCTTGGATTGCTTAGATCACAAACCCTAGATGCAGATGAACTTGAACTATGTAGATGAAACAAATATGCAATGTGAGATAGTATGCCTATGCAAATGCAAAAATGAAAGATCATAAGCCATGGTGTGATATGAGTGAGGGCAAATTTGGGGTGTTTACACTTATAAAAAAAACTTCAGAATTTTCGTGCTAGGATCCAGTTGTGGAATTCTCACGTGTTTGGTTGGATTGATACAAAGATCCTAGAGACTATTGGAATAATCAATGACGTGGAAGATTCCTTAGAAGGTGATTTTGGTGGCATTGAGGACATATTTTTTGACTAGAAAGTAGGCCATAGACGAGTTGTTGAAGAACTTGAAAATTAAAGAAAGAATCCTTAGTAAAAAATCTAGAATGAAATGGATTGATGAAGGAGACCAAAACACCAAGTTTTTTCACGCTGCTATCAAACATCGCAATATCATTAATTTGAATCGTTTGGTGAATGTTGATGTTGGGGTTATTGAGGATGTGCCTGGAATTAAGAATGTTGTGGCTAATCATTTTGAAATGAGGTTTAAGGTATTTTTGTGCTTACTGCCATCTATTGGCAATAGTGGTTTTAACTCCCTGTCTAGTTCTGAATCTGGCCTCCTAGAAGCTCTCTTTGGCATGGCAGATATTAAGAAGGTAGTTTTTTCTTGTTATGGAGATAGAAGCCCCTGCCCAAATGGCATTAACATCTCTTTTATTAAACGATGTTGGGATGTGCTTGGGATCGACTTCTCAAATTGCATTATGGATTTTTTTTTAGGTTGGTAGCCTCCCCAAGGTTTTCTCGTCCTATTTTCTTATGTTGATTCCTAAAAAGGATTGTATACATGATTTAGAACACTATAGACCTATATGTTTGATTGGTTGTGTCTATAAAGTCGTTTCCAAACTTTTAGCAAAGAGAATTAAGTTGGTTTATGGATAACATTGTGTCTAAAACTCAAACTGTTTTTATCAAAGGGTGTAATCTTCTAGACGGAGTTTTAGTATTGAATGAAACTATTGATTTTGTCAAGAGAAGTAATCGTAGTGCTATGTGGTTAAAAGTGGATTTTGCTAAAGCTTACGATTGTGTGGAATGGGGATATCTTAGGAACATCATGGCTTTTATGGGTTTCGGGGATAAGTGGATGTCCTGGATGGAGGGTAGTGTTATGCATAATTTCATGTCCATACTTGTCAATGGAAGTCCAACTCATAATTTTGAAGTGTCGAGGGGACTCAAACAGGGTGATCCTATATCACCATTTCTTTTCGCCATTGCGGTGGAAGGTCTTACGATTCTAATGAATAGAGCAATGATGGCTTCATAATTTAGAGGTGTTGGAATAGACATTGGTGTGTCTTACGAATTGTTTCAATTCGCAGATGATATTGTGATTATTGGTGAAGGATCTTGGAGCAATATTTGGGCCATCAAAGTCGTGCTTAAAGGTTTTCAATTGGTCTCCGATTTGGACATTAACTACAATAAGAGTGTTGTCGCTCCCACCAAATGACACCGGGTCAGACGGGGTACAAACGCGAACGGTCGGTGAAAGGGAGAACATGAAGGTGAAGTGAAAAGAGTCGCCAGCTAGGCATTTTTATCCCGAAGGAAAGGTAATGCTGCATAAACCTAAGAAAGATATGGATAAGACGTTCGCGAACCAGAGAAACTGAGAAAGGGGGTTGGTTACAACCTGGGAAGGTATTAGCACCCAGATTGTCCGTCGTAATCGACGGGATCCACGCTTGAAATATTTGTGTTTAAAGGGGTAGTGTCAGTGCTATTTTGTGTGCAAAAGCTGGAAAAGAATGCAAGTGTCAGTGCAAAAGAAATGTGGAGTGAATAAAAGAAGTGTCAGTGTAAGGAAAGAGTGTAATGCTCAAGACTATGAGGCTTAAAGAATAAGGCTGGAAGAGGGGGAATATGCCCCTGTTCAATTTTCTGAAACCTGAGGGGTTAGATTGGTATATGTGCCATTCGTGACCTGGAAGGTAGAAGGGGATTGAACACAAAAGCCCAAAAATTTGCACTCACCGGTGCGTAAAGTAACACTGATGATTAGTTGTATATGCTTGAGTGGGCTTAAAGATGCCACTTGGAATAATTGGAGATGGGCTTAGAGATGCCATCTAAAATATCTGGATATGGTGATGTTTTTATGTTGATACTGGATATCAGTACTAGGTCTTTGTATAAGCCGTCTCTGAATTATTTATGTAACATGATTTGAATTGTTGGATGGACCAGTAGAAATAAATCTTGTGATGATTATCTCTTCTGGAAATGTTTTGGATTAGGGAATGGATCTTTGTACAGACCGTTTGCCTATTCTCCAAGGGCCAAAAGAACGTTAGGATTTGTTCTTAAGGGTCAAAAGAACGTCAGGATTTGTTCTTCTGAAAAAGTCTTGAACAAGGGGCCAAAAGAACGTCAGGATTTGTTCTTAAGGATCAAAAGAACGTCAGGATTTGTTCTTCTTAAAAAGTCTTGAACAAGGGGCCAAAAGAACGTCAGAATTTGTTCTTAAGGGTCAAAAGAACGTCAGGATTTGTTCTTCTGAAAAATTCTTGAACAAGGGGCCAAAAGAACGTCAGGATTTGTTCTTAAGGGTCAAAAGAACGTCAGGATTTGTTCTTCTGAAAAAGTCTTGAACAAGGGGCCAAAAGAGCGTCAGGATTTGCTCTTAAGGGTCAAAAGAACGTCAGGATTTGTTCTTCTGAAAAAGTCTTGAACAAGAGGCCAAAAGAGCGTCAGGATTTGTTCTTAAGGGTCAAAAGAACGTCAGGATTTGTTCTTCTGAAAAAGTCTTGAACAAGAGGCCAAAAGAGCGTCAGGATTTGCTCTTAAGGGTCAAAAGAACGTCAGGATTTGTTCTTTTGAAAGATGTCTTGAACCAGGGAATGGATCTTTTTACAGACCGTATGCCTGTTATTCGAGGACATCTTGAGTAGTGTCTGGATCATTTCTGACCCGTTGTAAGTTGTTGATATTGTTTTACCTGCATATAACTATCCTGCAAGGGAAATATTAGTTTATGCATTATGTATGCATGCATAATATGATGTACCTAAGTAAATGTATTATGTACTTATGGATGTGTATGTTATGGTATGATGTAAATGATGTATGTATGCATCATGCAGCTTGGAGCGTCTGGATATCTTCATATAACAACTGATGGCCAGGGAAAATAAATCCCGATTTGTTTCTGAAGAATATGAGGAACTCGTCTTGTTTGATAATATAGTGAAGAATATGAGGAACTCGTCTTGTTTGATAATATAGTGAAGAATATGAGGAACCCGTTCCCGTCTCGTTCGATAACATAGTATTCATAAACCTCCCGTCTTCGTTCGATAGTAAGGTATCCATAACCTCCCGTCTTCGTTTGTCGTACTCCTATTGAAAGAATAAATTCCCGACTATCCGTCTGAGGATAAAAGAGATGGATATAAATTCCAGGGGAGATGTGACTCAAAGTATTTATGAAGATGGATTTGCCCTACTGGGGGATTTGTAGCTGTCTTGTGGGGATGAACCGGCGAAGCTTCGTTGAATTCCTTCCCTCGTTCGTCCTTAGTAAATACTATTACTGCATTTTCATGCATTTCTGGTAAACATCAATCATATTAAGCATTTTTGCATTTCTGGTAAACATCAATCATATTCAAAAGCATACATACATTCAAACACAACCAATGGACGTTTCGTTAATGTAAATAGGGTAAAAGTAAATCTGGATTCAAAGATGGAATTTTATTTATATCGCAAAGTGACCCATACATAGGCAAATTGGTACAAGGAGACAGAAATCCTAGTAAGAGGAATTCGTCATAAAAGTTTTTATAAAACAAAGAAAATCAACTATGTGGGAAATAATCCTATTGAGTTTCAATTCTACTATTGCCATTATCTTTAAGTATCTCATCTTCTGCTGTCAAGACGGAAATGATTGGATTGATCTTTATCTGTTCGAACTTGGGTTAAGTAGCACAACTGGTTGGAGTTACATGGGTGATCCAAACGAGACATAGTCATACGCTTTAATCCCTAACTTTTGCCTGGATTGCCCTTTCAGGTTTTCAATCCACCGGGATACCCTTTTTTGCCCAAGCCGCCTTTTCAGGTTTTCGACTTGCCGGGTGTACATTTTTTATATATATATCCCTAATTTTTGCCCGAACCCTTTTGGTTCGCCGGGATGCCCTTATTTTTGCCTAGGCCAGTCAACCTAGTGGGTCTCTTTTTATGCGTAGTATTTTTTAACTATGTCTGCGTTTACAGGCTGCGGGAAATCTTCACCATCCATGGTAGTAAGTATCATGGCACCTCCTGAGAATACTGTCTTGACTACAAATGGTCCTTCATATGTAGGAGTCCACTTGCCCCTAGGATCACCCTGTGGTAGTATGATACGCTTGATTACCAAGTCACCAGTCTGATATACTTTTGGCTTAACCTTCTTATTAAAAGCTTTGATCATTCGTTTCTGGTACATCTGGCCATGACAAACTGCTGCTAACCTCTTCTCATCAATCAAATTTATCTGGTCCAGCCGAGTCTGAATCCACTCATCTTCATCCAAGCCTGCATCCTTCATGATTCTTAAGGAGGGGATCTGAACTTCAATGGGCAGAACTGCTTCCATACCATAGACTAAGGAGAATGGGGTTGCCCCTATTGAAGTACGTATTGTAGTACGATAACCATGAAGAGAAAATGGTAACATCTCGTGCCAATCTTTATAAGTGATAGTCATATTCTGTAGAATCTTCTTAATATTCTTGTTAGCAGCTTCTACTGCCCCATTCATCTTTGGACGATACGGAGAAGAGTTGTGATGCTTAATCTTGAACTGTGTGCAGAGATCAGTAATCATAGTGTTATTCAGATTAGAGCCATTGTCAGTAATAATCCTTTCAGGGATGCCATACCTACATATGAGATTATTCTTAATGAATCGAGCCACAACATTCTTGGTAACAGATGCAAATGAAGCTGCCTCCACCCACTTCGTGAAGTAATCAATAGCAACCAGGATGAAACGATGCCCATTAGAAGCAGTAGGCTTGACCTCACCAATCATATCAATGCCCCACTTAGCAAAAGGCCAAGGAGCAGTCAACACATTCAATGGTGATGGAGGTATGTGTACTTTATCAGCATAGATTTGACACTTGTGACACGTTCTGGAATGTTGATAGCAGTCAGCTTCCATGGTAGACCAATAGTAACCTGCTCTCAATATCTTCGTTGCCATAGTATGACCACTAGAATGAGTGCCAAAGATCCCATCATGCATATCTTCCATAACCTCGGTTGCTTCCTTCTTATCCACACAACGAAACAAAGTTGAATCATGATTGCGCTTGTACAAAATCCCATTACTCAAAAAGAACTTAGCAGAAAACCTCCTCAGA
Source organism: Lathyrus aphaca (assembly GCA_963966055.1). Taxonomy (NCBI): domain Eukaryota; kingdom Viridiplantae; phylum Streptophyta; class Magnoliopsida; order Fabales; family Fabaceae; genus Lathyrus; species Lathyrus aphaca. Next base: position 564,714,892 of record OZ014520.1, read on the forward strand.
AACTTCTTATCTTTGACAGATGCCCCTTCAGGGAACTCCTGAGCTTCAAGATATCTTTTCACTTCATAAAACCAAGGCTTCTCTTCTGCTTCTTCAGTGTCAATCTCATTGCAGTATGCAGGCTTCTCAAATCTATCAATGGTAATCTTGGGAGCTTCATCATCCCAGCTGATCTCAAACATGGATGCCATGGTGGCTAAGGCATCTGCCAACTGATTCTCTCTTCGTGGAATATGTCCAAAGGTAATCTCTTTGAAATGTGGGATTAAAGACAACACATGCTCTCTGTAGGGAATAAGATTATCATGCTTGGTATCCCAATCTCCTTTGATCTGACTCACTACCAGGGCTGAATCTCCATACACGTCAAGGAACTGAATCTTCATATCAATGGCAGCTTTGATACCCAGGATACATGCCTCATACTCAGCCATGTTATTGGTACAATAGAAACAAAGTCTTGCAGTAATCGGGATATGACAACCTTCAGGGGAACTAATCACAACACCAACACCATTACCAAGTGCATTAGAAGCTCCATCAAAAACCATAGTCCATCGGGATCTTTGTTCAGGTCCGTCATATTGTCCAGGTTCTTTGGTAATAATCATAATGTCTTCATCGGGGAACTCAAAACTCATTGACTGATAATCATCCACTGCTTGATGAGCCAAATGATCAGCTACAACACTTCCTTTAATGGCCTTCTGAGTAGTATACTGTATATCATATTCTGTCAAGATCATTTGCCATCTTGCTATTCGTCCAGAGAGAGCAGGTTTCTCGAATATGTACTTGATTGGATCCATTTTTGAAATCAATAAGGTAGTATGAGTCAACATATACTGTCTTAGTCGGCGAGCAGCCCATACCAAAGCGCAGCAAGTTTTCTCGAGCAGTGAGTATCTTGTTTCACAGTCGGTAAACTTTTTGCTAAGGTAATATATTGCCTGCTCTTTTCGACCAGACTCGTCATGTTGCCCCAACACACACCCCATTGAGTTGTCTAATACTGTTAAGTACATAATCAAGGGTCTTCCATCAACTGGTGGCATCAAAATTGGAGGTTCTAGAAGATATCTCTTGATTTCATCAAAGGCAATCTGGCACTCATCATTCCACTCCATTACCTGATCTTTCTTCAACAACTTGAAGATTGGCTCACAGGTAGCAGTTAATTGGGAAATAAATCTTGCAATGTAATTCAATCGTCCCAAGAAACCTCTAACTTCCTTCTCAGTACGGGGAGCTGGCATCTCTTGTATAGCTTTCACTTTCGCAGGGTCTACTTCAATACCTTTTCCACTGACAATGAAACCCAGGAGCTTACCAGATCTAACTCCAAAAGTACACTTGTTCGGGTTCAATCTCAACTTGTATTTCTTCAATCTCTCAAACAACTTATGCAGATGATCAAGGTGTTGCTCTTCATTCTGGGACCTGGCTATCATATCATCCACATATACCTCTATCTCATGATGAATCATATCATGAAACAAAGCCACCATAGCACGCTGATATGTTTCCCCTGCATTCTTCAAACCAAATGGCATCACTTTATAACAAAAGGTTCCCCACTGTGTAACAAAGGTTGTCTTCTCCATATCTTCAGGTGCCATCTTGATTTGATTGTAACCAGAGAAACCATCCATGAAAGAGAATACCTTATGCTGAGCAGTGTTGTCTACCAGAACATCAATATGAGGAAGTGGAAAGTCATCTTTGGGGTTGGCCTTGTTCAAATCCCTGTAGTCTACACACATACGAACCTTACCATCTTTCTTAGGTACCGGCACCACATTTGCAACCCATTGAGGATAAGAAGTCACAGCTAAGAACCCTGCATCAAACTGTTTCATTACCTCTGCCTTAATCTTCTCTGACATTTCAGGACGCATACGACGAACCTTCTGCTTCTTTGGACGACAATCTTCTTTTACGGGTAAACGGTGAACCACAATGTCTGTATCCAACCCTGGCATATCTTCATAGGACCAAGCAAAGATCTCCACATAATCATGTAACATCTGAATCAGTCTACTCTTGACACCATCCTCTAATTCAGCCCCTATCTTGACTTCTTTCCTATTCTCTTTAGTTCCCAGATTCACAACTTCGATTGGCTCTTCATGTGGCTGTATAGCTTTCTCTTCTTGTTGTAACAACCTAGCAAGCTCTACAGGTACCTCACAATCGTCCTCCTTTCCATCTTCAGCTTGATAGATCGGATTCTCGAAATTATAATTGGCAATAGTAGAACTGTTATCAACAGAATCCATAGTGGATGAGGATCTGCATTTTAGTGATGCGGGTGTGTTTAAGAACACATAGCTGATAAAAATAAAAATAAAAGAAAGATAAAGAACACAATATTTACGAAAACGAAACGTCCACTGATTTTTATTGAATGAAGTATGCAAATGAAATTACATCCCGAAACAAGCATACCATTGTGCCCCGGGTAAGGCACAAGGCTTAAGAGTTTAATTGTTCAAAAATTACAAACTTTAAAAATAACAACACAGTAATAGTATTTACTCCTGACTAAAGGAGATAGGAATAACATCTTCAGCTTTCCAATTATTGAGCCCAGCACCCACAGTAGGAAAAATCCAAGCATCCAAGTTGTAATCTTCATCATAGTCACCCACATCATTGGTCTGATCTTTCATAATCCCCTGATTGGTGATACGAACAGCACGCGCACGACGAACAGCCTTCTGGGACTCTGCAGTGAAACCCAAACCAAACTTGTCAGACTTGTAAGGAATGTCAGGAAGTTGATCCCAAATAGTACAACCACCTTCATCCACCACAGCTCTAGCATCTTTAAGGGAGACCATTGTAGGAGGTACTCTGGTGACCACAGGAACTTTCTTGACAACAGGAGGAGCTTCATAATTATTAACAACCCAAGGAACCACTTCAAACGTCTAACATGGAGTTTCAACATATTCACCTTCCACTTCAAGATATTTAAAGGTGTTCACATGGCTAACTATATATCCTTCCTCTCCGTGAACAGTGACAACTTTTCCTTCTACTGGATATTTCAGCTTCTGATGTAAGGTGGAGGTTACAGCACCTGCCCCATGGATCCAGGGATGCCCAAGCAAACAAGAATACGAAGGACGAATATCCATTACATAAAAGGTAGCATTGAAGATCTGAGAACCTACTTTGATTGGGAGATCAATTTCTCCATGTACCACTCTTCTTGAGCCATCAAAATCCTTCACCACTATATTACTGGGCTTCAACACAGCATCTTCAGGACTAAGCTTATTCAGAACTTCTTTGGGCAACACGTTCAGCGAGGAACCATTGTCTATTAACACATGTGACAGGGTAGTGCCCCTGCATTCAATAGAGATATGTAGAGCCCTGTTATGATCCCTCTTAGCAGGAGTCAAATCAGCATCGGAGAAACCTAACCCATTATCATAGGTCAAGTGTGCAACACAATTTTCAAACTGGTCTACAGAAATCTCATTTGGTACGTGAGCAGTCTTCAAAAATTTTATCAAGGCTTTAGCATGAGCCTCAGAACACAACAATAAAGACAACATAGAAATCTTGGAGGGAGTATGCCCCAATTGATCAACAATGTCATAATCACTCTTGCGAATGATCTTTAGTACTTCTTCCATCTGCTTAGAAAGATCATCGGTAGCTGGTACATCAGTTTGTACAGGTTCAATAACAGGACCTTTGCCCCGTGCATCAGCAGTGGAAGTAGTAGCTGGAGTAGATGTATTCTTGGAAGCAGCCGGAGAAGAGAAAACTCTTCCACTTCGTGTGATCTTACTAGATCCAGCAATATTATCAACATCAAGGTTTTCATCAACAACAGGTGTCTCAGCTAAGGGTTCCTGCTTAACACCATGAATATAAACATCGGAGCCATAATGCCAAGGCACCGCTTTATCAGAAGTATACGGAATGGGACCAGGAGTGGTAATGATCATAGGAGCCACTCTAGCTTCAGCAACAATCTTCACAGGGCCTTCAGCAGTAATCTTAATTCGACCCTTATGAGTGATTTTGACAGGACTCTTGGAAGTAATCCTTACCGGCACTTTATCAACCATATCCACCTCTTCAACCTTCGCACCTTTAGTTATATGTTCAACCATGCTCTCCACAGAAGGTGTCCTCTCAAACAATATGGTGTAATTGTTCATGAGGCGCTGAATTCCGTCCTTCAACTTCCAGCAACTATCTGGTTTATAAGCACAATAGAGACAATCTTCATGACAACCTGGAAAGAACCCAGCTTGTACCAACTTCTTCTTAATAATACACAATGGTGTGGTCACATCTGCAACTGAGGAAATATGTGAAACTTCATCAATGGCATTGACAGTCTTTTCATGATTTGGCATGGGAGCAGTAATCACATTTGGAGTACCCGGAGGGTCAAACTCAATTTCTCCAGCATCAATCATATCCTGAATTTTATTCTTCAATATCCAGCAACTATTTGTATCATGTCCCTGACAATTTGAATGATATGCACATCGTGCATTGGGATTATACCTGGGAGAGGTAACATTGGGGTTCTGAGGAGGGTCCCTCAAAGTGATGAGTTCACCCTTCAACAAGTGTTGCAAAGCTTGGGCCAGTGACATATTGAGCTTAGTGAACTGCCTTCTAGGCCTCTGTTGGTTGCCCTGTGGTGGCTCTGGTGTTGCAGGAGTAGGATTGGAGATATGAACTGCACTCACAGATTGGTGCCTCTTATTACGATCAGGTTGACCGTAAACAACATTCGACTCTTTCTTCCCACTAGGGGGCTTCTTTGTAGTACTGGATGAAGAAGCACCCACTTGGATCTTGCCACTCCTTATACCACTTTCTACGCGCTCTCCCGTCATTATCAACTCAGTGAAGCCAGATGATGAGCTTCCAATGAGATGACTATAAAAAGGACCATTCAACGTACACATGAACATATCCACTAACTCCCTGTCAGTTAGAGGAGGTTGTACCCTTCCAGCCAAATCTCTCCACTTCTGGGCATACTCCTTGAAATTTTCTTTAGCACCCATAGACATGCTCTGTAGTTGCATGCGGGTAGGGGCTAGATCAACATTGTATTGATATTGCTTATAAAAGGCTTCAGCAAGATCATTCCAATCACGGATGTTGACACTCTCCAACTGATAGTACCATTCCAATTGAGCTCCAGATAAGCTCTCTTGGAAGAAATGGATCCACAACTTCTTATCAGCAGTATGGGGTTGGATTCTCCGGACATAAGACCTCAGATGCAGCTTGGGACAAGAGACACCATCGTAAACTACGAAAGTAGGAACCTTGAAACCAATGGGTATGACCACCCCAGATATCAAACTCAGGTATTCAAAATCCAGCCCATAAGACTTTTGCAATTCCATAACATCCATTCTATCCACCAGCATCTTGAACTTATCTTCATTAGGCTCATGATAGTAGTTAGCTTCAGAATCAGAGTCCCCCATTGTATTATGGAGACTGCCTCCCTCTTTCTCAGACTCTTTAGACTCATAATCTTCAACCTGTTCTTTGGTCTTGACAGGACCTCTGAACCTTCTTCCCATGTTGATTAGGCCTCTTGGCCTTCTAGTCTTCTTGGTCTTCTTGGCCAGCAGTGTCTTCAATTCATACTGCCCCTTGGACAAGTTCAGGATCAACTCTAGGAACTGTGCATTTTGTGCCTGGAGATCTTTAACTGTTTGCTCAAGAGCCATTGCTGAAATAAATAGCGAGAAGATAAGAAACCTGTGCACAAGAAACCTGTGATGCAATGATATGATATGTAAATGCGTATGCAATGTTTTCAAGGACCGCAGGGTTTAAATTTGCTTAAACAATCAAGAAAGTAAATTTTTATTAGTAATAAATTTGTTTTCCCTTTGGGCTTACAAAATGAAATGAAATAAATACAAAAGATGGGGTTTTAAGTCTCCCATGGATGTTTCCTCTTTGTGTTGAGGTATGAGTTGAGATTCCGCTCCTCGTGAAGTTGCTTTGTTAGCTCCAGGATTCTTTCTTGACTTGCTTTGTAATGAGCCTCGAAAGTATCCCTTTGCTCCTTCAACTGGATCCAGGACCTCTGTAAGTCTTCCATGTCAGTGGGCATGTCTGGGTGAAGGATGGTATAAGAAGTATCCCCTTCAGCAACAGGCTCCATAGTAACTGGTAGGATGGCAGGATATGGCATCATAAGAGTCTGAGCACGATATCGCACCCATCTGAGATAAGCTTCCATAGGAATAGTGTACTTAGGCTCCAGAGTCTTGCTGTCAACCTTGTTTACTTTTCCCCATGCTAGTATGAACCTTTGACGGTAACCTTGCAGATCGTTGTCGTAGTCAAACACAATACCTTGAATCAACATGTCATGTGGACCATCACTCTGAGCATAACCAAACTGTCGTAGAGCTAAAGAAGGGTCGTAAGTAATGCCTCCTCTTATGCCTAGAAGTGGCACATTAGGAAACTCCCCACAACGGTCAATGATAGTAACATTCTCCATAGACCGAGAGCACCAATGAATATCTAAATGAGAGAGTGACATGATTCTTTTGGACCATCTGAACCCTTGTTCATTCTTCATCACTGATCTAGGAAGGTGAGAAATAAACCACCTAGATAATAAAGGTATGCAGCACATCAGAGTTCCTCGTGCCTTTGTAGTACGAGTATGAAGAGAATGCAGGATATCCCCGAGTAATGTAGGCACTGGATTGTGACTCAGGAATATGTTGATGGCATGAACGTCTATGAACTGATCTGGATTGGGGAACAACACTAAGCCATAGATCAACAAGGCTAAAATCTCCTCAAAAGCATCATAGCTCATAGCCTCCAAGAACACTTGAGCCTTCTCTATCAATACCTTAGCAAGAATACCCTTAACTCCACTCCTCATTTCTAGGACAATGTCTGATTTCTTCAGATGTAGAGCTGCAGCAATGACTTCAGGTTTAGGCTCTTTTTCTAAGCCTATGAAGGGTTTCTGATCAAGTATAGGTATACCCAGAAGCTTGGAAAACTCCTCTATGGTAGGAACCAACTGATAGTCGGGGAATGTGAAACAGTGATGTTTAGGATCAAAGAACTGAAACAGAACACTCATCATGTCTTCATTGAACCCTGAAGTGACTAGATCCAATAGGTGACCATGCCTCTTGATGAACTGAGAGTTTTCAGAAACTTGAGAGACCAATTCTTTGAGCTTAGAAGGTATTCCTACAAAGTTGACCCGGGTAGTATTCCTACGAGCAGAAGCCATGACCTGCAACAAAGAACAAAGATAAATCCTTTGGTCCTTGAAATGGTTAGTGAAAATGCTATGCTTATGATGCATGATGATGTTATGATGTTATGCTCAATCACAAACATGTGGCACACACAAACAAGTCACACCATAGCCCTGGGTTTAAAGGATTGCATGAGGTTTAAAGGTAAGTACCCTCCCCTGAAGTTTAGTTGGTTCATCCTGTCCTATAAAAGTAACCAGGTTCTAAGGGATCTCAATATCATTGATCCTTCACAAGGGTGGTTGTTCAGTAGGCAACTTACTTGCCAACCAAAATCCTCCAAGTTTAGAATCTCAATGAGCGTAGTATCGAGTATCAACCAACTTCAGTCTTCACCAAAGCCGGCTATCTCACTACTTTCTAAAGGCCAAGATGGAATAACTAGGGTTCTAAAAGTTAGTTAGTGTATTGACAACATATGGCAGCCTCATATTATCCTCAACTTGACTTAAGGAACATAAGCACCAACCAAGAAGTCACACTAACTATGGCCACCATGTCGCTCCCAAAGATTTGCATCCAGGTACAAGCGCGAACGGTCGGCGAGAGGGACAATGAGAACACACAGCCGTGAACTCACTGGAGATGAAAAGAGTCGCCAGCTAGGCATTTTTATCCCGGAGGAAAGGCAATGCTGCATAGGCCTAGAAAAAGATGGATAAGACGGTTTGCGAACCAGAGAGACTGAGAAAGGGGGTTGGTTACAACCTGGGAAGGTATTAGCACCCAGATTGTCCGTCGTACTCGACGGGATCCACGCTTAAAAGATTTGTGTTTTAAAGGGGTAGTGTTAGTGCAATTTGTGCAAGATGGCTGGAAAGCAATATGTACAGGTGTCAGTGCAAAAGAAGTGAAGTGTATAAGTGATGTGAAGTATGAAAGTGTCAGTGTAAGAAAGGAGTGGAATGCTCAAGATCATGAGGCTAAAGAAATGAGCTGGAAAGAGGGGGAATATACAGAGACTTTTGTTCGATAACTGTTAAGTTATGCCTACGTATCCTCTCGTGCAATGAGGAAGTCAGAACACCGTAGTTCGACCCAAAGAGACTGAAAGGATGAATTGACTTGTGAACTGCTTGCTTGCCTATGCTCAAGTGTATGACCTGTCTGGCTCAGGTGCTTACTGTCTTGCATTAGACGGATGAAGCGAGTTCTCGATTGTGAGTGAAGATGATGAGAAAAGAATCCCGAAGGAGACGATTATTGTTTGTTTTTTGAGTTTTCAGTCTTTTATTTCTTTTTGGAGTTTGTCATAAGATAATGAGCTTAAACCTAAATCAATGGATTTGGTAAACTCATCACATCATCCCTCTGATTAGGGGTAATGAGAATTACCTTAAGTGTGAAGTCAGATTCTCACACTTAATCACCTTTGATGTAGGGTTAAGATCATTAACCTACTTGTGATTAATTAGATGTTTTTGTGATTTTTGTTTAGTGTTGAGTAATGAGGTTAAGCCATAATCAGGGATTTAACAGACTCATTACACTATCCTAAAAGAAGGATAATAGATGAGGGTGTTTAAGCTGAGGAAGGATCCTCAGCTTAATCCATGATTAGGGATTAAACCCATGACAGAACAAACCTTTGATTAAGTGGATTTTATTAATGATATGATGATGAAGTGTTTTTTATGATTTGTAAGACAACTTGAGGGGGACTTGTCCATTAACTTTAGGGTTAGTCCTTCTTAACCAATTAAGGAAGAATTAGAACCCTAATGCAAGGCCCAAGTTACAAGTGTAATGTCTTGATGATTATTAGATGGATTAATTAAGAGGGTTCAACACCTTAAGGGTCCAAGACTTAGGATTAAAGTTATACACTCCATCCTAAAAGAAGGATGCAGGCATGATCTTAATCACAAAGTCCTAAAGCCTTAAGGGTTTAGTCCCTGATTATGAGGTGAGGAGAGAAGACTCAAAGAGAGACACAAAGGTAAAAGCTATGGGGGAGACTAATCAAAACCCTAATTCATTGTCATGCTTGGTTGTCCCTAATGTCTGTGAGGTTTTCAAGAACAATCTTCAGATGAACCACCAGGAAGCAGATGAACAAGATCAAGAGAAGCAAAGTGACTTGCTTCATCCAAGAAGTCAAGTCACTTGAAGAAAGAAAGAAAGGAGCAAGAACGAGCAAGCTCAATCCCAAACACAAATAGAAATGCAGCAATGGATGCAAGAGAGATGAAAAAAAAAGTTATGAGAAGTGAAGGCAAATTCACTTCTCAAGTTTACTTACCACCTGAAATGTTAGAAAGAAATGCAATGCAATGCTAAATGAAATGAAATGACATGATGCTAGACCAAACCAGAAGCATGTTGATGATGATTATGATGCTATGAGATGCTGCAAACATGAGGCAAGACAATGGGGATGTTCATACAAGATCATGAATGCAAATGATGCAAGTTAAGGAGCATGAACAAGCATGAAAAGTTATGAAACATACAAGACAAATGACATGGCAAATATGTAATGCAATGATCAAACATACTTTATACATGTCTTAAGATGTCAAATGAATCATAAGAATGCACAAAATGCAGGGACAAGTCATGTTATGCAAGAGAATGCAAGGAGGATGCAAATGGAAGCCCAAATTAGGGTTCATGGATCAAACATCAAACACAAACCAAAAACAGAAACAAAACCCTAAAGTAAAAATGGAAAATGATACCCAAGGAAGCCCTAGACCTATAACAAACCACTGCCCAAAGGGGAGCTCTCAACTCTCAACCAAACTCAAGTTATGAATTTTCTAAGTTATTAGGGTTTTTTAGGGTTCTGTAACAAAAGAAATGCCAATCAATTGGAAAATGCAAGATCAAATCATGGCCTTTTTATCCTTGAAAACTACATGCTAAACACAAAACAATGCAAGAAGAATCAATGTCTCAACCTTCACCAATTGACAGAAATGAATTTTTGAACTTATGATCAAAATAATGCACAAAATATGATTTAATTCAATGAAAAATTCTTAAAATGCATCAAGATCAAAAAAGAAATTTGGTTTGAAGGTTGGACAATGTTTCTAAATGTCTTAGAACATTTCATGAATTTTTTTTGTAATTTTTAAATACCTAAAAGTATTTTTAATTAATTAATTCTCATTAATCAATTAAAAATAATCTTTTAAATATTTAAAAATACTTTTTTAATGATAAAAAATAAAATAAAAATGTTTTTGAGTCATAAAAATTAATAAAACCTTAAAGAAAAAGTTTCATAATTTTTATGATTTTTTAACTATTTTAAATAAATTGTGCAATTTAAATGAAATAAATATGAATTAAAATGAATTAAAACTGAAGTATGCAGGATGGATGGCCAGGATGCGTCCAGGGTTCAAATGGGGTTGACTACGCGCCAGAATGAGAGGCCCAGATTGCTTCAGATCAAATTAAATAAAACGTGATTAATTAAAGCCTAACACGTGGATTAGGGCTAATTGCAGTGATCTGGGCCATTGGAAAGGGAGGGAAGTCAACTGGTCAGAGGGATCGTACGCTCACAATTCAAACTTGGCTTAATTACACAATTAGGGCATAATTAATCTCAGGTGGCCGGAGAAGACTTCCGGTCGTCTTCTCCGGCCAGAAGCTTGCCTGAAAAAGTTCAAAACCTCTCAAAACGTAATATAAATGAAACCTAAGACATGGGAAATGATCCTAACACTCTCACGAACTAAACCCCTCTTCCAAAACAAATTTATCTAACCTAAACAAGCTGAATCGAAGAAACTAAGTTCTAGGGTTCGCAAGCTTTAAACAGCAATTAAATTCTCAAAACACATCCATTTCAAAAACTAAAAGCATCAGCATGATCAGGAGAGTATAAGGAACAAGTTTGTAACTAAAAAAGAGATTTCTGGAAAAAATTATTTGGAGCTACCTGAGATTTGCAACCTCTGATTTAGGAACTTTCAGGCCCTCTCTCCTTGCTCAATCTACCCCTTAGAACCCTCTGATGATGTTGGAATACCTTGGAACAATTTAAGTAAGCTGGATGGTGAGATTCGAATGCTCCTGCTCCAAGCTCAGTCAACAATGACAGATGAGATTCTGGCTGATTCAGGCCATGGTGATGAGTTGTATGAGGTCTATGCAATGTGCAAAGAAGATTGGTGGTGTTGGTTTATGTGTTTGTGGGCTAGAATGAGGGATTCGAATGAAACTGCAAAAGGGAGTGTGAAATGGCAGTGAGGTGTTTTGGTTGTTTCAAGCTCTGGTTCTTGATGCTTTGGGTTCTATGGATCAAGGTGAGATGAATGGAGGCAAAAGTTTGGGTGTTTGCAGGCTGTGTAATGAGATTCGATAGAACTTGCAAGTTGGGAGGTTTTTGTGTAAGTAGTGAATGTGTAATGTTTCAGCCTTTGTTCTATGTGATATGGCTAGCAAAATGAATGAATAAACAATTCTGATTGGCCTCTTGATGTGACATGGCCTGCTATGATAGGTGAGTTGCTTTTTGCTCAAAGTCCACTTTTGTGTAAGATAGGGCATGGCATGATACTAGGCAAGGACAACTTGGGTTCTGGTGCAGCATGGTGAGTGTGAGAGGTTGGCTTGACCCAAGGCTCAATGCAGCAAGTTGGTTGAAAGCTCATGAGTGTTTTGCAACTTGGTTAGCTTTATGGATTTCCATGAGAAAAATCAAGTTTCATGAACCAAACCATGAGCAAACTTGGTCCATTTCTGATTTTTGTGACTTAGAGGATGTTCACATGCTGGTTTGTCATGAATTTGAGGCAGCAATCATGCATTGATTCAAGACTTAGCAAAATTTCCACTTGGTGCATAACTTGAAAAACAATGATTTTTGGCAACTTTGCATGGCCATAACTTTTGATCCATGAAGAGTTAGATCATGTTCTTGTACTTTTTGAAAAGGGAAAGATGAGATCTACAACTTTCATGACCAAAGTTTTTCCATTTGAAGCCTTTTTGGATCATGAATCAAGGCTTGAAAATTGACCTAAAATGATGCATTCTTGAAAAGTCAACTATGCCCAAAAAGTCAACATTTGCAAAAACCCTAAATTTTTGATTTTTATGAACTTCAACCTTCTTCCATGATCAAATAAAGATCATATACACTCAAAATGATGAAGATCACCCATTGGTTGGGTCATTGGGGGCCTCAGATGCCCTGATTTTGCACTGACTTGTCTGAAAAGTCAACTCTTGATCAGATGACTTCCCCATGGAATTTCTTCATGAAAATTGATATGCATACTCCCTATACCATATAGAGACCAATGGAAACAAGAATGACCAAAAAATTTGGAGTTATGGCCTCTGAAACCAAAACCCTAATTTTCAGTCAGCTGTGCAGTTCATCCTGGCTCTGCATCCACTCAAACCCTAGTTCTTGTGATCCCTCTGCAATTTTGACTTTGTGAGGATGTAACATGATATAAGAACACACATGGACCCCTTTGAAGTGATTGATGACCCTTGGAGTGGCCTTTGGAATGGCTCAAGATGCCCTGAGGTTGCTCAGATCACAAACCCTAGGTGCAGATGCCTTGGAAACTATCCAGTGAAAACAAATGAGACATGAGATGATGTGATTGTGTTTATGCATATGAGATGATCACAAGTCATGTGTGAATGGGTGAGGGCAAATTTGGGGTGTTTACAGCTGCCCCTATTCAAGCATGAGTTAGCTGTGCAGGTTGTAAGCGGCGGCTTAACAGGCAAACAAGATAACTTGTGGTTGAATATCAAAGACAGTCCAAAATTTGCACTCACAGAAATGAAGAAGAAAAGGGATATAGATTGTAAAAGCAAATAAAGTATATTGTAAAGTGTGGGCGACGGAGGACGACCGTCGAGCAGAGAACGACTGCTGGGTAAACGGGGACGGCCGACATGCTGGGGAAAGTGTGTAAAGCAATGACGGGGACGGCCGACATGCTGGGGATAAAAGGTAAAGCTAAGACGGGGACGGCCGACTAGCTGGGAAAATAAAATATCATGATGGGGACGGCCATCAAGATAGAGCTGCAAAATTCTGAGGATTAATGAAACATGACGGGGACGGCCATCAAGTTCATAAAGGTAAAGTAACCAACGATGGGGACGGCCATCGGGCTAAAAAGGAAAAGGGACCACGACGGGGACGGCCATCGGGTTAAAGAATAAATGAAATAAACAGATGATGGGGTACGGCCATCAAAGGTGAAGGACGATCACCTAGCAGGGGACGGCTGCTCTGTTGGGTATAAAAGAAATATGATGGGGACGGCCATCAAAGGTGGAGGACGACCACCTGGCAGGGTACGGCTGCCAAAATATCAACGATGGGGACGGCCATCGGATAGAAAAGGTCAACGATGGGGACGGCCATCGGACGAGCATGATGGAGGACGACCATCAAAAGGTGGAGGACGACCACTCAGCAGGGGACGGCTGCTCTCAAAGTTTATCATAACACAGGATGAGTGTTAGACAACTAAAATCAACAATGGGGACGGCCATTGGATAAAGTGATGAAGGACGATCATCAAAAGGTGGAGGACGACCACCTAGCAGGGGACGGCTGCTAAAATCAACGATGGGGACGGCCATCGGATGAGCATGACGGAGGACGACCATCAAGAAGTGGAGGGCGACCACTCAGCAGGGTACGGCTGCTCTCAGAGGTATCATAACACAGGACGAGTGTTAGATAAAAAGAAAATTTGTTGGCAATCTACTGGGGAGATAGTAAACACGGACGAGCGTTTACATCCAAGAAACAAAAGGTATAAGTGTTTGGTATTGTGTATAGATTAAAGATGCGGACGAGCATCCTTAAGACTATGATACGGACGAGTATCACGTAGAAACAAACTGACACGTGCTCAGAGCTGATGATACGGACGAGTATCAACTGGTTAACAAGGAACACGGACGAGTGTTGCATCTGAAAGTATCCTTCTGGGGAATAGTAGACACAGACGAGCATCTATATTCAAGAAGACATAAGTGTTTGACACGGTGTATGGATTAAAGATGCGGACGAGCATCCTTAAGACTATGATACAGACGAGTATCATGTAGAAACAAACATTAGACGCAATGTTCTGAGATGATGGTACGGACGAGTACCAACTGGTTAACAAAGAACAAGGACTACTGTCGAATCTGCGGGGATATACATGGTGTATACAAGATACGGACGGGTATCTGCATAAGTGTACCAATGAGTAGTGAGTATATAATGTATAGGTGAGTGTTTATCTGCTGGGGATATGACACGGACGGGTGTCAGGAAAGTGTATATACAAGTATAGGCGACCACGCTGGGGACATGACACGGACGGGTGTCAAGAAAGTGTATAGGTATATGTAAGTGCAAAGAGGGTGTCTTTGGCTTTCTGCTGGTGACACGACACGGACGAGTGTCAGGATGTATCTGCAATACTGGTGATCTTGGTTTGTAAAGTGTATTCAGGCAACCTGCTGGGAAATGATGATACGGACGGGTATCAAAAAGGAGATATGCACTGGTGTTTGTGATATGGGGCAACTGCTTTTGCTGGGACTCTGATGGGGATGTATTCTGTATGCCGACAGATTGTCAATATTTACAAGTGTTCAAATCACAACATGACTTATGATTATGCTATGCATTTGATTTTTTTGCCGTGATGCTCCGTATTAGACGAAATGCTACGCTCTGGGGGTGAATATGATGCGAATGCTATGATTATGCAAAGAGGCACCGATCCGGGATTCGGATCCCGTTGCTGCAAAGATCTTTGATCGATCTGCTTGAAGCGAACATCCCAGCTGGGGATGAGATCATTGATAGATCTGTAGTTGTATCTGCTTGGGGATATACGTCATCGATTGACATATTCTTATAATACGGGACCCAGCTGGGGTTTGTAGAAGCCTTCCCTCTCTCTGTTGTGACTTCTTCGTGCGCTGCTCTTCTGAATAGAGGCCTGAAGCTCTGTGGGGAGATGATTCCTCGATTCTCGCATCCTGCTGAGGAATAAAGGCTACTCGGCTGGGGAATTGTGAGAGGCAACTCAGCTGGGGAGAGCAACTCAGCTGGGGATAGAACATTTCAGATGCTGTATGTTGATTTGGCAACTTCGCTGGGGGAATGGGCACCCTCGATGCTGTATGTTGAAGATAGACCGAGTTGATAAAGATTCGCCTACTTGCTGAGACGTAATCTGCATGCCCCAGGTTGCATTCTGGATACCTGCAATCCTGCAAAGATAATGGAACGTACAAAAGGTCCCGGGGTATCCCTTTCTGGATTCCGTCATAGGAGTTAAGTACACTCGAGAGTAATCACATTCCCTGTAAGCATGCGTTTTTGTTTTTTAGAGAAAGGCATCTGTACTTATGCAATTGTATTTTAGAGATATCAGACGACTCTTTGCAAAACATAAATGTAAAAGACGAAACATGACTGAAAATCTGATTTTATTAATTCATGTGCCCTGAATTGGCGAGATACAGTCAGAGAAACATATCTCCTGAAATGAGGAGATTGTTACAAATTGAGAAATGAAGTGCTGGCGGTGTTGACGACGCTTTGAGGAGCTTCCTCTCCTGCTATGACTCGTATGACAATGACGTTCTTCTCGTCTTGCTTTCTGGAGAGAGTTGATTCTGATTGCAGCTTGATCCTTTGGGACTTACCAAGTTGTAGGTGATACAGACGAATTCAGAATGCAGTTGTTCGCTTATTCCCTTATTTTGCATGGATCGCCCTTTCGGGTTTTCAATCCATCGGGATACCCATTTTTGCCTGAGCTGTCCAATGCGGCTTTTCAACTCAGCGGGTGTACAATTTTTTTATTTATTTTCCCTTATTTTTGCCCGAGTCTTTTATTCTGTTTTTGGCTCGCCGGGATGCCCTATTTTTGCCTGGACTTACATTCTGTTTTTATGTCCAGCGGGTCATTTTATGCGAAGTATTTTTTAACTGCATCTGAATTCACAGGGGACGGGAAATCTTCACCATCCATGGTGCTGAGCATCAGTGCTCCACCAGAGAAAACTTTCTTTACGACGAATGGTCCTTCATAATTCGGAGTCCATTTGCCCCTGTGGTCTGTATGAGGAGGGGGGATTCTCTTCAACACAAGATCTCCCACTTGGTACTCTCGGCGCCTGACTTTCTGATCGAAGGCTCTCTTCATTCTCTTCTGATATAACTGCCCATGACAGATTGCAGCCAATCTCTTCTCTTCGATCAGACTCAGTTGTTCGTATCGGGCCCGAACCCATTCCGCTTCACTCAGTTTAACATCCATTAATACCCGTAACGAGGGTAGTTCGACTTCAACAGGTAGGACTGCTTCCATACCATATACAAGCTGATACGGTGTTGCCCCAGTGGACGTTCTGATTGACGTGCGGTACCCATGCAAGGCAAACGGTAGCATTTCATGCCAGTCTTTGTATGTGACTACCATCTTCTGCACAATCTTCTTGATATTCTTATTTGCCGCCTCAACAGCGCCGTTCATCTTTGGCCTGTAAGGAGAAGAATTGTGATGTTGGATCTTGAAGTCCCGGCACAGCTCTGCCATCATTTTGTTGTTCAAGTTGGAACCATTATCAGTAATGATTCGCTCGGGCACTCCATACCGACAGATGATATCTCTTTTCAGAAATCTGGCTACCACTTGCCTTGTGACATTTGCATATGAGGCTGCTTCAACCCACTTTGTAAAATAATCGATGGCGACCAGGATGAATCTGTGGCCGTTCGAAGCAGTTGGCTCAATTTTGCCAATCATGTCAATGCCCCACATAGCAAAGGGCCATGGTGAAGACATTATGTTCAGGGGATTGGGAGGCACATGCACCTTGTCTGCATAAATCTGGCATTTATGGCATTTTCTGGCGTAAGCACAACAGTCTGCATCCATTGTGATCCAGTAATAGCCTGATCTTAACAACTTTTTAGCCATGGCATGCCCTCCTGCATGGGTACCAAAGGATCCTTCGTGCACTTCATGCATCAACAAATCTGCTTCTGTCTTGTCAACACATCTGAGGAGTACCATATCAAAGTTCCTCTTGTATAAAGATCCATCAGTGTTCAGAAAGAAACTTCCAGCAAGTCTTCTTAAAGTCTTTTTATCATTGGAAGATGCCCCAGGTGGGTACGTCTGATCCTCCAAGAAGCACTTGATGTCATGGAACCAAGGCTTATCATCTTTAGCAATATCTGCTGCAAATACATATGCTGGTCTATCAAGTCTCGATACTGAAATCTGAGGTACAAAGTTAGCAGCTTGAACTTTGATCATGGATGAAATGGTAGCAAGAGCATCCGCAAACTGATTCTCGTCCCGAGGGATATACTCAAGCTTGACTGTTGTGAAGAAAGTCAATAACCTTCTTGTATAATCCCTGTAAGGTATCAGATGATCTTGGTGGGTGTACCATTTTCCGTTGGTCTGATTGACTACCAAAGCTGAATCTCCAAATACGGTCAATGTCTTGATCCTGAGGTCAATGGCTTCCTCAAGACCCATAATGCAAGCTTCGTATTCAGCTTCGTTGTTAGTGCAGTTGAAAGTGAGCTTTGCCGAGAAAGGCATGTGAACTCCTTTGGGTGTAATGAGTACTGCACCAACACCACGGCCGTTCATGTTAACAGCCCCATCAAACATCATAGTCCATTCTTCTCCTGGGTCAGGCCCTTCAGTGTGAATAGGCTCTTCATGATCTTTTGCTTTAATGAACATGATGTCTTCATCGGGGAAGTCGAACCTCATAGGCTGGTAGTCATCAATGGGTTGCTCAGCAAGATATTCAGATAGTACACTGCCCTTGATGGCTTTCTGAGATGTGTACTGTATGTCGTATTCTGTGAGAATCATCTGCCATCTTGCAACCCGTCCAGTAAGAGCTGGCTTCTCGAAAATGTACTTAACTGGATCCATTTTTGAGATTAATAAGGTAGTGTGGGTCAACATATACTGTCTCAGTCGGCGAGCAGCCCACGCTAAAGCACAGCAAGTTTTCTCGAGCAATGAATAACGCTGTTCACAGTCGGTAAACTTTTTGCTTAGGTAGTATATCGCATACTCTTTTCGACCAGACTCGTCATGCTGACCTAGTACACACCCCATCGATTCTTCTAATACTGTCAAGTACATAATCAGAGGTCTTCCTTCAACTGGAGGCATAAGGATTGGAGGTTCTTGCAAATACTCCTTGATCTTGTCAAAAGCTTTCTGGCAGTCTTCGTTCCACCTGACCGTTTGCTCCTTTCTTAATAGCTTGAACAAGGGTTCACAAGTTGCTGTAAGGTGAGATATGAACCGTGAAATGTAGTTCAATCGACCTAAGAACCCTCGAACTTCTTTCTCAGTTTTCGGTGCAGGCATTTCTTGAATAGCTTTGACTTTATCAGGGTCAACTTCAATCCCTTTCTCGCTTACAATAAAGCCCAGCAGCTTGCCAGATCGCACCCCGAATGTGCATTTGTTGGGGTTCAACTTCAGTTGGTACTTCCTCAGACGCTTGAATAACTTGAGCAGATTCACCAGGTGATCTTCCTCTGTAAGGGACTTGGCGATCATATCATCCACGTAACATTCTATTTCTTTGTGGATCATATCGTGGAACAATGTCACCATAGCCCGTTGATATGTGGCACCAGCATTCTTCAGTCCGAATGGCATCACTTTGTAACAGAACGTGCCCCAAGGTGTGATGAATGTTGTCTTCTCCATGTCTTCAGGTGACATCTTGATCTGATTGTATCCCGAAAATCCATCCATGAAGGAGAATACCGAGAACTGAGCCGTGTTATCCACCAATACATCAATGTGAGGTAATGGGAAGTCATCTTTCGGGCTGGCTCTGTTCAGATCCCGGTAATCAACACACATTCTTACTTTTCCGTCCTTCTTAGGCACAGGTACTATGTTAGCAACCCACGGCGGATAGCTAGTCACAGCAAGGAACCCGGCGTCCCATTGCTTTTGTACCTCCTCCTTGATTTTCATAGCCATGTCTGGGCGAGTTCGGCGCAACTTCTGTTTGACTGGTGGGCATTCTTCCCTCAAAGGCAGCTTGTGCACAACAATATCGGTATCCAACCCTGGCATATCTTGATATGACCAAGCAAACACATCAACATACTCTTGAAGCAGATCTATCAGCTGTCTCTTCACTGAGTCTTGCAGGCAGGCCCCGATTTTGACTTCTTTTACGTCTTCCTCCGTACCAAGATTAATCACTTCAATCTCCTCCTGATGAGGAGTAATGACTTTTTCCTCCTGTCTCAACAACCTAGCTAGCTCCTCAGGAAGCTCATATTCTTCATCAACCCCTTCATCAGCTTGATTGATCGGATTGTCAAAGTCATACGATGTCATAGCTGTGCTGTTGTCGGTGCGGTCTGGAAGGCACTCTCTGCAAGGGTTAAGTTGGTTCATTTTAGTGATTGATTTTAATCTTGCTTTCAGAAAAAAGTGAAATGAAGTTATCATTTTGAAAACACCGCCATTTATTTTTGTACAAAAAGAAAAATGGAAAAAAAACAGTGAGCACAAAAGGAAAAGACTCGTTTGCAAAAAGATGTCTGATACTTCATTAATTTAATCTTGTTTGCACAAAAGTACAGATGGCCCTGGTTACAAAATGAGTCTTGTCATCTTGGGCAAGATGCAAGACTTGGATGCATGCTATATAAAAAATACAGGAAATAATAATTACTCTGCTCGAGTAACACTTATAATTTCCTGGGAAGACCAGTTCGAGACACTGCTCCCCGGGATCTTTGGACGAATCCAATTCTCCAGATTGCGCTCCTCTTCCAGCTCGTCTTCCAGACAGTTGATAGCATCGGGGGTTAGCATTCCCCCACTGACAAATCCTGGCTCTGCAGCAGCCTTTGCTTGACGTTGAGTTGGTTTGTAACCCAACCCAAATTTGTCCTTCTTCTCCTCCACAGCTAAGACCTTGCCCCAGCCTTGGGCAGTTCCTTCTTCAACAACCTTCCGGGCTTGTTGATAAGACGACATCGGGGTACCAGATACAGCAGATGCTTCATTCACATTCAACGCTTCAAACCCCTGGCTCATTGTTTCATGGATTTCTCCATCCATTTCAATGTACTTGTAGGTCGCCAGGTGGCTGACAAAAATGTCCTCCTCTCCACAGATTGTGACAACTTGACCTTCCCACTCAAATTTTAACTTTTGGTGAAGGGTAGACGTTATTGCGCCGGCGGCGTGAATCCAGGGTCTACCCAACAAACAGCTGTAGGCGGGCTGAATGTCCATCACGTAAAAGATAGTTTTAAAGGTCTGTGGGCCAATTGTCACGGGCAGCTCAATCTCTCCCAGAACCGATCTCTTCGAGCCATCAAAAGCTCTAACCACCAGGTTGCTGGGTCTCAATGCCAGTCCATCATATTCAAGCTTCACCAGAGCCTTCTTTGGTAAGACATTCAGGGATGATCCTGTGTCCACCAGCACATGCGAAAGGACAGCTCCTTTGCATTCCATGGTTATGTGCAAGGCTTTGTTGTGATTGCGGCCATCCACTGTCAGGTCAGAATTGGTAAACCCTAGCCCATTGCTAGCAGTAACATTACCAACCACGGTTTCCAATTGGTTGACAGTAATCTCCTCAGGCACGTAAGCTGCGTGCAGGACTTTAAGTAGTGCATTCCGATGGGCTTCGGAGCACATAAGCAGTGAGAGGATGGAGATTTTGGATGGCGTCTGGTGAAGCTGATCCACAATTTTGTAATCACTCTTTTTGATGATCCTCATAAACTCATCAACTTCCTGATCGAATGGAGTCTTCAGGGCTTCTTTGGCAGCTGGATCTTCCTGCACCGGGCTCTTTCCTTTTGCCTTGGCAGCAGCTTCTGCTTCGGCAGTAGGTCTTTGAACTTGTGAAGCAAAGAGACGTCCGCTTCGGGTGAAGCCTCCGCCTCCGCCCACATTATCAATTTGTGGTGCAGGTGCTGATGTTTCAAGAGTGATTCTTCTCCCTTCACGGTACAAGTCAGAGCCATAGTGCCAAGGGATGGCCCTATTGCTTTCATATGGCACAGGTCCAGGTACTGTGACGGTAACTGGACTGATTGCTGCTGCTGAAGGGATTGCAATTGTTTGCGGATCATAAAAGATTGTAACTGGTGCTCTAGTGGGAGCAGCACCTTCTGAATGATAAGCGGAATTGTTTTCTGGATCGTAGAATATGGTAACAGTGGAGACATCTTCGTGATTGTTCGCTGGTGTTGTAGAAGGTTCTGTTGGAAGAACTGTTGTTGTTGATGGGGAGTCGAAGTGGACTGAAGCTGAAGTTGTAGCAGGAGAAACTGTTGAAAACTGATCATTGGGTAGAACAGATGAGGTACTTGCTGATGTTGCTGATGAATTGTTGGGAACAATTGTTGCCGTATTTGTAGGAGGATCTGAAACCATTGCTGATGAAGTCGTCGGGTTTGCCGGGAATGATGTAGTGATCTGCAGTAAGCCACTCTGAATAAGGCTGTCAATGCCATTCCTCAAGTCTTCACACCCATTCCAAGAAATATTGCAGTATGGGCACCCTAGTTCGCACCCCGGAAATATATTGCTTTCACGGAGTTGAGCTTTGATTTCCACCAATGGTGTCCTGATCTGATCCACACTGGTTATGAAATAAGACGGTGTGTCTTCTTCGATTGCGTTAATTCGAGGACCACCATGGTTTGGCATAGGGTTTTTATTGACATTGGGCGGAGGTGCAAAATTCAGAGCCTTGGAGTCTACTAAGTCTTGTACCTTCATATGCAGTGCCCTGCATTTTTCTGTACTGTGACCAGGCGCGTTTGAGTGAAAAGCACACCTAGCATTAGAGTCATAGTTTCTTGGTAGACTGTTAGGATCCGGAGGTGCCAACGTTCTTAGCTCAACCAGGTTGAGTTTCAGAAGCTGTGGCAGCAAAGCAGCATACGACATTGGAATCGGGTCGATCACTCGATTAGCTTGAGAGGGCCTTTGTTGGAATGGCCTCTGTTGATTGTTGTTGTTGGAGTTGTTGTTGTAGTTGTTTCTTGGAGGATATTGATTCTGCTGATACGGAGGTTGTTGTTGGAAGTTTTGTTGAGGAGGTTGATAGACTGGCAGAGGATGTGCTGGAGCAGGGATAGTGACTGCTGCTATGGACCTTTGAACATATTGGGGCCTACCCCTGTTGGTATGAATGGCATTGGTCTCGCCAGCTCTTCTAGGGCCTGCAAAAGGCTTTCTTGTACCACTGGACGAACTAGCACCATTATCAGATATCTTACCCATCTTTAATAGGCTTTCAATTCTCTCCCCGGCTATAACAACATCTGCGAAGCTGGTGGAAGAGAAAGCAGCTAGCCTATCAATATAGGTTCCCTGAAGGGTATTCATGAACATATCAGCCATCTCTCTTTCAGACATAGGTGGCTGGACAGCAGCAGCAAGCTGTCTCCATCTCTGAGCATATTCTCTGAAGCTCTCTCTTGACGACTGCGACATTCCCATTAGGAGAGTCCTGTTGGGTGCCATGTCTAAGTTGTATTGATACTGTCGGATGAAGGCCTCTGCCAGGTCCTTCCAGCATCTTACAGTTGCCCTTGTCAGATGGGAATACCATTCCCTTGATGCTCCAGTCAAGCTATCTTCGAAGTAGAACATCCACAATTTCTCGTCCATGGTGTAAGCTTTTAATCTTCCGAGAAAAGATTGCAGATGGGTTCGAGGACAAGAAGTCCCATTATACTTTTCAAAACATGGAGGCTTGAACTTGTGAGGGATCCTGACCCCCTCTACTAAACCCATGTCCATGACATCGAACCCCAAAGAATTTTGGGATTCCAAAGACCTCAACTTCTCAGCCAACTCATCCAATCTCCTATCATAGGTTTCCTCTCCAGCACCCATGACTGTAAACTGATCCTCCTGAGGATCCTCTTGAAGTACTCTGGCTGCAGTAGCTGTTCCTTGAACGTTTGCAGGAATATGAATCTCAGGATGTAGGTGTGGACCAAACACAGGGGGGTTAACATGTGGTTGCACCCTTTCATTGTTACTGGTGCCAGCAGTTCCCACATGGGGGTCATCTTGAGCTCTCCCCTCTACCAGAACTCTAAGCCTCTCCTGGCTTTGAGCTAAATTATTCATCACTTCCATGAACTGAGTTATTTGGGTTCTCATCTCCACCCTTTCATTAGCCATCTGGGTCCTGGCCTCATTGAGGTCTTGCTGCAACTGGTCCATCTGGATGCCCGGAAGGTTGTTTCTTGTAGGGTATCTGTGTGGCCTGTTGAGAGGGAATAGCCTGCGGCGAGCAATAATTCCTGAATGTCACAACAGAGGTTAGAAACAATAAAACAAAACCTACAAAACAAACAAAAGGGTTAGTATGCAATGCAGTATGCTTATTTGCTATCAAGGTATCCGGCTTGGTCTTCAGTTTTGACCCGTCCAGACCCTTGAAGATGATGCTGTTGAAGTTGCTTTTGAAGTGAACCCAGATGGAAACAAACACAAATATATTACAAAGGTAAAATAATACAAATTGTTCATTTTTTACAACACTAGCCCTCTAAGGGGTCAAAAATACATCACCAAAAAGCAAAAGTACATGGAAAAGGAACAACAACAAGCAAATAATCAGACTCCAAGGCCAAACTCATCCTCGCGAACTTCCTTAAGAAGTGCTTCGGTCACAGGATCAGCCGGATGCTCCGTAAGATTCCTGATGAGAAGGTTTCTTGTTGCAACAGCTGTAGTCAACTTCTTGTTCTGGCTTTGGTCTTTGGATTTCTTCACTCCAGCTTTGATTTTTAACTCTGAAATTTCCTCCTGGGCTGCTGCCAGGGCTTTTTCCATCTGCTCCATCTTATCTTGAACCCTCTTGTCTTCTAGAGTACGGGCTTCAGTGATCCGGACCCACCTGGCCTGACTCTCTTTCAAGTACAAGTCTGTCCTTGCTCTTTGGAACTGGGCTTCTTTACAAGCATTTTTCAGAATCTGCTCACCAGCTTTAGACTTGTTGATATAGTCTCCAGACTTCTCAATCTTAGTCAAGTGTTCCACTCTCAGCTTCTCCAATCTTTCAATCTCCCTTACACCTTCACTCCTCTCCCTGAGGGTCTTCTGCAGGGCTTGGGATAACTTCTCATTTCTTTCTTTCAAGCCTTCAAACTCTTCCAAACTGACAGTAGCAGGGGGTGGTGCTGATGATGACTCAGGCATGTCTTTGATGGTGAAGGGCAATCCTGAGATTTGGGCCCTAGCATAGGACCACTCATGATATTGGGCTGATGCCACATTATTGCACTTCCCTAGAATGGTGATTCCCTTGGTTTGAACATGATCCCAGGCCCAGGCAGCCTGCCTAACAACAGTCAAACTGATCTTGTTCTCACAGTAGAGGGTCTCAACCAGGTCTTGTTCCCTAGGAGCATGAACCAGTGCATAGCCTAATTGCCTCTTGAACAGCAGGGGGTTGTAGTTGATACTTCCCTTAACTCCTACCAAAGGTACATTGGGAAAGTGCCCACAGCTTGTGATCATATCTCTGCCCTTGGTGCCTTGGGTGCACCATCTGATGTCTGCTGCAGTGAGAGTAGTGAGCCTCTTAGCCCAGTTGCTTTGCTGATGAGGATTCAGGAATGCATCTGTCCTGGGTAGATGCTTGAGAAGCCAAGCATGGAATAGTGGAGCACAACACCTCACTAGCTTACCCCTCTGTTTCTCATTCCTCTGATGTACTGAGTAATAGAGGTCACCCAACAAGGTTGGCACTGGGTTCTTCAGGATGAACAGGTGGATGGCATTCTTGCTGATGAATCTGGGCTCATCTGCAAACAACACAATTCCATATACACTCAAGGCCAACAATGCACAAACAGCTTTCCAATCCCCCAGGGAGGCTTTCAAACTAGCTTGAGAAATCAGGAAGTCCAGATGAAAACCAGGGATCCCAGCTTTAGAAGTCATATGCTGCTCAATCAAAGCAGGTTCCAGGTGCAAAGCTCTTGCTATCTCTCCATTGCTGGGAAAGACCATTTCAGGGTTAAAAGGAATTTCTCTCTTGATAGGCAAACCAACCAAAGATGCGTATTCTTCTAAGAGAGGTCCCAACTGAAAGTCTTGAAAAGTGAAACACCTCAATGGGGGGTCATAGAACTGGATGCAGGTATGGATCAGGCTCCTCTGAGATGGGTCCATGTCTATAACCAAGTCAAGTATATCCCCATAATGCTCCCTGAACAGAGGTATGTGATCTGGGGTCATCAGGGTTTGGACCCTCCTGATGTCTGACAAGTCTGGTTGGAAGAAATGATAGGTGATATTGCTTTTCTTTGGAGCCATGATGCTGAAGACTGGGTAGGGTGCTAATGACAATGCTGAAGTAGAGAAAACCACTGACTGGCTGGTGCTGAAGCAGACAGCTAAACTGAAGCAGATGCTGGTGAAGATGGGTCAAAGCTGCAGATGGGGTCAAAACCAAAACCTGATGAAAATGGATACCCTGAAAAACAAATAAGCACATGTTAATATGATGCAATGAGGATGTATGCAAATGATATGCAAAGGGTTTGTGACTGAGCTGGATCTGGATAAACTGCCTTGGTATAGATCCATGTGTGTTCAAGAATTCCGGATGGAGGTCTATAAATCCAGTAACCAAGGTGGGGGACTCAAATAAAGAGCCACATGTCCAGGGTTTTAGAATCACAAGAACTATCCAACATGGAGCATCCTTAACAAAGTCAAAGTAACAGGGTATTCGGAGGTCAAGGTACCTGCAAACCTGTAAACAGCCCAACCCCCTCACAGGTAGTGATCTAGAACAAGGATCCTCAGACTTGGATCAGTTATGAGAAGTGTAAACACCTCTAACCCGGAGGTACAGTGTTTACAATAACCATAACAATTCCTCCTCTAATTCACCTCAATTTCTGAAGGTCAATACTAAAAGGTCATCCAGACTTAGCAGGCTTCCCAGATCCCCCTAGCACTACAGGAAATCTGTAGCACAGAGTTCTCAAGAAGAAACCCATATCTGAACCGTGTTTCATATTCCCGCACCAGACCGAAATGGAATGGGAAAGAATATGATTCACTCTAGCCTAGGTGTCACTCAGGTCCCAGGTATAGGACCTTAACTCTCAATGGAACACCCACCCACCAAAGAAAAACCAGATCCAGCCAGCACAGTATGGCAGTATGATATATAAAAGCAGTAAAGAAAGCAGTAAAGTAACTGTACATAAAGCAATAAACAAAAATAAATACAAGCACAAACAAGCACATAACACCCCAGTAAACACAAATCAAACAAGCGCTAGGAGGAACCCACAAAAAGAACCAGAAGCCCTGGTTGCAGTATAAGGGTCCCCAGCAGAGTCGCCAAGCTGTCGCTCCCAAAGATTTGCATCCAGGTACAAGCGCGAACGGTCGGCGAGAGGGACAATGAGAACACACAGCCGTGAACTCACTGGAGATGAAAAGAGTCGCCAGCTAGGCATTTTTATCCCGGAGGAAAGGCAATGCTGCATAGGCCTAGAAAAAGATGGATAAGACGGTTTGCGAACCAGAGAGACTGAGAAAGGGGGTTGGTTACAACCTGGGAAGGTATTAGCACCCAGATTGTCCGTCGTACTCGACGGGATCCACGCTTAAAAGATTTGTGTTTTAAAGGGGTAGTGTTAGTGCAATTTGTGCAAGATGGCTGGAAAGCAATATGTACAGGTGTCAGTGCAAAAGAAGTGAAGTGTATAAGTGATGTGAAGTATGAAAGTGTCAGTGTAAGAAAGGAGTGGAATGCTCAAGATCATGAGGCTAAAGAAATGAGCTGGAAAGAGGGGGAATATACAGAGACTTTTGTTCGATAACTGTTAAGTTATGCCTACGTATCCTCTCGTGCAATGAGGAAGTCAGAACACCGTAGTTCGACCCAAAGAGACTGAAAGGATGAATTGACTTGTGAACTGCTTGCTTGCCTATGCTCAAGTGTATGACCTGTCTGGCTCAGGTGCTTACTGTCTTGCATTAGACGGATGAAGCGAGTTCTCGATTGTGAGTGAAGATGATGAGAAAAGAATCCCGAAGGAGACGATTATTGTTTGTTTTTTGAGTTTTCAGTCTTTTATTTCTTTTTGGAGTTTGTCATAAGATAATGAGCTTAAACCTAAATCAATGGATTTGGTAAACTCATCACATCATCCCTCTGATTAGGGGTAATGAGAATTACCTTAAGTGTGAAGTCAGATTCTCACACTTAATCACCTTTGATGTAGGGTTAAGATCATTAACCTACTTGTGATTAATTAGATGTTTTTGTGATTTTTGTTTAGTGTTGAGTAATGAGGTTAAGCCATAATCAGGGATTTAACAGACTCATTACACTATCCTAAAAGAAGGATAATAGATGAGGGTGTTTAAGCTGAGGAAGGATCCTCAGCTTAATCCATGATTAGGGATTAAACCCATGACAGAACAAACCTTTGATTAAGTGGATTTTATTAATGATATGATGATGAAGTGTTTTTTATGATTTGTAAGACAACTTGAGGGGGACTTGTCCATTAACTTTAGGGTTAGTCCTTCTTAACCAATTAAGGAAGAATTAGAACCCTAATGCAAGGCCCAAGTTACAAGTGTAATGTCTTGATGATTATTAGATGGATTAATTAAGAGGGTTCAACACCTTAAGGGTCCAAGACTTAGGATTAAAGTTATACACTCCATCCTAAAAGAAGGATGCAGGCATGATCTTAATCACAAAGTCCTAAAGCCTTAAGGGTTTAGTCCCTGATTATGAGGTGAGGAGAGAAGACTCAAAGAGAGACACAAAGGTAAAAGCTATGGGGGAGACTAATCAAAACCCTAATTCATTGTCATGCTTGGTTGTCCCTAATGTCTGTGAGGTTTTCAAGAACAATCTTCAGATGAACCACCAGGAAGCAGATGAACAAGATCAAGAGAAGCAAAGTGACTTGCTTCATCCAAGAAGTCAAGTCACTTGAAGAAAGAAAGAAAGGAGCAAGAACGAGCAAGCTCAATCCCAAACACAAATAGAAATGCAGCAATGGATGCAAGAGAGATGAAAAAAAAAGTTATGAGAAGTGAAGGCAAATTCACTTCTCAAGTTTACTTACCACCTGAAATGTTAGAAAGAAATGCAATGCAATGCTAAATGAAATGAAATGACATGATGCTAGACCAAACCAGAAGCATGTTGATGATGATTATGATGCTATGAGATGCTGCAAACATGAGGCAAGACAATGGGGATGTTCATACAAGATCATGAATGCAAATGATGCAAGTTAAGGAGCATGAACAAGCATGAAAAGTTATGAAACATACAAGACAAATGACATGGCAAATATGTAATGCAATGATCAAACATACTTTATACATGTCTTAAGATGTCAAATGAATCATAAGAATGCACAAAATGCAGGGACAAGTCATGTTATGCAAGAGAATGCAAGGAGGATGCAAATGGAAGCCCAAATTAGGGTTCATGGATCAAACATCAAACACAAACCAAAAACAGAAACAAAACCCTAAAGTAAAAATGGAAAATGATACCCAAGGAAGCCCTAGACCTATAACAAACCACTGCCCAAAGGGGAGCTCTCAACTCTCAACCAAACTCAAGTTATGAATTTTCTAAGTTATTAGGGTTTTTTAGGGTTCTGTAACAAAAGAAATGCCAATCAATTGGAAAATGCAAGATCAAATCATGGCCTTTTTATCCTTGAAAACTACATGCTAAACACAAAACAATGCAAGAAGAATCAATGTCTCAACCTTCACCAATTGACAGAAATGAATTTTTGAACTTATGATCAAAATAATGCACAAAATATGATTTAATTCAATGAAAAATTCTTAAAATGCATCAAGATCAAAAAAGAAATTTGGTTTGAAGGTTGGACAATGTTTCTAAATGTCTTAGAACATTTCATGAATTTTTTTTGTAATTTTTAAATACCTAAAAGTATTTTTAATTAATTAATTCTCATTAATCAATTAAAAATAATCTTTTAAATATTTAAAAATACTTTTTTAATGATAAAAAATAAAATAAAAATGTTTTTGAGTCATAAAAATTAATAAAACCTTAAAGAAAAAGTTTCATAATTTTTATGATTTTTTAACTATTTTAAATAAATTGTGCAATTTAAATGAAATAAATATGAATTAAAATGAATTAAAACTGAAGTATGCAGGATGGATGGCCAGGATGCGTCCAGGGTTCAAATGGGGTTGACTACGCGCCAGAATGAGAGGCCCAGATTGCTTCAGATCAAATTAAATAAAACGTGATTAATTAAAGCCTAACACGTGGATTAGGGCTAATTGCAGTGATCTGGGCCATTGGAAAGGGAGGGAAGTCAACTGGTCAGAGGGATCGTACGCTCACAATTCAAACTTGGCTTAATTACACAATTAGGGCATAATTAATCTCAGGTGGCCGGAGAAGACTTCCGGTCGTCTTCTCCGGCCAGAAGCTTGCCTGAAAAAGTTCAAAACCTCTCAAAACGTAATATAAATGAAACCTAAGACATGGGAAATGATCCTAACACTCTCACGAACTAAACCCCTCTTCCAAAACAAATTTATCTAACCTAAACAAGCTGAATCGAAGAAACTAAGTTCTAGGGTTCGCAAGCTTTAAACAGCAATTAAATTCTCAAAACACATCCATTTCAAAAACTAAAAGCATCAGCATGATCAGGAGAGTATAAGGAACAAGTTTGTAACTAAAAAAGAGATTTCTGGAAAAAATTATTTGGAGCTACCTGAGATTTGCAACCTCTGATTTAGGAACTTTCAGGCCCTCTCTCCTTGCTCAATCTACCCCTTAGAACCCTCTGATGATGTTGGAATACCTTGGAACAATTTAAGTAAGCTGGATGGTGAGATTCGAATGCTCCTGCTCCAAGCTCAGTCAACAATGACAGATGAGATTCTGGCTGATTCAGGCCATGGTGATGAGTTGTATGAGGTCTATGCAATGTGCAAAGAAGATTGGTGGTGTTGGTTTATGTGTTTGTGGGCTAGAATGAGGGATTCGAATGAAACTGCAAAAGGGAGTGTGAAATGGCAGTGAGGTGTTTTGGTTGTTTCAAGCTCTGGTTCTTGATGCTTTAGGTTCTATGGATCAAGGTGAGATGAATGGAGGCAAAAGTTTGGGTGTTTGCAGGCTGTGTAATGAGATTCGATAGAACTTGCAAGTTGGGAGGTTTTTGTGTAAGTAGTGAATGTGTAATGTTTCAGCCTTTGTTCTATGTGATATGGCTAGCAAAATGAATGAATAAACAATTCTGATTGGCCTCTTGATGTGACATGGCCTGCTATGATAGGTGAGTTGCTTTTTGCTCAAAGTCCACTTTTGTGTAAGATAGGGCATGGCATGATACTAGGCAAGGACAACTTGGGTTCTGGTGCAGCATGGTGAGTGTGAGAGGTTGGCTTGACCCAAGGCTCAATGCAGCAAGTTGGTTGAAAGCTCATGAGTGTTTTGCAACTTGGTTAGCTTTATGGATTTCCATGAGAAAAATCAAGTTTCATGAACCAAACCATGAGCAAACTTGGTCCATTTCTGATTTTTGTGACTTAGAGGATGTTCACATGCTGGTTTGTCATGAATTTGAGGCAGCAATCATGCATTGATTCAAGACTTAGCAAAATTTCCACTTGGTGCATAACTTGAAAAACAATGATTTTTGGCAACTTTGCATGGCCATAACTTTTGATCCATGAAGAGTTAGATCATGTTCTTGTACTTTTTGAAAAGGGAAAGATGAGATCTACAACTTTCATGACCAAAGTTTTTCCATTTGAAGCCTTTTTGGATCATGAATCAAGGCTTGAAAATTGACCTAAAATGATGCATTCTTGAAAAGTCAACTATGCCCAAAAAGTCAACATTTGCAAAAACCCTAAATTTTTGATTTTTATGAACTTCAACCTTCTTCCATGATCAAATAAAGATCATATACACTCAAAATGATGAAGATCACCCATTGGTTGGGTCATTGGGGGCCTCAGATGCCCTGATTTTGCACTGACTTGTCTGAAAAGTCAACTCTTGATCAGATGACTTCCCCATGGAATTTCTTCATGAAAATTGATATGCATACTCCCTATACCATATAGAGACCAATGGAAACAAGAATGACCAAAAAATTTGGAGTTATGGCCTCTGAAACCAAAACCCTAATTTTCAGTCAGCTGTGCAGTTCATCCTGGCTCTGCATCCACTCAAACCCTAGTTCTTGTGATCCCTCTGCAATTTTGACTTTGTGAGGATGTAACATGATATAAGAACACACATGGACCCCTTTGAAGTGATTGATGACCCTTGGAGTGGCCTTTGGAATGGCTCAAGATGCCCTGAGGTTGCTCAGATCACAAACCCTAGGTGCAGATGCCTTGGAAACTATCCAGTGAAAACAAATGAGACATGAGATGATGTGATTGTGTTTATGCATATGAGATGATCACAAGTCATGTGTGAATGGGTGAGGGCAAATTTGGGGTGTTTACACACCAGATCAACCATATCGGTATATGCCGTACAGTTTCCTTGGTCTATTTCCATTTACCTAAGGTACACTAGATCTGGGTTAGGATCTTTCACACATAAGAGCACCCAACAAGATAAGTATAAAGCAAACAAGGCAAACAATTTTAAAGTGATCTGATTCCTAAGGGTACCCCTCTTTTATTATATCCCCAACAGAGTTGCCAGTTCTGTAACACGGTGGGAGAACTGACTTTAGTTATGTTGCGGATAGCAAGAGTCGCCACCGACTTTTATTTTATCCAAAGGAAAGGGTATAAAAGAACAGGAAAGACCTTAAAAGATTTTTGGGTTCGGGGGGTAGGTTATGTAAAGGGAAGGTGTTAGCACCCTTTACATCCATGGTTATCCATGGGCTCTTAGTTACTTAGCTCACTTTAAAATGTTTTTGAGAAGTGTAGTGTGTGATTAGAAATTCTCTTAAGTACTTTATAATGATCCATGTACGGATATATATAAAGCCTTTGTTTTGAAAATTGCTTGAAAATGTGAAGTGTTTTTGAAATGTTTTGAAGAGTGAGCAAGTACATAAGAGGAACCTAGCCTAAGTTAAATCTTTTATGTTCTTAAATATCCTTTAAGTGGTAAGACTATCCCTATTATTAAGGAATATGTAGTCATTACCTTGGATGTGTGAGGGACAAATGAAGGGACAACTGTGATTAGGCAATTGTAAGGTGTATTTAGCAATTCGAAGGGACTTATCATCTTTATTCGAAAGGGACAAGATCATTTACGAAGGCAACCATGAAGGGACTTGATCTTATTATCTTTTAAGGGACTAGATGATATGAGAGAAGGGACTTTGCTTTACACCTTACTTGACCTTTTTGTTTAGGCAACATGAGAGGTATCCTTAAGAATGTGAGATGGCGATCCAGGATCGACTTACGTGTGTGCGTGTACAAGTTCATATATTTATCTTGAGATTAATGATCTAAATTCAATTTTAAATACAAACATGTTTACACTCCCTATTTTACTAACCATGACAATTTAAAATAAATAGTAAAAATAATTCTACAACGATTACATAATTGGCACAATTACATTATAAGAATAATAAAAATAAGTAAGCATATAATAAATAATAATTAAATTGGTTAGTAATAACAAAAATAAATATAAGAAGGTTAGTATAACAATATCATATAGAAACAAATTAAAAGTTCAAAATTATATAAATAATTATTTTTAAGAGTTTTAATAAAAGAAATAAATAATAAATATTATATACTAATAAATATGATTAATATTTCTAATAATTTAATTTTATATACATATTATAAAAAATATTTATTAATTATAATTAATTAAACATAAAAAAATTAGAAATTAAACTCATAGAATAAAGTTAGGGTTTTTAATTGTTTAGAAAAAAATAAATTAGGATTAACTACTTAATTAAATTATTTATATATATATATAAACAAACTACATATAATAATTATAAAATAAATATATATAATTAAAATTTACAAACAAATATATTAAGATTTATAAGATAATTAGGGTTTATATAAAAAAAATTAGGTTTTTTACATATAAAATTTTAGGGTTAATTATTTAATCTAAGCCTAATTATATTATTTATCTATAAAAAAACATATACCATTAATAATATACAATAAAATAAATATTAAACAATTTTAGGAATAAAGTTTAATTTTTTTAGAAATATAAGTTTTTTTGAATTATGTACAAGAAAATAATATAACAATTTTATTTTTAAACATTTATTTTAATTAATTAATTATACATATTATAAACAAAACAAAATAAAAGAAAATATGAAAAAAAGAAACATACCTGGGGCTGGGATTCGAACCCAGGCCCTAGGCTTCACACCCTCAAGACCAACAAGCCAGCCACTGGACCAACTGCGCGCTGGTGATAGACAAACATCATAATTTTGTTTTATTCTAATCCTGCAAAACAAAAGAAATTGAAGCAAAAAATTGTTCCTGGCTGGATTCAAACCCAGGCCTCACAACATATACTGCGCGCATCAAAATCACCAGAGCACTCATGCTCTTTGAAACATAAACGCAAAACAAATAATATAAAATAAGTTAACTTTTTGAATCCTGAATTTCGCGCCAACAGACTTCATCTTCTTCGTTTTACCTGCGAAAACACTTGTGATTTCTCCTACGCGTTTACCTGCGAATTTTCAAAACCAGAATCCTATGTTTTTTGAAACATCATGAAAACCATCATAATAATAGAAATCAATAACCCAGATCAATTGCTTATAGTTTATACGTTATAGCCATGTCTTTAGAATGTCCAAAAACAATGTAAAACGTGAAACCCTAAAGTGATGGCCGAAACCCTAATAATGGCATCTATTGTATTCGTCCATGGTTCTTCACAAAAACAATCCAGAAATCATCTATGAGCATCAACAAACATTAGTATATGATCAAAATTCATTATAAACAGGTAAATTCAATGAATCGAAGAAAAATAGATCAAGGGCATATGGGCTTCGGGTTATGCAAATGAGGATGAATCAGAGGCATGTAAGGGGTGGTTTAGATTCAGGGAAGCTCAAAGAAGCTTCTTGTGTCCTTAGAATACCTTGAAAACTCCTGCAAAGATGAAACCGAAAATTGATTTTTGATGTATTTTGTGAAGTTTGAAATAGGTCTTAGAGGCTGCAAAAATTCGTCCTCTTGGTTGTGATATGTTCCTTGTATATATATGAATGATATTAGGTCAAAAAATTGTATGATTATTTGGACTTTTGGTCACTTGAATATTGAAAAAGATCATGTCTTAAAACTTGATTTTTATTTGATCCAACCTTGCTATTTTGGGACAATCCTCATAACTTGTGTATCAATCTAATCCAAACAATATTCATGACTTTCTAGAAACAAAATCCTTTTTTAAATATATGATTTTATATTTTATTTCAATTTAAATGGTATTTTAATGAATAAAATTCAAATAAATATGAAATAAAAATCAGAAAATAAGTGGGTTGGGTCGTGCTTGGTGTTTTTATAAAGATGGGATGGCAATTTGGTGGGCTCATTTAGCAAAAATTTGATTTTAGGCCTTATTTGCTTCATAAACTTCCCAAACATTTTCCAACTTTGCAAGGGCACAAATCCTTCAATTTTAATGCTATGAGGGTGTTCTTGGACATTTTGGAAAGCTTAAAGAGTCCTCTAACCAACCCCATTGGTTTCATGTCCATGTCTTTTACCATTATCAAGTTATGCTCTTTTGAAGTTGTTGACTTTTTGTTGACTTTCAAAAGGACCTATAATGTCTTAGCTCATACCTTCCAAATGAAGCATTTTTGGGCTTGGCTTGTGAGACACAAAGTTGTATAGAATTCAATTTCCTTCAAAATGAGCTTTGGATGGGAAAAATTTGATGAAGCATGTGAAAGTTATGGCTGGTCAAAGTTCAGTTGACTTTTCCTAAGGAAACCCTAATTTAGAAACCCCTGATTCTTGATGATCTGAAATCTCCTTGATGAATCATGATCAACCCTTGATCAAATGATGAATTTTACTTTATATAATTGATGTTGGCAAAAAATCATGAAGTTTGACTTTGGTTTGACTACAGTTGACCTCAGTTTGACTTTTTAACTACTTTGACTAATTTTAACCTATCTGATCATCTGACTGAGCAAACCTTTGGGAAAAGTCTTGAAATTTTTCATGGGGATTCTTAAACACATATAAGATGTTATGAAGCTTACTTGAAGTCTTGGAAGTCCATTTATCCTGATTAAAGTCAAAACCCTAGTTTAGGATGCATTGCTTAGGAGGATGCATTGTCTGAGGGAATTGTCAAATTTTCTGACTAATTGTGAACTCTGTGAACCTTGTGAACCTCAGGAGATGTCTTGTGAACCTTGTGAACCTTGTGAGCCCCTTAGTACACAATGACTTGTCTTGTGGATGGCAAATTTTGGGGTTCAACAGAATATACAGAGACTTTTGTTCGATAACAGTTAAGTTATGCCTACTGTTCTGGACTGGCCCAATTTCCACAATTGGGCCAAGCAAACCAACTCGATAGAAGTGCTCGACGTCGAGCAGAATCAAGAATAGTGGTCTCTGTCGACCACAAGCATACCGACCACGACAAAGTTTCCCAACGGCTAGTTTTGACTGTTACCTTTTTTTACGGATTCCTCGATCCGCGCCTCACAATATGGACCAA
Organism: Lathyrus aphaca; assembly: GCA_963966055.1. NCBI lineage: Eukaryota > Viridiplantae > Streptophyta > Magnoliopsida > Fabales > Fabaceae > Lathyrus > Lathyrus aphaca. Next base: position 564,750,960 of record OZ014520.1, read on the forward strand.
TAATCTTCCATTTAGCCCCTTATATAAACCCTCTCATTTGAGAGGGCCAGGTATTCAATTCTCTGACCTTTATCCTCGTACTTGCTCACTCTTTGCTCGGTTACTTACTTTGGCATCGAAGTGCCTTGCAGGTACACCCCCTTTCTCTCCTCACCGACCGTCTTTCATCAGCTCTCGAAGCCAGCCGTATCGGATCCTGATCTCCAGGTACGATCAAATAGAAAAATGATAGTTTTAACCGTCTTTATTTTTACACGTCAGTTGTTTTATAGTGAATTTTGTTTTTATTTTTTTTAAATCGAATATTTTCTTTTCTAATTGTGGAAATTGATTTATAGAATTGTATAGATTCTTGATATATATTTTATATTATTTGAGGATAAAATTTATTCTTTTCATCTTCTTGTTTATAACATTGTATGTTTTTATTTATTTTTAATTTTAGTAATTGCTTCTTTTATGTTAATTTTTATTTCTTCTAAGTATTCATTTTTAATTTATGGTTAATTTGATCCTAAATTATAATTTTATTCTTTATTTTAATTCTTGCATATTTTGTAATGTAGTTGAATCTAAATATTATAATATCAAAAAAAAAAAAAAATTGTAATGTATGCTTAATTGTATAAAAATATAATTTATTTGCATAATTTATATTTTTTTGGCTTAAACCCGTATTTTTATGCATACAAATATTTTTTTTGTTTAAACCATAATGTATAACATTAGACATGTATTTTTTTTATTAACTTATAATTTGTTATTTAATTTTTGGTTTAAATTTATATTTTTTCTGCATTTTTGTTAATTCTGAAATTTTAAACCGTCGTAATAACATTTTAATAATTTAATTTTTTGCTTAAATTTGTATTTTCGTTATCTGTGGTAGTTTAAACCACCGTAATAGCACTTTTATAATTTAAGTTTTGATTTGAATTTATATTTTTCTCTTTAATTGTGGGGGTTTCAACCGCCGTAATATTACATTTTAACCGCCGTAATTTGAAAAATTGTGGTGTAAGTAAGAATTTTTTTTGGACTATGCCCAACCTGGCCGGACCTTAAAATCGTCTATGATGATATGTGTTAAGAGTTAAATGACCAATCTGATACGAAAAATTTAAGTGACCAATATAAATTTAAGGGTATAGTTAAGGGTGAAAAAAAGTATTTTGCCTTTTATTTTCTTCTATAAAATAAGATCTTTTGGAGTAAGTTATAGAAATTAAGAAAATTGGTTGAAATAGTAGGCCTAGATTATTTGTATTATTTTATAGTTTTATTATAATTTTTTTTAATATTTATATAAGTGTGTTTAAGGTCGATTATTTTTTTTAATATATAATTAAAAATAAAAATAAATCATTTAATATAGAAATAATATTTGTACATTAAATAATTTTTTTTATTATAAATTATTTTTTAAAAAAATTGTATCACAATATGAATTATTAATATTATATTTTCTATTATATATTTAAATATTTAATATTCTCTATCATTTTAATTATGTTAATTTATTTTTTTAATTTTATTAATAAAAAATAATTTTATAATTTTTCTTTTCTATACCGTAATTATTATATTTTTTAATACGTGAAAAAGTAAAAAACACTTATAATAATATATAAAAAATAAACAAAAATAAAAAAAAAATAAAAAAGAGCACTATAAGACAATGCTTATATAGGATGGATTAAGTTTATAAGAAAAAAAAAATTAGTGTTAGTACCTATTAGGCCATTCCTCCCGCAAAAAGCATGAAAGTGGACCCTACACCCATAAATTTTATATCCAAAAGCGATTTTTTTCACTCTTCTCTAACACCAAACAACACCACTCTCTTCACTTTCTCACTCTAATATTCTTTCTTCCTCATTCTCCGCCGTATCAAATTCCAATTCATGTCATAAAAGCGTTTTATTTTCTTCCTTTTTCCAATTATTCTCCACAAAAAAATCCCTTTTCCGTAGATTCTTCACCAATGCCGCGTGATTAAGCGATTATTTCTCATTCTTGAAAAAAATAAAATTATTCTCTGTTTTCTTACGCTACTTTCTCTGTTTTTTTTCTCATTCTAAAAAAACTTTCAGAACAAAACCTGTTTTCATCAATTCAACAAAACCCTAATGGGTTTCGGAGTTTCCTACGTTCTTCATCTCGTTTTGCTGTTTTCTACGATCTTCGTTTGTGTTTGGTCTCAAGATGGTGATGTGATGCAAAAGCTGAAAGCTTCAATCCAAGGTGTTGATTGGTCCGGTTCAGATTATTGCAAATGGGAGAGTGTTACATGTTCTGAATCAAGGGTCACCAAAATTCAACTCCAATCGCATAATATCACAGGTTCTCTACCGAAAGAATTGGTGCAACTCACTGCGTTAACTGATTTTTATTGCAATGATAATAAATTATATGGAGATTTTCCTAACATGCCGAATTCCCTTCAGAATTTGTATATTTACAAGAACAATTTCACGTCGATGCCGAGCGATTTCTTTGATAACATGAGTAATTTGTTAGTGGTGAGTATTGGTGATAATAATTTTACTCGGTGGAAAATTCCTTACAGTCTTAAGAACTGTTTAGCCTTGAAGAGATTTTCTGCTAATAATTGTAGTTTGGTTGGTGAAATCCCTGAAATCTTTGGGAAAGACAATTTCCCAAGTTTGGTTGATTTGGAATTGTCTTATAATTATCTTGAAGGTAATTTGCCTAATAGTTTAGCTGGTACTTCTATAGAGAATCTGTGGGTGAATGGTCAAAAGACTACAAAACTCAATGGTAATCTTCCTGTTGTACAAAAGATGACATCTTTGAAAGTGCTTTGGGTTAATGTCAATTCTTTTACTGGTCCTATACCGGATTTATCAAATCTTACTCAATTGCAAAATGTTTGTTTTAGGGATAATAGATTAACCGGTGTTGTTCCACCGTCTTTGACTTCTCTTCCTAGTTTGCGAATTGTGAACTTGACAAACAATCAACTTCAAGGGCCACCTCCTAAGTTTCAAGATGGTGTTGCGGTTGATAATGATTTGAATGGGAGTAATAATTTTTGTACTCAGGTTGCTGGTCAATCATGTAGTCCAGTTGTAAATGGTTTGCTTTCTGTTGTTGAACCTTTTGGATATCCTTATATACTTGCTGAGAGTTGGAAAGGGAATGACCCTTGTGGTGATAGTACTTGGAAAGGGGTTATTTGTTCCGGTAGGAATATTTCAACAATCGACTTTCGTAAGCTGGGTTTTTCGGGTAGTATTTCTCCTAGTTTTGCAAGGCTTAGTTCTGTGACGAAGTTGCTTCTTTCTAACAATAATCTGACTGGTACTATACCTATGGAGCTTGCTAATATGCCGGCTTTGAAAGAGATAGACGTTTCGAATAATTCGTTGTATGGTCAGATACCGATGTTCCGTGGAGATGTGGTTGTTAATACTGCTGGGAATCCTGATATTGGACATGATAAACCTTCTAGCCCGCCCAGTCCTAGTCCTAGTTCTGAAGGCAAAGATAAGAAGAAATTTAGTGTTGGAGCTGTTGTTGGTATTCTGATGGGGGTTGTTTGCTTACTTGGGGTAGGGGTTTTGGTATTTGTTATGTGCCGTAGAAGATATAAAAAGCGTTATGGCAAAGTTCAAACTCCAAATGCAATAGTGGTACATCCTCATCATTCTGGAGATGGAAATGCCGTGAAGATAAGTGTTGCAGCAGCTGGAGGATCTCATGCTGGCGGTGTAGGAGGAACTAGTGGATTTAGTCAATCAAGTAGTGTTCAAAATGTGGAAGCTGGTAATATGGTGATTTCTATTCAAGTTTTGAGAGAAGTTACGAACAATTTCAGCGATAAAAACATATTGGGGAAGGGCGGTTTCGGCACTGTATACAAAGGAGAATTGGATGATGGAACAAAGATTGCAGTTAAAAGGATGCAATCTGATATGGTTGGTGACAAAGGGCTGAACGAGTTCAAGTCTGAAATTGCGGTTCTTACTAAGGTTCGACACAGGCATTTGGTTGCACTTCTTGGCTATTGCTTGGAGGACAATGAGAAACTTCTTGTCTACGAATACATGCCTCAGGGCACTCTTAGTCAACATCTGTTTGACTGGAAAGACGAAGGGGTGAAACCACTAGAATGGAAGAGAAGGCTTTCTATTGCTTTAGATGTTGCTAGAGGTGTTGAATATCTTCATGGTTTGGCACAACAAATTTTCATCCATAGGGATTTGAAACCGTCAAATATCCTGCTTGGGGATGATATGCGCGCTAAAGTATCTGATTTTGGACTGGTTCGCCTTGCTCCTGAAGGACAAGCTTCGTTCGAGACTAGACTTGCCGGGACTTTTGGATATCTAGCACCAGAGTATGCAGGTATTCATATGTTAATTATAATTTGGAAAATTTATGTTGGATACGACTGTTTTATGTTGCATATGTTAGTTATCTAGGTTCCTACTTTAGTATCAGTTGAACTAGAGATACTGAATATAGTTATGGAGAAGCAATTTTTTTGCAACACTGTCAAAACTTATATGCTCTTTTTATCAAATTTTGTAGGGATAGAACTGTATTGAGAAAGAATGCAAAAATGATAAATTGTTTAATTAAATTTACTATTAGAATAAGAATTGACTAGTGTCAGTTTGTTTAATAGATTATTTTGTTAGAAAATCACTTTTAAAGATTTTCACTGTGTTTGTTTAAACTTATGAAAATGGTTAGGAACAGGAAAACAAACTGAAATTTGATTAGAATAAAAAGCTATCTTGAGTAGCTGCTGAAAAACAATCTGGATGAGTGTGTTAGATAAGAGAAAATATTTAAAAAAAGTTACTTATTTTTATTGTAAACAAAGACATAAATTTAGGCATTGCCTAAAAATATCTAATTAGTATTCAATTTTTAGAAATGTTAAATCACTATTCTCTTTTTAGTTCTTAAACAAACAGGCTCTTCTATAGCCAATCTGCATGCCTTGTAATGTTCCATTCACTTCGCCGATTAATATTTAGTCCTTTAGTTGCAGTATTATCAAATAGCGGCGCCATGGTCACTATGGTGGATATACATGGAGGTTTTTGGGCTTGCCGCGTAAATATCGGCTGATATTGCGGATTTTTCCGCTATAATAATCTGCTAAAACAGGCACCGCAAAGCGACCCGTATGGCAGGATTTTGGCTCTCCTCCATCCCCATCCGCCATAGACAACACTGTTAGTTGATTAGAAAGAATATTTGGTGCTAGCATCTCATAAAATATAGCAAACATGATTCACATTGTTGATGTCATGCCCTGTATCTATGTGTAGCAATTAACAGTCTAGCATATTGATAGTTCTTCTCTATTCCTGTTTAATTCCCTAGCTCATTAAAATGGTCTGATTTGAAACAGTCACCGGACGAGTCACCACAAAGGTTGACGTATACAGTTACGGCGTGATTCTTATGGAGATGATAACAGGAAGGAGAGCAATAGACAACAGCCAACCAGACGAGAACATCCACCTTGTTACATGGTTCCGCAGGATGCAACTTAACAAAGACACGTTTGAGAAGATCATTGATCCAGCAATGGATATCGACGAGGAAGGCTTGGAGAGTTTCAGGACTATTGCAGGGTTGGCCAGTCACTGTTGTGCAAGAGAGCCTCATCAACGTCCTGACATGGGACACATGGTGAATGCGCTAGCACCTCTTGTCGAGATTTGGAAGCCGTCTGAACCTGATGATGAGGACATGTACGGGATTGACTTGGATATGAGTTTGCCTCAAGCTCTAAGTAAGTGGCAGAATATGGAAGGGCGGAGCAGTACACTCGATGTTTCATATTCTTCGTCGATGATTCCTAGTTGTGAGAATACACAGTCGAGTATACCACCTCGGTCTCCTGGGTTCGCCGATTCTTTTACATCTGCTGATGCGCGATGAAGTTTGATCTTCATTATTGTTTTTTTGGATGCCTGTTACATACCCTTTGGCGTTTTCTTTTATGTTTCTTTCATGACATATATTACACCCATCATTCTTAAACTAGCTTTTTTTAATCTCTATTTTGCTATAGTTTTTTTTTTCTTTTCAATTTCCTTGTACCTGAGAATCAGTGTTTTTGAGATGCAAGAAGACAATGCAGAACATATAGTTAAACTTGTTTCCTCATGTTTTTCCAACAATTTAATCGTGGTTGATATTTGGTTTAGTACTATTGTTCAAGAAAACTAGGATATAGTTACTCATATTAAGTATTATTGTTGTATTCATACTATTTTTCTACCTTTGGTTATTCTAATAGTTTGTTGCTACATTCATTCTAATGAATGAGTTTTGTATTACGTCACATTATTGAAGCTCCAATCACTTGCTATATATTTATGATCTTGATGACTACAATCTCATTTCAAACAAGTGGAATCTACTCAGGGATGTATATTGCACTCTAACTAATGTATAACTACTAACTGCATTATTCTCATGTAGTAACTGCTATATTGACTTGAAAATATTTTACCACAACTTTGACTCATGAAGCATAAGAATCATGACATTTGGTTAAGCCTCTTTATTAGAGAAACCCCATGTATGATCCACTTTCCAAAGCTACCTGCCACTATCAAATTTCTTCAAAGAAACATTTTACAACAAAGAGTTACTCCCATGCAAATAACCACCTTTTCAAATTCTCGCTGAGCCGTTTCAAATTTTTAGAGATCATATGTAGAATTAATTATAATGATCTTTTCAAATTCTCGCTGAGCCGTTTCAAAATTTTAAAGATCATACTTAGAATTATAATGGTTTAATCACGACAAAAAAAATTTAAGTCCTATTTAATTACGGTTTAATTAAGAAAAACATTTTGTAAGATCATATTTAACTATAGTTTAACCGTAATAAATTTTAAACTCTATGCAGCAAACAGTCATGCATGCCTCCCCAACCTAACTTAGACATTTCACCCAACCCAAATAATATGTGAACCTCTTTCTAAGAGTTTGTGACCAGTGACAGACCTTGATTGGAGCCGGGATGGGTCATGACACCCCCTCAATATTTTGTTTTACCTATTCTAGTATAGTGCAGCAGTCCTTATCATAAAAATTGTTATAGTATTTTTTTAGTTTAGTTCAACTATATAACTGGTATGAGTAAACTTAAACTACTTGTTTTATTATGTATAACTAGCGTCTAAACGGACACTCCGTGCCTATTTGTCTGCTTTTTTTAAGATTCATCATGTGAAAATATTAATGGTGTCAATTTTTATAAATTTGATTTTAACATTAACTATTTATATGATGAGGCTAATGATATTAATTCAGAAATTTAAAAAAATAAATTTGTACTATGTAATATTAACAAATTGAATTTTATTATGAATACCGAAAGGAGTATTGTGACATAACTTTATTTATCCGATTATTTTCAATCAATTGATAGTTACTGAAGTTTTTTATGTTAGACTCTCGTGCCCGTTTATCCGCTTTTATCAACGTGCACACACGTCAAAATATAAATCTGCATTTTTAATTTAATTTTTATTTTAGTTTAAACTATTTATGTATTAAATTTGTAATATTCACTCCCCCTCTCTCATGTTCTTATATGAATTTAACTCATCTTCCACTTAGAATGCAATTTTTTTTCCAAAATAAAAAATAAAATGCATGGAAATTGAAAGAAATATGTGATTTGTAAATGACAAAAAAAAAAGAGACAATAAATTGAAAATTATAATCACATGGCCGAATGATCTTTTAGTGGACTAAAATCATCCCCAATATAAAGATATAAGTTTGACTTACCCTCATCCCTCTTGTGTATCTTGAATACAAATATGATACCAAATTCTAAATTCTAAATGTTAGAGACAAATAAATTGATTGTATCTAACAATATTGAACTTTTTGTACAATACAATGTTACAATGACAAATCAATATCAAGGATACAAATTGTATAAATAAGACACACTAATCATCACTATTATACAAATAAAAATTGAAAAGAAAAAGAAAAAACAATTTGAATATTGAATTAGCCAAAATCAAAATACATAGATTACTTGTTTTTGTTACAATGAGAAGAATATTGAATATTGTCGTTAATAATAATATTAATAATAGTGCAGGAGAATCATTTTCTTTCTCTCTAATTTATTTCGTCTAATATTTTTCTATACAAATCAATTTCCCCCCTTACTTTCTTTACTTTCTTTTGTGCTAAATGCTAACAGCAAACCATGTTAAAGGAAAGTAGCCATATTGTATCAACCTTCTTTGCTAAAATCAAAAAGCAAAACCACTCTTGTTTGTTTGTGTAATTGCTGAATTTTTTATGCAGTTATTATACAATTATTAATAAGTAAGAAGTGTGTGTAATTTATATAGTGGTTAAAGGGTTATAATGGAAAGAAAAATAAGCTAACACAAAAACTCATTCCCCATGTAGTTATAGATAATAAACTTTGTGAATAGAGTAGAACTCTCTCACCGAAATTTCAAAAGATAGATTTTTTGTTAAGTAAAAAAAACCAAGATGGAAAAACAATTGAGAATTGAAAATAAAAAATAATATGTTCAAACAAATAAATTAAAATCAACATTTGTCAATAACTTACAAATAATAATAAATTTAAAAATAGCCATCAACTAAGCAATTAAATAAATAACAATTGTGACCCTCTTCTTTCTTAACCGCTTCATTAATATTTAATATGTTATATTAGTGACAATTAGTGGTAAGTGAAAGATATAACACAATGTGTTATATTAGTGAAAATGATTTAATAAGCATAAAAATATTCAATAAGCATAAACAAAATAAAAAAAATAATATAACTTTCAAATAAATAGATCATTTAGTTTTGAATATATTGATATCAAAAGTTTGGTTTATCAGTGTCCCTATAGAACAAACCTCAAAACATATTCATTGATCATATTTAATACATATATTAACAAATAATACATAAAAAGTGCAGAGAGATACATAAATTTCAGTGACTCATTCAGAGTTCCTCAATAGTATTTATTTTTACATCCTATTCCTACTTGATGGAAGAAAATTAAACAATTACAATAACTAGTAGTAAGAAGTTGTTAATAATAAAAAAAAAAATTCAAATATATAAAACTATCATAAATTTTATAATGCATAAAACAATTTTAATGTAGTAAGAAGTTGCATGTGAGAGAGAATTGTGTAGAAACTAACAATGTGGAGAGAGAAGAAAAAGAGAGACAAAGAGAAATAACTTACATGTGAAAGAGATAGAATTGAAAGGTTTGTTTAATACCTCTATATAAAGAAGTAAGGGAGGTTAAAGAGATAAAATACGGTATTTTGCTAAAAAGGTGTGGAAAGCAATGGCAGATTGGATTGGGTATGAAATCTGTCTGGATGGAGACTTGAGTTTTATTTTGCAGTCTTGGAAGGTTTTGGCAAGAAGGATGAAAATGAGAGATAGTAAAAATGGAGTAATTCTTTTTACTACCTGCTGGTCCATTTTGAAATTGAGGAACGAATTAATTTTCGATTTTGACTTGGTAATCTTTTCTGATCTTATTTGGAGCATCAAAATTCAGATTTAGAGAGGTCATCAATTGGAGATATTAGGTATCCCAAATGTAACCTTTATGAGTTTATCAAAGATCTATTGTATTTTCTCGGATAAGTTTAATTTGGTGTAATCTCTTCATTTTGGTTTCGGGTTTTTTCCTTCTTTTTTAGTCGGGTTAGAGTACTCCTAGTACTCTTTTATTGAAATCCCTTGCTTACAAAAGATATAGAATAAATATAGATAACTTCACAATTAAATATTTATTTTGTCTTCTCATACACAATATCATAAGAAAAACACTAAAAAAGAAAGAAAGAAATACTATCAATTTAAATAAGATAAATAAGCATTGCAACAAAAATAACATTTGGATAATATAAAAAATTACAGAGGAGTAAAATTGTCTTTTGTTGTATCCTTGGATGGTAGAGGGTATAAATTCTTATGTTGTTGTCGCTTACGTCGTGTCACCAATAATAATCATAAGTTGTGTTATGCATTTTCCTTTATTCTATACACAACACTCCTTAGTAAATTTTCTTTCATTTGATAACCATAGATCCTTCTAAATTTTAGAGGGGAAAACAATATTCAAAATAATTAACTATGTAACACTTAACTGTTGATAAAATAAGAAAAGTGATGGAAATGTTTTGTTTTTTTCATTTGTGCAGTTAAGAAAAATAAAGAAAAATTGATGGAACTCTTTTTTTACATGTTATTTTGGGAATAATATATATTTATAGAATATAGTTATAGTGATGGAAATGTACCGATTTTGCATTAACGAAGCCATTGGTACTACTCATCTTAGAATTGATAAGAGGTGGAACTTGATTTGGAACTTGAAGGTTCCCCCAAGAATCAAAAACCTTCTATGGCGGCTTTGCAGAAACTGTATCCCTACTAGAGTGAGATTGAGAGATAAAAGAGTGGATTGTCCAACCAATTGTGGTATCTGTGGGGAAAGAGAGGAGAATTATGAGCATATTTTTTTCCAGTGTGCTAAGAGTATTGACTATTGGCAAAAAGTGGGAGCCTGACCTAGTTTGCAGTATCTGTTGAATACCGAATATGATTTTGTTTCTGTTCTATTTTCTCTTATACAGGTTTCAAATCAGGATCAAATAGAGTTATGGGCCACCATTTTTTGGAGCATTTAGAAATGCAGGAATGATCAAGTCTGGAATCAAAAAGAGGAAGCATCGGTTTCTATATGTCTCTGTGCCTCCCAACTTCTATCAGATTGGAAAAATGCACAACACAACACATCAGATCAATATCCTCTACTCATATTCAACCGGGTAACGCTATTACTTGGAACAAACCTCCCATTGGGCGTTTTAAGTGTAATATTGATGCTACATTCTGTAATAACAAAGTTGGTATTGGTACTTGCATTAGAGACGACAATGGGGAATTTGTTATCGCCAGAACAAAGTGATTTTCTCCAAGTACTGATGTTGATATAGAGGAAGCGTTAGGTCTTTTGCACTATATCATTTGGGTGCATGGTCTTGGAATGGATAATGTGAATTTTGATATGGATGTGAAGGGTGTGGTTGATAGTGTTAATAACAAGACTCATAATGATTCGGACTTAGGCGCTATCATCAAGGATTGTATTCGTTTGATAGGATCTAGTTTTACGAACTCTCATGTTAAGTTCATTAGGAGACAAGTCAATGAGGTTGTCCATACTTTGGCTTAGATGGCCCCATCCCTTGCTAGTTTCCATATTTTTAACGATGTTCCAACATGTATTCAGAATATCATTATTAATGAAAAGAATTGATTTTTTCTAGTAAAAAAAGAAGAAAAAAGAATATAGTTATAGAACATGGAATATAAGTTATTATCTAAGTGGAAGTTACATTTTGAGAGGGTTGCAAAACTTGTAAAAACTAAATTTAATAGTTGTCTTTTTAAAAACTGTAAATTTTTATTAGTATTTTTTTTTAATTAAATAAATTGTATTATTTTTAAGGGTAAATTGAGAATGAAAATAGGTCATACCAAAAATACCTATCCTCTTTATATATAGTAATAATAGAAGAATATAGTTATAGAAGATGGAGTAGAAGTTACTATCGGAGTGGAAGTTACATTTTGAGAGGATTGTGAAACTTGTAAAAACTAAATTTAATAGTTATGTCTTTTTAAAAATCGTAAATTTTTATTAGTATTTTATTTTTTTAATTAAATAAATTATATTATTTTTAAGAGTAAATTGAAAATGAAAATAGGTCATACCAAAAACACATATCCTCTTTATATATAGTAATAGATATTATAATAACATTATTTTTAATATCTTGCAACCAAAAATATTAAATCACTTGATTCATTGAAAAATAAATAATATTTAATCAGTAGGCCGAAATGAACTCCACTTAATTTTTAATAGATTTTATAATAAATTGTATATAAATTAACATGCTCATATTTAATTAAATTAAAAAATCACATCTATTAATTATTAAGTCAGCGTTTAAAAAAATATTCATAACACAATTAGTAATAATTTTTAAGTATTTATTTATAATATATACAACTTATATGAATACAAGGCCGTTTGGGTAAATCTAATATCCAATTCATATAGAACATTTCGATTAGTGAGATATAATAACCTCTCGTTATATTAATGTATCGGTTTGGACAAACCTATTAATTTTCAAATTAGATTGAGTTGGATATAGTGGGTTACCCAAATGACTAAATAATGACCGAGTTTTGTGGATTGATTCAACCTATATAAACCATTCAGTTTTAAATATAAATAAATACAACTTTATATATATATATATATATATATATATATATATATATATATATATATATATATATATATATATATATATATATATATATATACATATATATATATACATATATATATATATATATATATATATATATATATATATATATATATATATATATATATATCGTTTGAATTAGTATTATTTGTAATGTATTTCCTTTCACATAAAAAAATTAATAGTATAATTGCAAACATTATTAAAAATTTAATAATATTATTTATAATACTATTATTATTATTATTATTATAATTTACTATTTATAATTGTAGTAGTTATTATATTATTATTATTATTATTATTATTATTATTATTTTAATATTAATAGTTAGATATTATATTTTTTTAATTTACTATTAGAATTGGAATAGGAATGTAAATATGAAATGTATTATTATCATAACTCATAAATTATACTACTTTTAAGATATTATAATTATATCTATATTATTAAATTTTTTATTTAATTGCAAACATTATTAAAAATTTAATAGTATTATTTATAACACTATTATTATTCTTAATATTATTTACTATTTATAATTGTAGTAGTTGATTATTATATTACTATTAATATATTATTATTATTTTATTATTATTAGTTAGATATTATATTATATTTTTTAATTTAAGATATTACAAATTTATCAATTTAATTAATAATTTTTTGTAAATTTTTTGTGAGATTTACACATAAGCTTAGATTTTTGTGAAATTGACACATAAATTTAAGTTTTTGTGTGATTGACACATAAGTTAGGATTTGGCTAGGCTTGTCATCATGACTTCTTTACATTTAGATTCACACATAAGTTAAGATTTTTGTGAAATTGACACATAAACTTAAGTTTTTGTGAGATTGACACATAAGCTGGAGTTTGGCTAGGGTTGCCCTCATGACTTCTTTAGATTTAGATTAAGTATTATCATAACTCATAAATTATATTAATTTTATGATATTATAATTATATCTATTTTATTAATATTTTTTATTTAATTGCAAACTTTATTAAAAAATTAATAGTATTATTTATATTATTATTATTATTATTTACTATTTATAATTGTAGTAGTTGATTATTATATTACTATTAATATATTATTATATTGCCTAAGGTTGACATCATGACTTCTTTAGATTTAGATTAAGTAGATTACATGAGTAAGAAACATTAAAAATAATGCTCTAGATGATGATGTAAATGATTACAACTAGTCTGTAATCAATTACATGTATTGTGAAATTGAATTTATTGGTTTTGGATAGTATTGTTATCAATTAAAACTATGAAAAAATGGAAATATTTGAGTTTTGGATTATGGTTTAATCGATTACAACATGTGTGTAATTTTTGCAATTGGATTTTAAAATAATCTATTGATATACATGTAACCAATGTCAAGAACTTTTGTGCAAGCTAAAATGTAATCCCTTAGTCAGGATGGTCAATCCATGCAATGTGATAGGTTCCACAATAAAATAAGACTTTGTAAAACAACTAATAGGAAGTAATAGATAATGAAATACTAGGCTTGATATGAGTTACGATACAAGGCATTTGACATTCCATGAAGCTAGATGCCTCTTAAAATGTACTTGGACATTATATCATGTGTATTGACATTCCCAGATTGTATGAGGCACATTAAGCCTCTATAGATTTTTGTTTTTTTATAGACATGTGAGTGATATGACCTCGTTGAATATCTTCTAGTCTTAGATTTCCTTGAACTTTAAGTAGAACTCCACTAAATTATTATTATCACACCCCATATTGTTTTCTTATATATTTTAGTTGATCATGTTTATGAAAAATGAAAAGGCAAGTCAATGGATCCAAGGCAACTTTCATTTTTCTTTCTTCTTCCGTTGTATCTCGCAACTATCTTTTATATTTGGATATGTTGTAATTTGTATGCAAATTTGACGTATCTTATGTGACTTCTAGTCATTATAAAAGTTTTACGCTACTTTGTTGTATCAGTACCACCTTTTTAATATCCAAGTTATGGTATTTTAGATTCTATCTGGTTGAAGTATTATAATTTTTTTACCTTAAATATGTTTAGATTGAGAGTTTAGACAAAAAAATCGTATGAACTTTACATAGTTAAAAAATCAATTTTTATGCTTCCTGGTTAAACTTCTTTGTTCTTATTATGAATTTATAATTTAAAATGTATCTGAATATCTTAATTAAGTAGTTCAAACATCAAAAAGCATATTTTTCACTCTATATTAGAATTAAATAATCCAGAGGATTATGAAAAAGTTACTTCTTAAATATAATCCCTTCAATATAAAATTTCAAAATAAGAGCTATTAACCATTAGATAAGAAAATATTCAAGTACAAAAATATCAACCCTATTTTCTTAATCATTGAGAGACCTTGTCCTTGTAGGACTAGTAAGTCATGTAAAAATAAAATAAATATTTGAATATTTAATTAGTAATCTAAATTTGCTTAGAAATAATTAACAAAAAGAAAAAATAAATAAATTTATATTTTACATTAGGTAATTCAACATCTATCTTTTATTTTGCTATACCTATTTATCATTTGATTTCGTAAACAATAAAAATTCATTTTATATGAAAATATAATAGTAATAATAATATTAATAATTGGTATTTAATAGTAATAATATGCTCATAATATATATTAAGTAAATTATTTGTATAATTAAGATATAAGTAAGGGTGTTTTTGTTAAATATAAGTTTTTTTTTCATATCTAATTAATTTAAATTCTATATTAGGTAATTCAATAATAAAAATATAATTTCATTCCATAAACAATAAAACTTTATTTTATATGAAAATTATAATAGTAAAAATAATATTAATTTTTGGTTTTAAAATTGTAATAATATGCTCATAGTATATATATTAAGTAAATTATTTGTATAATTCAGATATTGGTTTTATTGAATATAAGATTTTTTTAACATATCTTTTAAATACGTTTGAAGATCTTACACATACATTTGTTTGACTATAAATACTGTCATTGGTAGAATCTAAGGAAAAAAAAACATTGAACTTACAAAAAAATTGATAAAAGATACACATCAAGAATAGTTATGGGAGTTAGCAACGTAAAAATTAGTGTCGTGGTGATGTTAATGATTATGTTCACTGTAATACAAGTTGAATGCATCCCTCAATCTCAAGAATATATTTCAATCAAGTTGGCAGAACCTTGGTGTGAAATAAAGTGTGACTTAAAATGTATCGGAAAACCGCTGGAAGAAGACTTTGAAAAGTGTGTGAAAGAATGTCAAAGTAAATGCTAAAAAAATAATCCTTAGTAATAAAATGGTAGGTGCTTGCATGTCGTGCATACATATATTGCTCTATGTTTGACGAGTTCCAATAATAAAAAATAAGTTATTCATATGTATTGTGAATTTCTATGTAATAAAATGTATCACGAAACATAAATAATATATTTTAATTATTAATGAGTATTTTATATTATTTATTATATCCTTATTTACAAGTATATTTTGAGTCCTGAATGTTTTGTAAAGTAGATGATTCATATATTTTGTTGCATTAATATTATTTGAATTAAGATCAAACCAATTATAAATTCCTTTTCTCGTAGAAATGGAACAATAAAAAATTGAAATATAATGAAGTCAATGATAAGATTATTCAATAAGTCTGAAAATGTATTAATTAATCTAGTGAATTAACGCTAGAGTAGCAAATTTAAGAAAAATGAAGACATATATTATATTCTTTGGATGATATAAGTTACTTGTAATTGAATATAGTAAAAAGAGAGAGCATCAATTCCATCATCCATCATCCACAATTCCACAAAGATTTTAGTATCTCCATTGTTTTGGTGGGAATAAGGGATTCTTGTTTGCATTACTAGTTTAATTGCTTGATATTATGATTATTCTTGTTAAGATTGTTTGATTGTGATTGCATGTTGGATTACTACTCATAAAATGCTTGGATTGTGTTTGAGATATTATTTAGGGTTATGTGGAATCAAGATGTCTGTTTAGTTTCTTGAAAAATTAAAATTAAAAGGAGTAACCAATTCTTGCAATATGTAAACAAAAACGAGTTGATTGTAATCTACTAGATCGTCGGTTCGTGCTTCGCACGAGTATATTAGAAATAAAACTATATTTTGTTATAATAGTTGATATTTAAGTATTTATTTCCATATAAAACTATTTAGTCGGCTATTTAGATTATGTTTGCAATTATACTATTCATTTTTTAATAATGTTTGCAATTATATTATTAATTTTTTTTATGTGAAATGACAATAAATTAAAAAATTTAATTTTTTAGTCAATACTATGTGAGATTAAATTACAAATATTTATATCATATTTACTTACATAGACAAATTTTCTAGACTTTTATTTGTAAGAAATCATAAAATTTAGACATTTATTTTATATATGGGATTCATTTACTTATTATATTAATGCTAAATTTTAATTAATAAAATAGTTTAGTTATATTTTTTTATCAAATGTTAATTTCATATTAGAAATAAAACTTCATTTTTTTATAATAGTTGATATTTAATTTTTTATTTGCATATAAAATTATTTTGAAGGTCATTTAGATTATATTTGCAATTATAGTATCAATTTTTTAATGTGAAAGACAATAAATTAGAAAACAAAATTACTTTTTAGTCAATAATATGTGAGGTTAATTTACACACATTTATATTATATATACTTACAAAGACAAATTATCTAGACTTTTATTTGTAAGAAATCATAAAATTTACATCTTTATTTAATATGTGAGATTCATTTAATCATTATATTAATGCTAAATTATAATTAATAAATATTTTATTTATATTTTTTATCAACATTTATTTTCATATTATTTTTTAAAATATGTTTTTCTCACCACACCAACCTTTTGAACTACCATTTTTTTATATTCTTTAACTTTCACTCTTTAACTACAATCATCCACTCATTCATTGTATTAATGCAAATTTTTAATCAATAAACTAGTTTAGTTATATTTTTATTAATTACTATTTTCTCTTATTTTTTAGATGATTTTCCATCACATCAATCTTTGACCTCTCTTTTTTATACTTTTTTTTATAAAGTAATACTCTTTTTTGGACATTATATTTATACAAAATATTTAATTGATATATTTTAAACTTACAATTTTATTAAAGTATATTGTCATTTTATTAATATAATGTTAAATTTAATTTTACATAAATTTTATTTTCACCCTAACCAATAATAAATAATTCATTAAAAATATATTCTTATTTTGAATTGTTATATAAATTTATATTTATTTTATCATATCATTAATTTGAAGAAAGATAGATGATATCATTTTATGAAATTTAGATTACTCAACAAAATAATCATTACTATTTTTTTCACTAATAAGATATAACTGCAATTTATTGCAAAATTTATTTGTTAAGTAAGAATTGATGAATTTCAATCTACTTAAAAATTAAACATGATAATGTTATAATTTTGTCATCAAAAATAAATTTAGTATTATTTATAGGAATGTCACAAATTTATTTTTAAAAAATATATAATAAAATTAATTGTATCCAAATTACCATAAAGTACAAAAAGAAATTATTTTAATAACAATTTCTCTAATCTAAATAGTTATATAAATATTAAGGTAAAATAAATATAAATTATAGAAATATCATTACAATAATAACAAAAATTATAAAATTCAACATATTGTTAAGATAAAATAAGTAAAACATATATAATATTAAAATATAAATACAAACGTCTAAACTTATATAATAAGAAAAATAGATTGAAAACTTAAATGATTTACAAATATTTTTAAAAATATTTTTCAATCAATATAAACTTTGATTAATTCAATCTTCCTTTAACTTTAGTTTAACTCTATATATTCTCTCATTTTTAATAACATTAATTTTAAATTATTTCACCCTTTAACTAAAGTCTATTTAAGTTTATTTTATCAATAACATAAATCCTAATTAAAATAAATGTTTTTTATTTTTATTTTTTTTTATATTGTAATGTATTCTTACTCCTAATATTCATAATTATCTTCCTTTTTAAAAGAGGTCAATAATAATATTAATCATATTAATTTATCACAAATATATTAATTGTGATATGAATTTATAAAAGATTAAGGAAAAAGTTATATATTATTTGGGAATTACATTTAAAAGAAATTTATTATTATTTATGAATATATATTTATTAAATTTTAAATAACATATTTATTATGTAACATTAATGAAGTTAATAGTCTAGTAATCTTTTAATTTTGTAAGTTGCATTTGCATGAAGTAAGGAAGAAAATAATGAATGGTAATAAATAATTGCTACTCAATAATTAAAAAGAGAAAAATTAATTAATTAAAAAAACAAAACTTAACGTTAATAAAGTTCATAGTCTAAAATTCTAGTAAAGAAGAAAATAATGAGTAGTAATAAAGAATTGTTACTCAATAATTAAAAAGAGAAATAATGATTAATTAAAAAAATAAAAAATAAATTTGCGTGTATTAAAAATCTTTTGTTAAATTGAGAGAATTGAATATTATATTATATTATTATTATTATTATTATAATTTATTTTTAATTTAGGGTCAAATTAGTATATATATATATATATATATATATATGTATATATATGTATATATATATATATATATATATATATATATATATATATATATATATATGTTATCATTTGAATTAGTATTATTTATAATGTATTGTCTTTCACATTAAAAAATTAATAGTATAATTGCAAACAATATTAAAAATTTAATAATATTATTTCTAATACTATTATTATTTTTATTATTATAATTATTTACTTTTTATAATTGTAGTAGTTGACTATTATTATATTATGATTATTATTATTATTATTATTATTATTATTATTATTATATTATTATTATTATTATTATTATTATTATTATTATTAGTCAGATGTTATATTTTTTAATTTACTATTAGAATTGGAGTAAGAATGTAAGTATGAAGTGTATTATTATCATAACTCATAAATTATATTAATTTAAGATATTATAATTATATCTATTTTATTATATTTTTTATTTAATTGCAAACATTATTAAAAAAATAATAGTATTATTTATAATACTATTATTATTTACTATTTATAATTGTAGTAGTTGATTATTATATTACTATTACTATATTATTATTATTTTATTATTATTAGTTAGATATTATATTATATTTTTTAATTTAAGATATTATAATTATATCAATTTTATTAATAATATTTTGTAATTTTTTGTGAGATTTAAACATAGGCTTAGATTTTTGTGAAATTGACACATAAATTAAAGATTTTGTGTGATTGACACATAAGTTAGGATTTGACTAGGTTTGTCATCATAACTTATATACATTTAGATTAACACATTGGTTTAAATTTTTGTGAAATTGGTACATAAGCTTAAGTTTTTGTGAGATTGAGACATAAGATAAGGTTTGGCTAGGGTAACCATCATGACTTATTTAGATTTAGATTAAGTATTTCATAACTCAAAAATTATATTAATTTGAAGATATTATAATTATATCTATTTTATTAATATTTTTTATTAAATTGCTAACATTATTAAAAAATTAATAGTATTATTTATAATACTATTATTATTATTATTATTATTATTTACTATTTATAATTGTAGTAGTTGAATATTATGTTACTATTAATTATATTAATTTTATTAATAATTTTTATTTGAAATTTTTATAAATTATTTGTGAGATCTATACATAAGCTTAGATTTTTGTGAAATTGACACATAAGTTTAAATTTTCGTTTGATTGACACATAAGTTAGGGTTTGGCTAGGGTTGTCATCATGACTTATTTACATTTAGATTAAAACATAAGTTTATATTTTTGTGAAATTGACACATAAGATAAGCTTTTGTGAGATTGACACATAATTTAGGGTTTGACAGGGGTTACCATCATGACTTCTTTAGATTTATCAATAACTAAAGTCTATTTAAGTTTATTTTATCTATAACTTAAATTCTAATTAATATTAATGTTATTTTTTTTATAATGTAATGTATTCTTACTCCTAACTTTCATAATTCTCTTCCTTTTTAAAAACAGTCAATAATATTAATCATATTAATTTATCACAAATATATTAATTGTAATATAAATTTATAAAAAAATTAAGTAAAAAGTTATATATTATTTGGGAGTTACATTTAAAAGAAATTTATTATTATTTATGAATATATATTTATTAAATTTTAAATAACATGTTTAATATGTAACATTAATGAAGTTAATAATCTAATAATCTTTTAATTTTGTAACTTGCATTTGCACGAAGTAAAGAAGAAAATAATGAGTAGTAATAAAAATTTCTACTAAATAATTAAAAAGAGAAAAATCAATTAATTAATAAAATGTAACATAAATAAATTTCATAGTTTAATAATCTTTTAGTTTTGTAACTTGTATTTGCATGAAGTAAAGAAGAAAATAATGAGTAGTAGTCAAGAATTGTTACTCAATAATTAAAAAGAGAAAAATTTATTAATTAAAAAAACAATTTCGTGTATTAAAAAGCTCTTGTTAAATTGTGAGAATTGAATATTATTATTATTATTTATTTATTTATTTTTAATGTAGGGTCAAATTAGTATATATATATATATATATATATATATATATATATATATATATCATCATTTGAATTATTATTATTTGTATTTTATTGTCTTTCACATTAAAAATTAATAGTATAATAGCAAACATTATTAAAAATTTAA
This sequence comes from Lathyrus aphaca, assembly GCA_963966055.1. Taxonomy (NCBI): domain Eukaryota; kingdom Viridiplantae; phylum Streptophyta; class Magnoliopsida; order Fabales; family Fabaceae; genus Lathyrus; species Lathyrus aphaca. Next base: position 564,772,170 of record OZ014520.1, read on the forward strand.
TAATTTTATTTATAATACTATTATTATTATTATTATTATTTACAGATTATAATTGTAGTAGTTGATTATTATTATATTATTATTATTATATTATTATTATTACTATAATTATTATATTATTATAATTTAGAAAATATAATTTTTAATTTATTATTAGAATTGGAAGAGGAATGTAAATATGAAGTGTATTACTATCATAACTCATAAATTATATTAATTTTATGATATTATAATTATATCAATTTTATTAATATTTTTTTATTGAATTGCAAATATTATTAAAAATATAATAGTATTATTTATAATACTATTATTATTATTATTATTTACTATTTATAATTGTAGTAGTTAATTATTATATTAATATTAATATATTATAATTATAATTATTATTTTATTATTAATTAGATATTATATTAAATATTTTAATTTAAGATATTATAATTATAACAATTTTATTAATAATTTTTATTTGAAATATTTTGTAAATTATTTGTGAGATTTATACATAAGCTTAGATTTTTGTGAAATTGACAAATAAGTTTAAGTTTTTGTATGATTGACACTTAAGTTAGGGTTTGGCTAGGGTTGTCGTCATGACTTTTTTACATTTAGATTAACATATAAGTTTAGATTTTTGTGAAATTAACACATAAGCTTATGTTTTTGTGAGATTGACATATAAGCTAGGGTTTGGCTGGGGTTACCATCATGACTTCTTTAGATTTATCAATAACTAAAGTCTATTTAAGTTTATTTTATCAATAACTTAAATTCTAATTAATATTAATATTAATGTTATTTTTTTTATAATGTAATGTATTCTTACTCCTAACTTTCATAATTCTCTTCCTTTTTAAAAACAGTCTATAATATTAATCATATTAATTTATCACAAATATATTAATTGTAATATAAATTTATAAAAAAATCAAGAAAAAAGTTATATATTATTTGGGAGTTACATTTAAAAGAAATTTATTAAATTTTAAATAACATGTTTAGTATGTAACGTTAATGAAGTTAATAATCTAATAATCTTTTAATTTTGTAACTTGCATTTGCATGAAGTAAAGAATAAAATAATGAGTAGTAATAAAAATTTCTACTCAATAATTAAAAAGAGAAAAATCAATTAACTAAATAAAATGTAACATAAATAAATTTCATAGTCTAATAATATTTTAATTTTGTAAATTGTATTTGCATGAAGTAAAGAAGAAAATAATGAGTAGTAATAAAGAATTGTTACACAATAATTAAAAAGAGAAAAATTTATTAATTAAAAAAAATTTGTGTGTATTAAAAAGCTCTTGTTAAATTGTGAGAATTGAATATTATACTATTATTATTATTATTTATAATAATGGTATTTGAATATTATTATTATTATTATTATTATTTATTTATTTTTAATGTAGGGTCAAATTATATATATATATATATATATATATATATATATATATATATATATATATATATATATATATATATATATATATTATCATTTAAATTATTATTATTTGTATTTTATTGTCTTTCACATTAAAAAAATAATAGTATAATTGCAAACATTATTAAAAAATTAATAATTTTATTTATAATACTATTATTATTATAATTATTTACTGATTATAATTGTAGTAGTTGATTATTATTATTATTATATTTTTATTATTATATTATTATTATTATTATTACTACTACTATAATTATTATTTTATTATTATTTAGAAAATATAATTTTTTTTTATTATTAGAATTTGAAAAGGAATGTAAATATGAAGTGTATTATTATCATAACTCATAAATTATATTAATTTTAAGATATTATAATTATATCAATTTTTTTTATTGAATTGAAAATATTATTAAAAAATTAATAGTATTATTTATAATACTATTATTATTATTATTATTATTTACTATTTATAATTGAAGTAGTTAATTATTATATTACTATTAATATATTATAATAATTATTATTATTTTATTATTAATTAGATATTATATTATATATTTTAATTTAAGATATTATAATTATATCAATTTTATTAATAATTTTTATTTGAAATATTTTGTAAATTATTTGTGAGATTTATACATAACCTTAGATTTTTGTGAAATTGACACATAAGTTTAAGCTTTTGTGTGATTGACACTTAAGTTAGGGTTTGGCTAGGGTTGTCGTCATGACTTCTTTACATTTAGATTAACATATAAGTTTAGATTTTTGTGAAATTAACACATAAGCTTAAGTTTTTGTGAGATTGACATATAAGCTAGGGTTTGGCAGGGGTTACCATCATGACTTCTTTAGATTTATCAATAACTAAAGTCTATTTAAGTTTATTTTATCAATAACTTAAATTCTAATTACTATTAATGTTATTTTTTTATTTTTTTATAATGTAATATATTCTTACTCCTAACTTTCATAATTCGCTTCCTTTTTAAAAACAATCAATAATATTAATCATATTAATTTATCACAAATATATTAATTGTCATATAAATTTATTTAAAAAAATTAAGTAAAAAGTTATATATTATTTGGGAGTTACATTTAAAAGAAATTTATTATTATTTATGAATATATATATTTATTAAATTTTAAATAACATGTTTAATATGTAACGTTAATGAAGTTAATAATCTAATAATCTTTTAATTTTGTAACTTGCATTTGCAGGAAGTAAAGAAGAAAATAATGAGTTGTAATAAATAATTAAAAATAGAAAGATTAATTAATTAAAAAAACAAAATGTAACATTAATAAAGTTCATAGTCTAATAATCTTTTAGTTTTGTAACTTAAATTTGCATGAAGTAAAGATGAAAATAATGAGTAGTAATAAAGAATTGTTACTCAATAATTAAAAATAGAAAAAAAAATAATTAAAGAAAAATAAAAATAAATTTGCATGTATTAAATAATCTTTTAGTTTTGTAACTTAAATTTGCATGAAGTAAAGATGAAAATAATGAGTAGTAATAAAGAATTGTTACTCAATAATTAAAAATAGAAAAAAAAATAATTAAAAAAAATAAAAATAAATTTGCATGTATTAAAAAACACTTGTTAAATTGTGAGTATTGAATATTATACTATTATTATTATTATTATTATTATTTATAATAATAGTACCTGAATATTATTATTATTATTATTATTATTATTTATTTTTAATGTAGGATCAAATTAGTGTGTGTGTGTATTATTTGAATTATTATTATTATTTGTAATGTATTGTCTTTCACATTAAAAAATTAATAGTATAATTATAAACATTATTAAAAATTTAATAATATTATTTATAATATTATTATTATTATTATTATAATTATTTACTATTTATAATTCTAGTAGTTGATTATTATTATATTATTATTATATTATTATCATATTATTTAATTATTATTGAATTATTATTATTATTATTATTATTATTATTATTAGTTAGATGTTATATTTTTTAATTTTCTGGAATAGGAATGTAAATATGAAGTGTATTATTATCATAATTCATAAATTATATTAATTTTAAGATATTATAATTATATCTATTTTATTATATTTTTTATTTAATTCCAAACATTATTAAAAAATTAATAGTATTATTTATAATACTATTATTATGATTATTATTTACTATTTATAATTGTAGTAGTTGATTATTATATTACTATTAATATATTATTATTATTTTATTATTACTAGTTAGATATTATATTATATTTTTTAATTTAAGATATTATAATTATATTTATTTTGTGAGATTTTTACATAAGCTTAGATTTTGTGAAATTGACATATAAGTTTAAGTTTTTGTGTGATTGACACATAAGTTAGGATTTGGCTAGGGTTGCCATCATGACTTCTTTACATTTAGAAAAAATTTATTATTATTTATGAATATATATTTATTAAATTTAAAATAACATATTTATTATGTATGGTTAACGAAGTTAATAGTCTAGTAATCTTTTTAACTTTGTAACTTGTATTTGCATGAAGTAAAGAAGAAAATAATGAGTAGTAATAAAATTTCTAATTAATAACTAAAAAGAGAAAAATAAATTAATTAAAAAAACAAAATGTAACGTTAATAAAGTTCATAGTCTAATAATCTTTTAATTTTTTAACTTGCATATGCTTGAAGTACTGAAGAAAATAATGAGTAGTAATAAAGAATTGTTACTCAATAACTAAAAAAAGAAAAATTAATTAATTTAAAAAATAAAAAATAAATTTGAAAGTATTAAAAAGCTCTTGTTAAATTTTGAGAATCGAATATTATACTATTATTATTATTATTTATAATAATGGTATTTGATTATTATTATTATTATTATTATTATTATTATTTATTTATTTATTTATTTATTTGGCTTAAATGCATATTTGGTCCCCCTATTTTGGTGTTTTTAAAATTTTAGTCCCCCATTTTAAAACCAAGTTTTTGATCCCTGAAGTTTGTGTCACTTGGGATTTCCATGCTCCCCCTCCACTTGGCTAGCCCATTAATGACATGACAGTTGTGATTGATGATGTGGGATAGCCAAGTTGGATCCATGTCATTATATTTGTTAATAAATTAAATCATTTTATGTTAACGAATGATCTTTCTAGGTATTTTAAAATGATTTAATTTATTTTTCTATTAATTTGAAGAATTAAAAATAAAACCTGAATAATATATTAACAAATATAATGACATGGATCTAATTTGGCTATCCCACATCATCAATCACGACTGCCATGTCATTAATGAGCAAGCCAAGTGGAGGGGGACCATGAAAATCCCAAGTGACCCAAACTTCAGGGACCAAAAAGTTGGGTTTTAAAATGGGGGGACTAAAATTTAAAAAACACCAAAATAGGGGGATAAAATATGCATTTAAGCCTATTTATTTTTAATGTAAGGTCAAAAATAGGGGGATAAAATATACATTTGAATTAGTATTATTTGTAATTTATTGTCTTTCACATTAAAAAATTAATAGTATAATTGCAAACATTATTAAGAATTTAAAAATATTATTTATAAGATTGTTATTATTATTATTTACTGTTTATAATTGTAGTAGTTGATTATTATTATTATTATTATTATTATTATTTTATTATTATTATTATTATGATTATTATTATTATTATTTTATTATTATTATTAATTAGAAAGCACTTGTTAAATTATGAGAATTGAATATTATACTATTATTATTATTATTTATAATAATAGTACCTGAATATTATTTTTATTATCATTTATTTTTAATGTAGGGTCAAGTTAGTGTTTTATATATATATATATATATATATATATATATATATATATATATATATATATATATATATATATATATATATATATATATATATATATATATATATTATCGTTTGAATTAGTATTATTTGTAATGTATTGCCTTTCAAATAAAAAAACTAATAGTATAATTGCAAATATGATTAAAAATTTAATAATATTATTTATAATACTATTATTATTATTATTATTATTATTATTATTTACTATTTATAATTGTAGTAGTTGATTATTATTATTATTATATTATTATATTATTATTATTAGTTAGATATTATATTTTTTAATTTACTATTAGAATTGGAATAGGAATGTAAATATAAAGTGTATTATTATCATAACTCATAAATTATACTAATTTTAAGATATTATAATTATATCTATATTATTATATTTTTATTTAATTGCAAACATTATTAAAAAATCAATAGTATTATTTATAATACTATTATTATTATTAATATTATTTACTATTTATAATTGTAGTAGTTGATTATTATATTACTATTAATATATTATTATTATTTTATTATTATTAGTTAGATATTATATTATATTTTTTAATTTAAGATATTATAATTATATCAATTTAATTAATAATTTTTTGTAAATATTTTGTGAGACTTACACATAAGCTTAGATTTTTGTGAAATTGACACATAAGTTTAAGTTTTTGTGTTATTGACACATAAATTAGGATTTGGCTAGGGTTGTTATCATGACTTCTTTACATTTAGATTAACACATTAGTTAAGATTTTTATGAAATTGACACATAAGCTTATGTTTTTGTGAGATTGACACATAAGCTAGGGTTTGGCTAGGGTTGCCCTCATGACTTCTTTAGATTTAGATTAAGTATTATCATAACTCATAAATTATATTAATTTTATGATATTATAATTATATATATTTTATTTATATTTTTTATTTAATTGCAAACTTTATTAAAAAAGTAATAGTATTATTTATATTATTATTATTATTATTATTTACTATTTATAATTGTAGTAGTTGATTATTATATTACTATTAATATATTATAATTATTTTGTTATTAATAGTTAGATATTATATTATATTTTTTAATTTAAGATATTATAATTATATCAATTTTAGTAATAATTTTTATTTGAAATATTTTGTAAATTTTTTGTGAGATTTATACATAAGCTTAGATTTTTGTGAAATTGACACATAAGTTTTAGTTTTTGTGTGGTTGACACATAAGTTATCATTTGGCTAGGGTTATCATCATGACTTCTTTACATTTTGATTAACATATAAGTTTAGATTTTTGTGAAATTGACACACAAGCTTAAGTTTTTGTGAGATTGACACATAAGCTAGGGTTTGGCTAGGGTTGACATCATGACTTCTTTAGATTTAGATTAAGTAGATTACATGAGCAAGAAACATTAAATATAATGCTCTAGATGATAATGTAAATGATTACAACTAGTCTGTAATCGATTACATGTATTGTGAAATTGAATTTATGAGTTTTGGATAGTATTGTTATCAATTAAAACTATGGAAAAATGGAAGTATTTGAGTTTTGGATTATGGTTTAATCGATTACAACATGTGTGTAATTTTTGCAATTGGATTTTAAAATAATCTATTGATATACATGTAACCAATGTCAAGAACTTTTGTGCAAGCTAAAATGTAATCCCTTAGTCAGGATGGTCAATCCATGCAATGTGATAGGTTCCACAATAAAATAAGACTTTGTCAAACAACTAATAGGAAATAATAGATTATGAAATACTAGGCTTGATATGAGTTGCGATACAAGGCATTTGACATTCCATGAAGCTAGATGCCTCTTAAAATGTACTTGGACGTTATATCATGTGTATTGACATTCCCAGATTGTATGAGGCACATTAAGCCTTTATCGATTTTTGTTTTTTTTATAGACATGTGAGTGATATGACCTTGTTAAATATCTTCTAGTCTTAGATTTCCTTGACCTTTAAGTAGAACTCCACTAAATTATTATTATCACACCCCATATTGTTTCTTATATATTTTAGTTGATCATGTTTATGAAAAATGGAAAGGCGCCGTCGAGGCGGACAACAAGAACATCAAGAAAATAGTGCAGAAGATGGTTGTGACATATAAAGATTGGCATGAGATGCTACCGTTTGCGCTACATGGTTACCGAACGTCTGTGCGTACCTCAACAGGGGAAACCCCATTCTCATTGGTGTACGGTATGGAGGCAGTCCTACCAGTCGAAGTTGAGATCCCCTCGTTGAGAATAATGATGGACGTTAAGTTAGATGAAGCTGAATGGCTCCGATCCAGGTACAATCAACTGATCCTCATTGAAGAGAAATTCCTAACAGTTGTGTGCCATGGACAGTTGTATCAACGGCGAATGAAGCAGGCTTTTGACAAGAAAGTGCGGCCTCAACGATACATACCGGGCGACCTGGTGCTGAAAAGGATTCTCCCTCCTCTCAATGATCACATGGGCAAGTGGACACCCAACTATGAAGGTCCATTCGTGGTTAAAAAGGTCTTCTTAGGCGGAGACTTGATGCTAACAACCCTGGATGGCAAAGACTTCCATTCCCATATCAACGCAGATGCAATAAGAAAATACTTCGTGTAAAAAGACCCGCTGGATAAAAACATAATAAAGATCCAGGCAAAAATGGGCATCCCAGCAAGCCAAAAACAGAATAAAAGGCTCGGGCAAAAATTAGGGAAATATTAAAAAAATGTACACCCGCTGAGCTGAAAAGCCACATCGGACAGCTCAGGCAAAAAAAGGGTATCCCAATGGATTGAAAACCCGAAAGGGCGATCCACGTAAAAGAGGGACTAACACGAACGACTGCGGTCTGCGAGATTTGTGATCCATTTGCAACTGAGGTTATTCCAAGGGTTGAAGACCAGTCCAATCACCTTTCTCAGGGGCAGAGCAAGCGGATAGCTTTGAAGATATACAAGTCATAGCCGGGTCGAAACTTGATGAGGTTCATTTTTCACATTGCCAATAGGATAGTTTATTTTCCTTTTGGGCGATTTCCTCTTCCCAGGGAATTGCTTCCTGATGTAATGCCTATTCATGGCCGTTTTCCAAATCAATAAAATTCAATTTCAGTCAAACTTGTGACTAGTTGCTTTTGTTTTTGTTTTTCATCTAACATTGATCGATTGCAAAAATGTCCAGCAAATTGTGATTTAAAATTGTGCTATGAACATTTGAATGCTTTCTAATTCATGTAGGAAGATAGAAACATTTAATACAACTCTAAAAAGGTTAAGTGATTAGGATGGTGATTCATACCATAAGCCTGGGGCATACAGGTCCAGACTAACTCTCTATGTTGCAGGCGCTATCAGTTGTGTTCATGCAGGTGTAGGTACAGGCGTTGCTAGTAAAGCTAAAGCGAACTTCCAGGAGGAATATCTCAACAATATGCTTGAATAAGAACATGTGTTTTTCCGTGTGTCTCCTGTTATCCCCAATAGAGGTGAAAGTTGAAATCTCCCTCAGCAGGGCAACAGAGGATTGGTGGCCTCCCCAAGCAGAGACTTCCCTTCAATACAGGGGCAATCTCCAGCTGTACAAGGAGTGTCTTTCCTCCCCAGCAGGTTGCTTCCTCAGCAGTGCCATACATCTGGTTCCCCAGCCAAGCCAGAAGGTTTTCACTTCCCCACCGGAGTTCGATAGGTAGCGTACCTAGCAAGAAGAGTCCATCTCCAGCAGGATCAACGTTCTTCAATATCTCAGAGTCCAATTTATTTTTGGCAATGGCGGCAGTTCAGAGCCGGTGTATCATTAACAATATCCCCCGCAGAGTTGTTTACTCCTTACAAGGATCAACCAAATCAATGCAGTGATCATCATTTCTCCCCAGTCAAGCTACCTGGGATACCTGTTATCTCCTCATCAGGCGATCTCTTTGCAATTGCATTTGCATTTGGTAATCATCATTACATTTTCATCCTCAAAAAGCGTAGCATTTCCATTATTATGAAGCATTACGCCATGAAAAAATTCAAACATATGCATACCAGCATAGGCCAGTTTTGGGTACCTTGCACAAAAGCCCGTAACATCTTTTCAACCTGAGATATTCCCCACAGAGAGTGCCAAGTTCATTTCCCACTGTGGTTATTTCTACCAAGTATTGTTTGTTATCCCCAGTTGAGTCTTGTTTCAGTACAACCGTCTCATTTTTTCGCATCTCCGTTTAAGTACAACGGTCGCGTCTTGGGTAATCGTATAAGTACAATGATCCCATTCCTTTCGAGTTTCTATTTAAGTACAATGGTCTCGTTGTTGAGTCTTGTTTCAGTACAATAGTCTCATTTTTCGCGTCTTCGTTTAAGTACAATGATCATGTCTCGGGTAATTATTTAAGTACAATGAGCCCATTCCTTTGATCTCATCTAAGTACAATGATTTCAATTCTTCGATTCCATTTCATTACAATGGTCTCATCTTTTCGATTTCGTCTCGGTTCGATGGTCTCGTGTTCCTGGTTATGGATCGGTTGATCTTGTTTGAGTTGTAAATCGGTTGATATTACTTCTCTTCGAGCCATAAATCGGATGATATTACGTTCTCGCTTTCTTGGTTATGGATTGGTTTATACCATTTCCATGTTAGATCGATTGATCTTATTTGAGTTATAAATCGGTTGATATTACTTCACTTCAAGCCGTAAATCAGGTTATATTACGTTCTCGCTTTCCTAGATATGGATCGGTTGATGTCATTTCCATGTTAGATCGGTTGATCTCATTTGAGTTGTAGATTGGTTGATACTACTTCTCTCTCTCTCTCTCTCTGAATCGCAAGTCAAATGATATTATGGTCTCACACCAATCAACGCTTGTTTCGTATTTTGAGTTGTCATTCGAGGATGGCATTCTCTTCTTCAAGTTCTTCTGAGGTTGGTCTTGTTGTCTGGCTATCATTCGAGGATGATAGACCATTTTGAGCTTATTGATTGAGGTCAGTTTGTCTCTTTTGCAAAGTATGTCTAAGGCCAGTCTTTGTGTTTCTGGTTATCGACCGAGGCCGGTATACCATAGCATCTCCATTCAAGGATGGTTTCGTGTTAGATCCGAGGATCTTTTGTGAGTTGTCATTCGAGGATGGCATTCTCTTCTTCAAGTATTTTTGAGGTTGGTCTTGTTGTTGGATATCATTCGAGGATGATAGACCATTTTGAGCTTATTGGTTGAGGTCAGTTTGTCTCTTTTGCAATGTCTGTTTGAGGTCAGTCTTTGTGTTTCTGGTTATCGACTGAGGCCGGTATACCATTGCGTCTCTATTCGAGGATGGTTTCGTGTTAGATCTGAGGATCTTTTGTGAGTTTTCCTTTGAGGATGAAATTCTCTCCTTCAAGTCCTTTTGAGGTTGGTCTTGTTGTTATGGCTATCATTCGAGGATGATAGACCATTTTGAGCTTATTGATTGAGGTCAGTTTGTCTCTTTTGCAAAGTCTGACTGAGGTCAGTCTTTGTGTTTTTGGTTATCGACTGAGGCCGGTATACCATTGTGTTTCCATTCGAGGATGGTTTCATGTTTGATCCGAAAATCACATTTTTGAGTTGTCATTCAAGAACGACATTCTTCCCAACATATTTTATTTCCCACAGAGTTCAAATTTCCAGGTTTTATTCGAGTATTCAATCACTCCATACCTTGAACGTCTAAAAGCCAGTGCAATTACTCGTTCAGGCTTGCAGATGATTGAATAGGGGCAGCTGTAATACCTCAAAATTTTCCCTCTCATTGTCTCTACATTTTGTATAGCATTTAGCATAAACAAGTTCATGAAACATTCAAAAACATTGCATCATGTTCATCATAGCTGAGGCATATGCATGTGATCATTGATTGGAGAAATTGAAGGCTATGCAAAGAAAACCAAAGATCCACAAGGCTTCTCAACCTTGTGCAAAAGATTCAAAACATCCCACAAGTCTTCATTTGAAGCCATAAGTCATGAAAAGAATTGAATTGATCAAAGGAGGCAAGCAGTGCAACATCTCCTGATGAAAAGGGGCCAAATTAGAGTTTCTATTCTACTGGGCTTCTCGGTGAAATTTTGATCCAAAGTTGATTCCATTGTCTTATATATGATGTCAAGTTCCTAGGGTTCAAATTTCATCCATAGAAACATTTTGGAAGTGGTTCAATTGGCCAGATGATTGAAAATCAAAGAATTGGGGAAAAGTCAACCATGCTTAGGAAAAAGTCAACTCCTGACCTTTTGAGATCAAAATCATGAAATTAGGGTTACAAGTATCCTATGGTTCAAATTTGATCAAGAAATTATGGAGGAATCAAGAGAAATCAAGAAAACCAAAACTTACCATTTTTGGAAAATTAGGGTTTCCAAAAATGGCAAGTTTTGGCCATTTTTATAGCCACTTCAAGAGAGGCATTCTCCCAAAATACAAGGGCTATCAAAATTCTATCTTGAGCCAATTAAAGAGGGTATCTTAAACTTCAAATCCATATGTGGAACTCAGTCATAGCATTAAAATTGAGAGAGATATGATCTTGCAAAGTTTGAACAAATCAAGGCAAAACAAGGAAATAGGCAGGGCATGCCTTGCAGGCTGCGCGCGCGCCCTGCCTAGCATTCCCTCAAACAGGTGGTGTGAAAAAATGCAAGCTATTTTTCTCCATTTTAAAGGCTTCAAATGATTTTTCTTTGAACATCAAATTTGTTCATTGTTGTCTCCTCTACAACTTTCATGTTTATGGATTTTTCATATGATTAATGGATTAAGAGTTATTGAAAGGCAAAATGTGGATCCTCAAACTGCAAATACACAAGGCACCTTGCCTAGGCCAAAGTCATGCAGTGCAGGCCCATGATGCAGCATTGTGGCATGATCTTCAAAGTTCCATTTCAGTGACTTAGAGGGCATATCTCATCTTGCATCAAACTCCAAACTTGTCATATGCATCATTCTCTTCAAATTAAGCACAAGCATGTCGTGGATTGATGACTTGAGCTTGAAGAAACAAACCATGGAAGATCACAACATGCCATCTATTTTCTTTCTTGTCAAGGCAATGGTAATCCAATGCATAAGCTGAGTTCAATTGGAATTTCTGGCCTCATTCAAAGTACCATGATCATGAGTACCTCATAAGGGGAGTGTATCATCCAATGTCTGCATCACCACTGATAACACTAAATTTCACCGTATTTCTGACTCCGATTTTGCATGCATTCTAAGTTTTTATTTCTATTTTATAATGTTATTACTTTATTTTTCTTTATTTTTAGGTTTTTAATTTAATCGGGGGCTCAATCGAGAAAAAGAGCGAAAAAGGAGCTGAAAAGAATAAAAATCAAGAAATTCAGCATTTTGCACCTACGACACCCACTGTGGCTGGCGCCATGAGGTCAACCATGACGTGGCCACGTCTCAAGACCCTCCACAACTGCCATATACCCACGATCCCCACTTTCTCCACCATATTACACCCATGGCGGGTGCCACGAGCCTGTGGCGGGCGCCACAAGGCTAAATGCTTTCCCTCCACTTTTAAGTGGTGGGGGGCATCTTTATCTTTTCCCATTTAATGTTTGTCTATAAATAGGACTTTAGAATTTCGTTTTTATCATCCAAACTTAGAATCTCTTAGGCATATATCAGTTTTAAAGTAGTAATCACTTCACATCGGGGTGTTACTACAATCGAGTGATCGAGTCTATATACGTCTGTGTGATCGAGTCTTGGAGCACTTTGGGAGGAAGTTAATCCTGCCGCCATTTTAATTCCAGTTCGTATTTTACTTTCAACATTGCTTTACTTTATTTTATTTCCGCACTTGCTTTACTTTATGTATTTTCGCACTCGCTTTACTTTATTTATTTCCGCACTCGCTTTACTTTATTTATTTCTCGCACTACTTTTATTTACTTTCCCGCACTCGCACTACTTTTATTTACTTTCTCACACTACTTTCATTTACTTTCCCGCACTTGCACTTTATTTAATTTACTTTCCGCACTCGCACTAATTACCTTTTATGAAAAAATATTAAAATGAACTTTTACTTTACCATGTCTAGCTAATTTTCTAAAGGTTAGAATGTAAGGATCATAATTGAACCAATAATCTGTACAATTGTTTGTAGAAACGCTTAAGGGCTATTTTGACTTTCAATATAAGTTTCACGTTCTTTAAAGTTCCGTTGGGTAAGATCGAAAGTCGTCCAACGCCTATTTAACTTAATTGTTTTTAACTATTTCAAAAACAGCCAAAAGCGCTTTGTCTAGTTCATTAGGAGTTTTTAGATTAAAAAGAAAAGAGATTTTAAAACTATTTTCGGACGCGTTAAGAAGTTTAGAGTCTGGTTCATAAGAACCTCTTTTTGCTAAGAAATCCAGGTCAAAATACTTTTCAACTTAGTTAAGATACTATATTTCTTAAAAATAGGTTTACTACTCTAACGCAGTACACACCTTTTTATCCGTGACAATAGGAGGGTTTAATTAGGGAGTACAACTCGATTCTGAATACACGAAAGCGACAGTTCCTGTTAAATTAGTTCTTTTCAAAGTAGGAAACACTGCCCATAAGTAGTTCTATTAACAAGTACTTGATTATCAATTGATTATGTGAATTGCATTCGAACCTGTCTTTATCAATTAATTAAATTTACTATTTTATTTACCATTGCGCACTCTTTAAAACCATTATTTTCAATTGCCTTAGATACACACTGTAACACGGTGGGAGAACTGACTTTAATTATGTGTTGCGGATAGCAAGAGTCGCCACCGACTTTTATTTTATCCAAAGGAAAGGCATAAAAGAACAGGAAAGACCTTTTAAAAGATTTTTGGGTCCGGGGGGTAGGTTATGTAAAGGGAAGGTGTTAGCACCCTTTACATCCATGGTTATCCATGGGCTCTTAGTTACTTAGCTCACTTTGAATTGTTTTTGAAAAGTGTAGTGTGTGAATAAAAATTTTCATAAGAGTTAATAATGATCCATGTACGGATGCGTAAAAACTTGTGTTTGAAAATTTGTTTGAAATTTGTAAAGTGTTTGAAAAGTTTTGAATGAAGTGAGCAAGCAACTATGAGGTACCTACCCTAAAGTTTAAGTCTTTCTGTTCTTTATCCTTTAAGTGGTAAGACTATCCCTATTATTAAGGAATAGGTAGTCATTACCTTGGATGTAAGGGACATATGAGGGACATCTGTTTTATGAAGGCAACTGTGGGGTGTATTAAGCACTTAGGAGGGACTGTCATCATTATTCGAAAAGGGACTTGATCTTTATGAAAGGCAACCATTAGGGACTTGATGACTTTGTTTTGAGGGACTTGCTTTATACACCCCACTTGACCTTTTTGAATAGGCAACAATAAGAGGCAACCCTAGAAAGTGAGATGGCGATTAAAAATCGACTTACGTGTGTGAGTGTTTAATTTATATTTATCTTTTAATTAAAGTGATCTAAATTCAATTTAAAAATAGAATACATGTTTACACTCCCTAAATTACTAACCATAGCAAGCAAATTAAATAATTTAAATATTTACAAAAATTACACCAAGGAGCAATTACAATAATTATAATAAGCAATTAAAATAAATAGCAAATAAATAAATATAAATAATAAGCAAAAATAAATAAATAGGCAATAATAAATATAATAGGGGTTAGTACTAATAATAATAAAAATAATTAAATAAGGTTAGTGAAATAATAATAATAAGCATAATAATAAAATAAATGGATTAGTAATAATAATAAGCAAAATGAATAGGAATTAGAAATTATTAAGGAAATAAGAGCAATTTAATTATAAAATTTAAAATTATAAATTATAAACATAAAAAAAAAATTACAATTACAACATTAGCATAAATTTAATTATTTTTTAACCATATATATTTTTTAAAAGAATAAAATTTGGATTATGAACAAAATTATAGAAACAATTTCATATTATAAAAAATTTGGTTATAAGCATATTTACAAGATTCAATTATATTAAATATTATATTTACAAAAAGATTAGAAATTTAAATCATAAAAAATAAAATTAGTTTTGTTATTATTTAGAAAATAAATTAGGTTTTACAAAATTAGGGTTTGTTTAGAAAATATTTTTTAGGGTTTATAATATAATAACAATTCATTTAATTAAATAGTACATATATACATTTTTATAATTTAAATAAATATATTATAACAACAATTAATTTTTGGAATTTAAAATATATATTTTTAGAATTAAAAAAAATAACACATGCATTACATAATTTAAATATATAATAATATAATATAATAGAAAATAGAAGAAAATAAGAAAAAAAATAAGAAATCAAAAAAACAGGACCTGGGATTTGAACCCAGGTCCTTTACCTGGATAATGAGGTGCATGACCACTGGGCTGCGCAAGCTTGGCTGATGAGGGATGAATCCAGGCCATAATATATTAAGCCTGAAAAACAAAGCAATTAATGAACAAAAAATAAGAACCTGAGGATCGAACCCAGGTCCTGCCGTCCATATACGTATACCAAAACCAACAGGGCCACCTGCGCTAGCTGATCAATGAGTGATTAACAATCATTATATTTTAAGCCTGGAAAATATAAAGAAAGTAAACAAAAAATGTTTGGAGCTGGGGTTCGAACCCCTGACCAGGTCCTTGCACACGCGCATCTTTACCACCACACCATCAACCTCATTCAATTATTATAACGCAAACATAAATATATAATATATATTCAAATTTGAATTTGGAATTCGCGCGCAGCTTCTTCTTCCTCCTAACCTGCACATTTTCCTGCGAATTTCTCCTGCGAATTTTCCTGCAAACATTCAAAACCAGAATTCCTATGTTTTTTGAACATCATTCAAATCGCAACATTCAGTCAAATTAATAGCCCAGACTAACTACACGAAGATCATAGGTCACGGCCATGTGTTTAGATTTTATTTAAGTGTCCTAAAACTCAAGATCCCAAACTCGAACTTCAAACCCTAGCCATGGCATCTCTTCGATTCTGTAACAAAAACTCAATTCATGTATGCAAAAACATTCTAG
The DNA here is from genome assembly GCA_963966055.1 of Lathyrus aphaca. NCBI lineage: Eukaryota > Viridiplantae > Streptophyta > Magnoliopsida > Fabales > Fabaceae > Lathyrus > Lathyrus aphaca. The sequence goes on from OZ014520.1 coordinate 564,788,574, forward strand.
AGACATCAACAAACAAAATTAGTGCACAAAAATCATTTATATTAGATGAATTAATGAAATCGAAAAATTCAAAAATTCAAGAAAGTGATGATTCGGTTTCAATGGATTATGATGTTTTGAATGATGAGAGTAATTGGGATAGCTTCAGTGATGTCCCAGGAACCTATTACAACCTTCACAATGCTTTGGAATGGCCTCTAGCAAGGAATCCGAATCAAGCTTTTTGGATGATTTTTTGAAGTTTGAATGTGTTGTTTGAGGCTGCAAAAATCCGTGCCAATGCTTGTGATGTGCTTATGTACTTATAGTGAATAGAATTAGGTCAAAATATGTGATCATTCTTTGGACTTTTTGATCATTGGATATTGAGAAAGATAATGTCTTAAAATTCAAATATTTTTTGATATAACATTGCTATTTTAAGACAATCATCATAATTTTCATATCAATCTAATTTAATCAAGGTTTATGACTTTCTAGAACCTTAATCCAAATCAAATCTTACATTTTCATATTTTATTTTTATTTAAAATGATTTTTAATGAATTAAATCAAAATAAATAAAAATAAAATAATAAAAATTCTGATTTTTAATGGTTTGGGTCGTGCATGAAGTCATTGTATGGATTGGGTCATCATTTGGCAAGCCCATTTGGAAGAAATTGGTTTTAGACCTCCTTTTTCATCATAAACCAACTCAAAATTTCCCAACTTTGCAAGGGCACATATCCTTCAATTTTAATGCTATGAGGATGTTATTGGACATTTTGGAAAGCTTGAAGAGTCCTCTAACCAACCCCACTGGTTTCATGTCCATATCATTTACCAATCTCAAGTTATGCCCTTTTGAAGTTGTTGACTTTTTGTTGACTTTCAAAAGGACCTATAATGTCTTAGCTCATATCTTCCAAATGAAGCATTTTTGGGCTTGGCTTGTGAGACACAAAGTTGTAGAGAATTCAATTTCCTTCAAAATGAGCTTTGAGTGGAGACTTGGTGATGAAGTATGTGAAAGTTATGGCTGGTCAAAATTCAGTTGACTTTTACTGAGACAACCCTAATTTAGAAACCTTTGATTCTTGATGATCTGAACTATCCTTGATGAATCATGATCAACCCTTGATCAAATGATGAATTTTACTCCATATACTTGATGTTGGCAAAAAATCATGAAGTTTGACTTTGGTTTGACCACAGTTGACCTCAGTTTGACTTTTTAACTGCATTGACTGATTTTGACTAATCTGATCATCTGACTGAGCAAACTTCTGAGAAAAGTCTTGAAACTTGTCATGAGGGTTCTTAAACATATATAAGATGTTATGAAGCTCACTTGAAGTCTTGGAAGTCCATTTAGCCTGATTAAAGTCAAAACCCTAGTTTTGGATGCACTGCTTAGGAGGTGCATTGTCTGAGGGAATTGTCAACTCTTCTGACCAATTGTGAACTTTGTGAACCTTGTGAACCATCATAAAATGTCTTGTGATGCTCATGGGAGGTATTGTGAACCTTGTGAACCTTGTGAACCTTCATGAAGTGACTTGTAGACTTCATGAACCTCATGAAAGGTCATGTAAACATTGTGAATCTTGTGAACCTTGTGAACCTTCAAGAAGTGACTTGTAGACTTCATGAACCTCATGAAAGGTCTTGTAAATGTTTGAGAAGCTTGTGAACCTTGTGAACCTTCATAAAGTGACTTGTAGACTTCATGAACCTCATGAAAGGTTTTGAAAGCATTGTGGAACTTGTGAACCTTGTGAACCTTCAAGAAGTGACTTGTAGACTTCATGAACCTCATGAAAGGTCTTGTAAATGTTTGAGAAGCTTGTGAACCTTGTGAACCTTCATAAAGTGACTTGTAGACTTCATGAACCTCATGAAAGGTTTTGAAAGCATTGGGAAACTTGTGAACCTTCTTAGCACACAAAGTCTTGTATTGTGAGGGCAAATTTTGGGGTGCAACAGCTGCCCCTGTTCAATTTTCTGAAACCTGAGGGGTTAGATTGGTATATTTGCCAGTCGTGACCTGGAAGGTTGAAGGGGATTGAACACAAAAGCCCAAAAATTTGCACTCACCAGTGCATAGAGTGATACAGATGGCTAGTTGAATATGATTGAGTGGGCTTAAAGATGCCACTTGGAGAAAAATTCTTCAGATACACGTCTTGGAGAATGAAGCAGTCCAACATATGGAAGTATAATGATAGCTGTCAGGAGGATGGAGCAGTCCTGAGGCAATGATATGATTTCAGGAGGATGAAGCAATCCTGAAGTAAAGAAGCTGTCAGGAGAATAAAGCAATCCTGAGGTATTGATAATATGTTTTCAGGAGGATGAAGCAATCCTGATGTAGTAAGAAGCTGTCAGGGGGATAAAGCAACCCTGAGGTAAAGAAGCTGTCAGGGGGATAAAGCAACCCTGAGGTATTGATAATATGTTTTCAGGAGGATGAAGCAATCCTGATGTAGTAAGAGCTTTCAGGAGGATAAAGCAGTCCTGATGTAAAGAAGCTGTCAGGGGGATAAAGCAACCCTGAGGTAGTAATGTGATTTCAGGAGGATAAAGCAATCCTGATGTAATAGGAATTTTTCAGGAGGATGAAGCAGTCCTGATGTAATAAAAAGCTGTCAGGAGGATGAAGCAGTCCTGGTGTAGTAATATGTTCCCAAGAGGATGAAGCAGTCTTGAGAGATGATAAGTCTTCAGGAGGATAACGCAGTCCTGATGGATGATATGCTTTCAGGAGGATAAAGCAATCCTGATAATCATAAGTTTGTTTGCTGGATAATTAACCTGAAAACAAGGCAGCATTCTGTATAATAATATTAGTTTATGCATTATGTATGCATGTATGATATGATGCACTTAGGTAATGTACTATGCATCTATGTATATGTATGTTATGGTATGATGTAAATGATGTATGTATGATATGACACTGCCTGAAGCGTCTGGATATCTTCGTATAACAACTGCTGGCCAGGGAAAATAAATCCCGATTCGTTGCTGAAGAATATGAGGAACTCGTTCCCTCCTTGTTTTATAATATATTATACATAACCTTCCGTATGCTGGGGATAGCAATAACCTCCCGTCTGCTGGGGATAGCAATAACCTCCCGTCTGCTGGGGATAACAAGGTATATATAACCTCCCGTCTGCTGGGGATAGCAAGGTATATATAACCTCCGTCTTCGTTTGATAGTAGGGTATACATAACCTCCGTCTTCGTTCGTCGTACCATTATTGGAAAGTAATTTCCCGTATATCCGTATGAGGATAAAAGAGATGGATATAAATTCCAGGGGAGATGTGACTTTATGAAGATGGATTTGTCCTACTGAGGGTTTGTAACTGTTTCGTAGGGATGAACCGGTGAAGCTTAGTTGGAATCCTTCCCTCGTTCGTCCTTAGTAAATACTATTACTGCATTTTCATGCATTTCTGGTAAACATCAATCATATTAAGCATACATGCATTTCTGGTAAACATCAATCATATTCAAAAGCATACATACATTCAAACACAACCAATGGACGTTTCGCTTATGTAAATAGGCTAAAAGTAAATCTGGATTCAAAAGATGGAATTTATTCATATCAAAGAGTGACCCATACATGGGTAAGTTTGTACAAAGAGACATAAACCCTAGTAAGAGGATTTTGTCATAAAACTTTACAAAACAAAGAGAATCAGCTATGTGGGAAATAATCCTATTGAGTTTCAATTCTACTATTGCCATTATCTTCAAGTATCTCATCTTCTGTTGTTGAGACGGAAATGATTGGATTGAGCTTTATCTGTTCGAGCTTGAGTAAATAGTATAACTGGTTGCAGTTTCATGGGTGATCCAAACGAGACATAGTCATACGCTTTAATCCCTAACTTTTGCCTGGATTGCCCTTTCGGGTTTTCAATCCACCGGGATACCCTTTTTTGCCCAAGCCGCCCTTTCAGGTTTTCGACTTGCCGGGTGTACATCTTTTTATATATATCCCTAATTTTTGCCCAAACCCTTTTGGTTTGCCGGGATGCCCTTATTTTTGCCTAGGCCTGTCAACCTAGCGGGTCTCTTTTCATGCGTAGTATTTTTTAACTATGTCTGCGTTTACAGGCTGTGGGAAGTCTTCACCATCCATTGTAGTCAGTATCATGGCACCTCCTGAGAACACTGTCTTGACTACAAATGGACCTTCATATGTTGGAGTCCACTTGCCCCTAGGATCACCTTGTGGTAATATAATACGCTTGATTACCAAGTCACCAGCCTGATATACCTTTGGCTTAACCTTCTTGTTAAAAGCTTTGATCATTCGCTTCTGGTACATCTGGCCATGACAAACTGCTGCTAACCTCTTCTCATCAATCAAATTTATCTGGTCCAGTCGAGTATGAATCCACTCATCTTCATCCAAGCCTGCATCCTTCATAATTCTTAAGGAGGGAATCTGAACTTCAATGGGCAGAACTGCTTCCATACCATAGACTAAGGAGAATGGGGTTGCCCCTGTTGAAGTACGTATTGTAGTACGATAACCATGAAGAGCAAATGGTAACATCTCATGCCAATCCTTGTAAGTAACAGTCATTTTCTGTACAATCTTCTTAATGTTCTTATTAGCAGCTTCAACTGCCCCATTCATCTTTGGACGATACGGAGAAGAGTTATGATGCTTAATCTTGAACTGCGTGCAGAGATCAGTAATCATAGTGTTGTTCAGATTAGAGCCATTGTCAGTAATAATCCTTTCAGGGATGCCATACCTACATATGAGATTATTCTTAATGAATCGAGCCACAACATTCTTGGTAACAGATGCAAATGAAGCTGCCTCCACCCATTTCATGAAGTAATCAATAGCCACCAGGATGAAACGATGCCCATTAGAAGCAGTAGGCTTGATCTCACCAATCATATCAATGCCCCACATGGCAAAGGGCCAAGGAGCAGTCAACACATTCAATGGTGATGGAGGTACATGTACTTTATCAGCATAAATTTGACACTTGTGACATGTTCTGGAGTGTTGATAGCAATCAGCTTCCATGGTAGACCAATAGTAACCTGCTCTCAATATCTTCTTTGCCATAGTATGACCACTAGAATGAGTGCCAAAGGTCCCATCGTGCATCTCTTCCATAATTTCTGTAGCTTCCTTCTTATCCACACAACGAAGCATAGTTGAATCATGATTGCGCTTGTACAGAATCCCATTACTCAGAAAGAACTTAGCAGAGAACCTTCTCAGGAACTTCCTATCTTTGACAGATGCCCCTTCAGGGAACTCCTGAGCTTCAAGATATCTTTTCACTTCATAGAACCAAGGCTTCTCTTCTGCCCCTTCTGTGTCAATCTCATTGCAGTATGCAGGCTTCTCAAATCTATCAATAGTAATCTTGGGAGCTTCATCATCCCAACTGATTTCAAACATAGATGCCATGGTAGCTAATGCATCTGCTAACTGATTCTCTCTTCGTGGAATATGTCCAAAGGTAATCTCTTTGAAATGTGGGATCAAAGACAACACATGCTCTCTGTAAGGAATGAGATTATCATGCTTGGTATCCCAATCTCCTTTAATCTGACTTACTACCAGGGTTGAATCTCCATACACATCAAGGAACTGAATCTTCATATCAATAGCAGCTTTAATACCCAGGATACATGCCTCATACTCAGCCATGTTATTGGTACAATAAAAACAAAGTCTGGCAGTAATCGGGGTATGACAACCTTCAGGGGACTTAATCACAACACCAACACCATTACCCAGTGCATTAGAGGCACCATCAAAAACCATAGTCCATCGGGATCCTTGTTCAGGTCCGTCATATTGTCCAGGTTCTTTGGTAATAATCATAATTTCTTCATCAGGGAACTCAAAACTCATTGACTGGTAATCGTCCACTGCTTGATGAGCCAAATGATCAGCAACAACACTTCCCTTAATGGCCTTCTGAGTAGTATACTGTATGTCATATTCTGTCAAGATCATTTGCCATCTTGCAATTCTTCCGGAGAGAGCAGGTTTCTCAAATATATACTTGATTGGATCCATCTTTGAAATCAACAAGGTAGTATGGGTCAACATATACTGTCTTAGTCGGCGAGCAGCCCATGCCAAAGCGCAACAAGTTTTCTCGAGCAGTGAGTATCTTGTTTCACAGTCGGTAAACTTTTTGCTAAGGTAGTATATTGCCTGCTCTTTTCGACCAGACTCGTCATGTTGCCCCAACACACACCCCATTGAGTTGTCTAACACAGTTAAGTACATAATCAAGGGTCTTCCATCAACTGGTGGCATCAAAATTGGTGGTTCTAGCAAATATCTCTTGATTTCATCAAAGGCAGTCTGGCACTCATCATTCCATTCCATCACCTGATCTTTCTTCAACAACTTGAAGATTGGCTCACAGATGGCAGTTAACTGGGAAATAAATCTTGCAATGTAATTCAATCGTCCCAAGAAACCTCTAACCTCCTTCTCAGTACGGGGAGCTGGCATCTCTCGTATAGCTTTCACTTTTGCAGGATCCACTTCAATACCTTTTCCACTGACTATAAAACCCAGGAGCTTACCGGATCTAACTCCAAAAGTACACTTGTTTGGGTTCAGTCTCAACTTGTATTTCTTCAACCTCTCAAACAATTTATGCAAATGATCAAGATGTTGCTCTTCATTCTGGGACCTGGCTATCATATCATCCACATATACCTCTATCTCATGATGAATCATATCATGAAACAAAGCCACCATAGCACGCTGATATGTTGCCCCTGCATTCTTCAAACCAAATGGCATCACCTTATAACAAAAGGTGCCCCACTGTGTAACAAAGGTTGTCTTCTCCATATCTTCAGGTGCCATCTTGATCTGATTGTAACCAGAGAAACCATCCATAAAAGAGAATACCTTATGCTGAGCAGTGTTGTCTACCAGGATATCAATATGAGGAAGTGGAAAGTCATCTTTGGGGCTAGCTTTGTTCAAATCTCTGTAGTCTACACACATACGTACCTTACCATCTTTTTTAGGAACTGGTACCACATTTGCAACCCATTGAGGATAAGAAGTCACTGCTAAGAACCCTGCATTGAACTGTTTCATTACCTCTGCCTTGATCTTCTCTGACATTTCAGGACGCATACGACGAACCTTCTGTTTCTTTGGACGACAATCTTCTTTCACTGGCAAACGGTGAACCACAATGTCTGTATCCAACCCTGGCATATCTTCATAAGACCAAGCAAAGATCTCCACATAGTCACGTAACATCTGAATCAATCTGCTCTTGACACTGTCCTCCAAATCAGCCCCTATCTTGACCTCTTTTCTGTTTTCTTCAGTTCCCAAATTCACAACTTCGACTGGCTCTTCATGTGGCTGTATAGCTTTCTCTTCTTGTTGTAACAACCTAGCAAGCTCTATAGGTATTTCACAATCGTCCTCATTTCCGTCTTCAGTTTGATAGATCGGATTCTCGAAATTATAATTGGCAATAGTAGAACTGTTATCAACAGGATCCAGAGTGGATGAGGATCTGCATTTTAGTGATGTGGGTGTGTGTAAGAACACATAGCTGATAAAACAAAAGTAAAAGAAAAAGAAAGACAAGGAACACAATATTTACTAAAACGAAACGTCCACTGATTTTATTGAATGAAGTATGCAAATGAAATGACAGCCCGTAACAAGCACACCATTGTGCCCCGGGTAAGGCACATGGCTTAAGAGTTCAATTGTTCAAGAAATTACAAACTTAAAAAAAGCAACAACACAGTAATAGTATTTACTCCTGACTAAAGGAGATAGGGATAACATCTTCAGCTTTCCAATTATTGAGTCCAGCACCCACAGTAGGAAAAATCCAAGCATCCAGATTGTAGTCTTCTTCATAGTCTCCCACAGCATTGATCTGATCTTTCATAACCCCTTGATTAGTGATACGAACGGCACGAGCACGACGAACAGCCTTCTGGGACTCTGCAGTGAAACCCAAACCAAACTTGTCAGACTTGTATGGAATATCAGGAAGTTGTCCCCAAATAGTACAACCACCTTCATCCACTACAGCTCTAGCATCTTTAAGGGAGGCCATTGCCATTGTTGGAGTCTTTCTGGTGACCACAGGAACCTTCTTCGCAACAGGAGGAGCTACATAATCATTAACAATCCAGGGAACCACTTCAAATGTCTGACACGGAGTTTCAATATATTCACCTTCCATTTCCAGATACTTGAAAGTGTTTACGTGGCTGACAAAGTATTCTTCTTCTCCATAGACAGTAACAACCTTTCCCTCCACCGGATATCTCAACTTTTGGTGTAATGTAGAGGTTACAGCACCTGCCCCATGGATCCAGGGACGACCAAGCAGACAAGAGTACGAAGGACGAATATCCATCACATAGAATGTAGCAGTAAAAACCTGAGATCCAACTTTAATTGGAAGATCAATTTCCCCATGCACTACTCTTCTAGAACCATCAAAAGCTTTCACCACAATATTACTGGGCTTCAGCACAGCATCTTCAGGACTCAGCTTATTCAGGACTTCCTTGGGCAACACATTCAGAGAGGAACCATTGTCTATCAGTACATGTGACAGGGTAGTGCCCCTGCATTCAATTGAAATATGCAAGGCCCTGTTATGATCCCTCTTGGCAGGGGTCAAATCAGCATCAGAAAATCCTAACCCATTATCATAGGTCAGGTGGGCAACACAATTCTCAAACTGGTCAACAGAAATGGCATTGGGCACATGAGCAGTCTTCAGAAACTTGATCAAAGCTTTTGCATGAGCTTCAGAACATAACAACAAGGACAACATAGAAATCTTTGAGGGAGTATGCCCCAACTGATCAACAATGTCATAATCACTCTTGCGAATGATTTTCAATACTTCTTCCATCTGCTTAGAGAGATCATCAGCAGCTGGCACATCAGTAGGTATAGGCTCAATAACAGGACCTTTGCCCCGAGCATCAGTGGTGGAGGTAGTAGCAGGAGTAACTGCACTCTTGGAAGGAACTGGAGGTGAGAAGACTCTTCCACTACGTGTGATCTTACTAGATCCAACAATATTATCAATATCAACAGGCACATCAGCTAAGGGCTCCTGCTTAACACCATGGATGTAAACATCAGACCCATAGTGCCAAGGCACAGCTTTATCAGATGTATATGGAATAGGACCAGGAGTAGTAATGATCAGAGGAGCCACTCTGGCTTCAGCAACAACTTTCACAGGGCCTTCAGCAGTGATCTTGATTGGACCCTGATGGGTGATTTTAACAGGTCTCCTTGAAGTGATTCTTACCGGTACTTTGTCAACCATATCAACCTCTTCAATCTTCCTACCTCGAGTAAGATGATCCACCATACTTTCTACAGACGATGGGGTCCTCTCAAACACTATAGTATACTTATCCATGAGACGTTGAATTCCATCTCTCAATCTGAAGCAACTATCTGGCTTATAGGTACAATACAAACAATCTTCACGACAACCTGGAAAGATCCCAGCCTGTACTAACTTTTTCTTGATAACAGACAATGGTGTGGTCAACTCCATAACTGAATAGACATGTAGATCTTCATCAATGGCATTGACAGTCTTCTCGTGATTTGGCATTGGAGCAGTAATCACATTTGGAGTACCTGGTGGGTCAAACTCAATCTCTCCAGCCTCAATCATGTCTTGAATTTTGTTCTTCAAGACCCAGCAGTTATTAGTATCATGACCCTGACAGTTTGAATGATATGCACATCGTGCATTGGGATTGTACCTGGGTGAGGTAACATTAGGATTCTGAGGAGCCTCCTTCAAAGTAATGAGTTCAGCTTTCAACAAATGCTGCAATGCCTGAGCCAGTGACATGTTGATCTTTGTGAACTGCCTTCTAGACCTCTGTTGGTTGCCCTGTGGCTGCTCTGTTGTTGCAGGAGTTGGATTTGAAATATGAACTGCACTAACAGACTGATGCCTTCTGCTACGATCAGGCTGACCATAAACAGCATTGGATTCTTTCTTCCCAGTGGGAGGCTTCTTTGCAGCACCTGATGAGGAAGTACCCACTTGGATCTTACCATTCTTTATACCATTCTCTACTCGCTCTCCTGTCATGATCAACTCAGTGAAGCCAGATGATGAGCTTCCAATGAGATGACTGTAAAACGGACCATTCAGCGTACACATGAACATATCAACCAATTCCCTGTCAGTCAAAGGGGGTTGAACTCTTCCAGCTAAGTCTCTCCATTTCTGAGCATACTCCTTAAAACTTTCTTTAGCACCCATGGACATGCTTTGAAGCTGCATGCGAGTGGGGGCTAAGTCAGCATTATATTGATACTGCTTATAGAAAGCTTCAGCAAGATCATTCCAATCTCTGATGTTGACACTTTCCAACTGATAATACCACTCCAACTGAGCTCCAGATAAGCTCTCTTGAAAAAAGTGGATCCACAACTTCTTGTCAGCAGTGTGAGGTTGAATCCTTCTGACATAAGACCTCAAATGCAGCTTGGGACAGGAGACCCCATCATAAACAACAAAGGTAGGAACCTTGAAACCAATGGGTATAACAACCCCAGATATCAGACTCAAATCTTCAAAATCTAGCCCAGAAGATTTCTGTAACTCCATAGCATCCATCCTATCCACCAGCATCTTGAATTTGTCCTCATTAGGATCATGGTAGTAGTTAGCCTCAGAATCAGAGTCCCCCATAGTGTTGTGGAGACTGCCTCCCTCTTTTTCAGATTCCTCAGATTCATAGTCTTCAACCTGTTCTTTGGTCTTGATAGGCCCTTTGAACCTTCTTCCCATGTTGAGCAGGCCACCTGACCTTCTAGTCTTCTTAGTCTTCTTGGCCAGCAGTGTCTTCAATTCATCCTGCCCCTTGGATAGGTTCAGGATCAGCTCTTGGAACTGTGCGTTCTGTGCCTGGAGATCCTTAACTGATTGTTCAAGAGCCATTGCTGAAATAAACAGCGAGAAGATGAGAAACCTGTGCACAATTGTAAACCTGTGATGCAATGAGATGATATGTGAATGTATATGCAATGTTTTCAAGGACCGTAGGATTTAAATTTGCTTAAACAACCAAGAAGGTAAACTTTTATTAGTAATAAATTTGTTTTGCCTCTTGGGCTTACAAAAAATGAAATGAAATAAGTACAAGAGATGGGGTTTTAAGTCTCCCATGGACGTTTCCTCTTTGTGTTGAGGTATGAGTTGAGATTCCGTTCCTCATGAAGTTGCTTTATTAGCTCTAGGATTCTTTCTTGGCTTGCTTTGTAATGAGCCTCGAAAGTATCCCTTTGCTCCTTCAATTGGATCCATGATCTCTGCAAGTCTTCCATATCAGTAGGCATGTCTGGGTGAAGGATGGTATAAGTTGTGTCTCCTTCAGCAACAGGTTCCATGGTAACTGGTAGGACGGCAGGATATGGCATCATGAGGGTCTGAGCACGAGATCGCACCCATCTGAGATAAGCCTCCATAGGAATAGTGTACTTAGGCTCCAGTGTCTTGCTGTCAACCCTATTTACTTTTCCCCAGGCTCGTATGAATCTCTGACGGTAACCTTGAAGATCGTTGTCGTAATCAAACACAATGCCCTGAATCAACATGTCATGAGGACCATCACTCCGAGCGTAACCAAACTGTCGTAAAGCTAGAGAGGGGTTGTAGGTGATGCCTCCTCTTATGCCTAGAAGTGGCACATTAGGAAACTCCCCACAACGGTCAATGATGGTGACATTCTCCATAGATTTGGAGCACCAATGGATATCTGAGTGAGAGAGTGACATAATCCTCTTGGACCATCTAAATCCTTGCTCATTCTTCATTACTGAGCGAGGAAGGTGAGAAATAAACCACCTAGAAAGTAAAGGTATGCAGCACATCAAAGTTCCTCTTGCCCTTGTAGTACGGGTATGAAGAGAATGTAGGATGTCTCCAAGCAATGTAGGTACTGGATTGTGACTCAGGAATATGTTGATGGCATGAACGTCTATGAACTGATCTGGATTGGGGAACAACACTAAGCCATAAATCAACAAGGCTAAGGTCTCTTCAAAAGCATCATAGCTCATGGCCTTCAAGAACATTTGAGCTTTATCCATTAATACTTTAGCAAGAATACCCTTGACTCCGCTTCTCGTTTCTAGAACAATGTCAGACTTCTTCAGATGTAGAGCTGCAGCAATAACCTCTGGTTTAAGCTCCTTCTCCAAGCCTGTGAAGGGTCTTTGATCAAGAGCAGGTATACCCAGAAGTTTAGAGAACTCCTCCATTGTAGGAACCAGCTGGTAGTCAGGGAATGTAAAGCAATGGTGCTTAGGGTCAAAGAACTGAAACAGGACACTCATCATGTCTTCATTGAACCCTGAAGTAACTAGATCCAATAGGTGACCATGTCTCTTGTTGAACTGGGAATGATCAGACACTTGAGAAACCAACTCTTTAAGTTTGGGAGGTATCCCTACAAAGTTGATCCTGATGGTGTTTCTACGAGCTAGAGCCATGACCTGCAACAAAGAACAAAGATAAATCCTTTGGTCCTTGAAATGGTTAGGGAAAATGATATGCTTATGATGCATGATGATGTCATGATGTTATGTCCAATCACAAACATGTGGCACACACAAGCAAGTCACACAGTAGCCCTAGGTTTAAAGGCTTGCATGAGGTTCAAAGGCAAGTACCCTCCCCTGAAGTTAGATGGTTCATCCTGTCCTACAAAAGTAACCAGGTTCTAAGGGATCTCAATATCAATGATCCTTCACAAGGGTGGTTGATCAGAAGGCAACTTACTTGCCAACCAAAACCCTCCAAGTTTAAGATCTCAATGAGTGTAGTATCGAGTGTCAACCAACTTCAGTCTGCACCAAAGCCGGTTACCTCACTACTTTCTAAAGGCCAAGATGAGTTAACTAGGGTTCTAAAAGTTAGTTAGTGCATTGACAACATATGGCAGCCTCATATTATCCTCAACTTGACTTAAGGAACATAAGCACCAACCAAGAAGTCACACTAACTATGGCCATCAGATCAACCGTATCGATATACGTCGTACAGTTTCCTTGGTCTATTGCCATTTACCTAAGGTACACTAGATTCGGGTTAGGACCTTTCACACATAAGAGCACCCCAACAAGTAATATAAAGCAAACAAGGCAAACAATTTAAAGTGATCTAATTCCTAAGGGTACCCCTCTTAAATTTAAATCCCCAGCAGAGTCGCCAGTTCTGTAACACGGTGGGAGAACTGACTTTAATTATGTGTTGCGGATAGCAAGAGTCGCCACCGACTTTTATTTTATCCAAAGGAAAGGCATAAAAGAACAGGAAAGACCTTTTAAAAGATTTTTGGGTCCGGGGGGTAGGTTATGTAAAGGGAAGGTGTTAGCACCCTTTACATCCATGGTTATCCATGGGCTCTTAGTTACTTAGCTCACTTTGAATTGTTTTTGAAAAGTGTAGTGTGTGAATAAAAATTTTCATAAGAGTTAATAATGATCCATGTACGGATGCGTAAAAACTTGTGTTTGAAAATTTGTTTGAAATTTGTAAAGTGTTTGAAAAGTTTTGAATGAAGTGAGCAAGCAACTATGAGGTACCTACCCTAAAGTTTAAGTCTTTCTGTTCTTTATCCTTTAAGTGGTAAGACTATCCCTATTATTAAGGAATAGGTAGTCATTACCTTGGATGTAAGGGACATATGAGGGACATCTGTTTTATGAAGGCAACTGTGGGGTGTATTAAGCACTTAGGAGGGACTGTCATCATTATTCGAAAAGGGACTTGATCTTTATGAAAGGCAACCATTAGGGACTTGATGACTTTGTTTTGAGGGACTTGCTTTATACACCCCACTTGACCTTTTTGAATAGGCAACAATAAGAGGCAACCCTAGAAAGTGAGATGGCGATTAAAAATCGACTTACGTGTGTGAGTGTTTAATTTATATTTATCTTTTAATTAAAGTGATCTAAATTCAATTTAAAAATAGAATACATGTTTACACTCCCTAAATTACTAACCATAGCAAGCAAATTAAATAATTTAAATATTTACAAAAATTACACCAAGGAGCAATTACAATAATTATAATAAGCAATTAAAATAAATAGCAAATAAATAAATATAAATAATAAGCAAAAATAAATAAATAGGCAATAATAAATATAATAGGGGTTAGTACTAATAATAATAAAAATAATTAAATAAGGTTAGTGAAATAATAATAATAAGCATAATAATAAAATAAATGGATTAGTAATAATAATAAGCAAAATGAATAGGAATTAGAAATTATTAAGGAAATAAGAGCAATTTAATTATAAAATTTAAAATTATAAATTATAAACATAAAAAAAAAATTACAATTACAACATTAGCATAAATTTAATTATTTTTTAACCATATATATTTTTTAAAAGAATAAAATTTGGATTATGAACAAAATTATAGAAACAATTTCATATTATAAAAAATTTGGTTATAAGCATATTTACAAGATTCAATTATATTAAATATTATATTTACAAAAAGATTAGAAATTTAAATCATAAAAAATAAAATTAGTTTTGTTATTATTTAGAAAATAAATTAGGTTTTACAAAATTAGGGTTTGTTTAGAAAATATTTTTTAGGGTTTATAATATAATAACAATTCATTTAATTAAATAGTACATATATACATTTTTATAATTTAAATAAATATATTATAACAACAATTAATTTTTGGAATTTAAAATATATATTTTTAGAATTAAAAAAAATAACACATGCATTACATAATTTAAATATATAATAATATAATATAATAGAAAATAGAAGAAAATAAGAAAAAAAATAAGAAATCAAAAAAACAGGACCTGGGATTTGAACCCAGGTCCTTTACCTGGATAATGAGGTGCATGACCACTGGGCTGCGCAAGCTTGGCTGATGAGGGATGAATCCAGGCCATAATATATTAAGCCTGAAAAACAAAGCAATTAATGAACAAAAAATAAGAACCTGAGGATCGAACCCAGGTCCTGCCGTCCATATACGTATACCAAAACCAACAGGGCCACCTGCGCTAGCTGATCAATGAGTGATTAACAATCATTATATTTTAAGCCTGGAAAATATAAAGAAAGTAAACAAAAAATGTTTGGAGCTGGGGTTCGAACCCCTGACCAGGTCCTTGCACACGCGCATCTTTACCACCACACCATCAACCTCATTCAATTATTATAACGCAAACATAAATATATAATATATATTCAAATTTGAATTTGGAATTCGCGCGCAGCTTCTTCTTCCTCCTAACCTGCACATTTTCCTGCGAATTTCTCCTGCGAATTTTCCTGCAAACATTCAAAACCAGAATTCCTATGTTTTTTGAACATCATTCAAATCGCAACATTCAGTCAAATTAATAGCCCAGACTAACTACACGAAGATCATAGGTCACGACCATGTGTTTAGATTTTATTTAAGTGTCCTAAAACTCAAGATCCCAAACTCGAACTTCAAACCCTAGCCATGGCATCTCTTCGATTCTGTAACAAAAACTCAATTCATGTATGCAAAAACATTCCAGAGACATCAACAAACAAGAATTAGTGCACAAAAATCATTTATATTAGATGAATTAATGAAATCGAAAAATTCAAAAATTCAAGAAAGTGATGATTCAGTTTCAATGGATTATGATGTTTTGAATGATGAGAGTAATTGGGATAGCTTCAGTGATGTCCCAGGAACCTATTACAACCTTCACAATGCTTTGGAATGGCCTCTAGCAAGGAATCCGAATCAAGCTTTTTGGATGATTTTTTGAAGTTTGAATGTGTTGTTTGAGGCTGCAAAAATCCGTGCCAATGCTTGTGATGTGCTTATGTACTTATAGTGAATAGAATTAGGTCAAAATATGTGATCATTCTTTGGACTTTTTGATCATTGGATATTGAGAAAGATAATGTCTTAAAATTCAAATATTTTTTGATATAACATTGCTATTTTAAGACAATCATCATAATTTTCATATCAATCTAATTTAATCAAGGTTTATGACTTTCTAGAACCTTAATCCAAATCAAATCTTACATTTTCATATTTTATTTTTATTTAAAATGATTTTTAATGAATTAAATCAAAATAAATAAAAATAAAATAATAAAAATTCTGATTTTTAATGGTTTGGGTCGTGCATGAAGTCATTGTATGGATTGGGTCATCATTTGGCAAGCCCATTTGGAAGAAATTGGTTTTAGACCTCCTTTTTCATCATAAACCAACTCAAAATTTCCCAACTTTGCAAGGGCACATATCCTTCAATTTTAATGCTATGAGGATGTTCTTGGACATTTTGGAAAGCTTGAAGAGTCCTCTAACCAACCCCACTGGTTTCATGTCCATATCATTTACCAATCTCAAGTTATGCCCTTTTGAAGTTGTTGACTTTTTGTTGACTTTCAAAAGGACCTATAATGTCTTAGCTCATATCTTCCAAATGAAGCATTTTTGGGCTTGGCTTGTGAGACACAAAGTTGTAGAGAATTCAATTTCCTTCAAAATGAGCTTTGAGTGGAGACTTGGTGATGAAGTATGTGAAAGTTATGGCTGGTCAAAGTTCAGTTGACTTTTACTAAGACAACCCTAATTTAGAAACCTTTGATTCTTGATGATCTGAACTATCCTTGATGAATCATGATCAACCCTTGATCAAATGATGAATTTTACTCCATATACTTGATGTTGGCAAAAAATCATGAAGTTTGACTTTGGTTTGACCACAGTTGACCTCAGTTTGACTTTTTAACTGCATTGACTGATTTTGACTAA
The DNA here is from genome assembly GCA_963966055.1 of Lathyrus aphaca. Taxonomy (NCBI): domain Eukaryota; kingdom Viridiplantae; phylum Streptophyta; class Magnoliopsida; order Fabales; family Fabaceae; genus Lathyrus; species Lathyrus aphaca. The sequence continues at coordinate 564,805,425 of OZ014520.1, forward strand.
TCTGATCATCTGACTGAGCAAACTTCTGAGAAAAGTCTTGAAACTTGTCATGAGGGTTCTTAAACATATATAAGATGTTATGAAGCTCACTTGAAGTCTTGGAAGTCCATTTAGCCTGATTAAAGTCAAAACCCTAGTTTTGGATGCACTGCTTAGGAGGTGCATTGTCTGAGGGAATTGTCAACTCTTCTGACCAATTGTGAACTTTGTGAACCTTGTGAACCATCATAAAATGTCTTGTGATGCTCATGGGAGGTATTGTGAACCTTGTGAACCTTGTGAACCTTCATGAAGTGACTTGTAGACTTCATGAACCTCATGAAAGGTCATGTAAACATTGTGAATCTTGTGAACCTTGTGAACCTTCAAGAAGTGACTTGTAGACTTCATGAACCTCATGAAAGGTCTTGTAAATGTTTGAGAAGCTTGTGAACCTTGTGAACCTTCATAAAGTGACTTGTAGACTTCATGAACCTCATGAAAGGTTTTGAAAGCATTGTGGAACTTGTGAACCTTGTGAACCTTCAAGAAGTGACTTGTAGACTTCATGAACCTCATGAAAGGTCTTGTAAATGTTTGAGAAGCTTGTGAACCTTGTGAACCTTCATAAAGTGACTTGTAGACTTCATGAACCTCATGAAAGGTTTTGAAAGCCATCCCCTTTACAGAAGCCATCACCCAAATACCTTCTTACGCAAAGTTTCTCAAAGACATACTTACAAACAAACGTAGACTTGAAGATCCGAAACCCGTGGAATGTAATTCTATTTCCGAGAATAAGTTAGCAAAGAAAGATAAAGATCCCAATTTTTTTCCATTCCTTGTATTTTGGGGAATCATGTCATCGAAAAAGCTTTTCTAGACTTAGGAGCTAGTGTGAGCTTAATGCCTTTGGCAGTTTGTGAAAGATTAAACTTAGGAGAATTACAACCTACTAAGATGTCACTTCAATTAGCCGATAGATCTGTTAAATACCCTATAGTCATACTTGAAGACGTCCCAGTTAGGATAAGTCAACTGTTTATCCCTACTGATTTTGTTGTCATGAACATTAAAGAAGATGACGACATACCAATCCTCCTAGGTAGACCGTTCTTATCAACCGCTGGAGCCATAATAGGTGTTAAAAAAGGGAAACTAACCTTTGAGGTAGGTAACGAGAAGATAGAATTTGTACTCTCGAAATTTCTTATGGCACCTGTAGTAGGAGATGCTTAATATGCCTTAGATATCATTGATGAATGCATTAGGGAATTAGAGCAGGAAGAAGAAACTGAATTAATAAAATTGCCATCAACTCTTATTTGGGAAGATGACAACTATAAAAAACCCTACATTGATGATAACCTTCAAGAATATTTATCTCTTACCCCAGATCATATGCATTGCCCTATAAAACCAACCGTAAAACTTAAGTAACTGCCTAAGAACCTGAGATATGAATTTCTTGATGAAGAAATGGACCGTCCAGTTATAGTCAGTGCTACCTTGGACCAAGAGGAAACAAACCAATTGTTAGATGTTTTACGAAGGTACCCCTCAGCCTTAGGATATAAGATCTCCGATCTAAAAGGAATAAGCCCATTCGTATGCATGCATCGGATTTTGCTCGAAGAAGATTCAAAACCCTCCAGAGAACACCAAATAAGAATAAATCCTATGATGAGCGAAGTAGTTAAGACCGAAGTTCTTAAGTTACTGGAGGCAGGTATAATATATTAGATCTCGAACAATAAGTGGGTGAGCCTTGTACATGTAGTACCTAAAAAGGGAGGTATTAAAGTCGTGCAAAACGAGAAAGGAGAACCTGTAGCAAAAAGAACTGATGGAGGATGGTGTATGTGCATAGACTATAGAAAATTAAATAAAGCAACCAGGAAGGATCATTTCCCTTTACCGTTCATAGACCAAATGTTGGAGCGCCTAGCCAGACACTCTTGCTTTTGTTACCTAGATGGATATTCAGGATTCTTCCAAATACCTATTCACCCTGAAGATCAAGAAAAAACTACTTTTACATGCCCTGTTGGAACTTTTGCCTACAGACGAATTCCTTTTGGACTTTGTAATGCCCCAGCCACTTTCCAACGCTACATGATGTTTATCTTTGCAGACTATCTAGATGGAATCATGGAAGTATTTATGGACGATTTCTCAGTTTGTGGATTTGATTTCAAAAATTATCTTATCAACCTTGAGAAAATCCTTGAAAGATGTGTGGAGGTAAACCTTGTGCTAAATTGGGAAAAGTGTCATTTCATGGTTACCGAAGGGATTGTCTTAGGACATATAGTCTCCGAAAAAGGGATAGAGGTAGACAAAGCAAAAATAGAAGTCATAGAGAATCTAAAACCACCAAAGACTATCAGGGAAATAAGAAGTTTTCTTGGACATGCCGGATTCTACCGACGTTTAATCAAGGACTTCTCCAAAATAACAAAGCCATTAACTGGCCTTTTAATGAAAGTTGATGAATTCATCTTCGATGAAAAATGTAATGAAGTGTTTAATCTCTTGAAGCAAGCTCTGATTTCAGCACCTATAATGAAACCCCCTGATTGGTCAGACCCGTTTGAGATAATGTGTGACGCTAGTGACTATGATGTTGGAGCTGTCCTGGGTCAGAGAAAAGATAAAAAGTTATACGTAATTTATTATGCCAGTAAAACCCTAGACGCTTCCCAGATCAACTACGTAACAACTGAAAAAGAGCTCCAAGCTGTAGTTTTCGCCATAGACAAATTTAGATCTTATCTAGTAGGAGCCAAAATTATAGTTTACACCGATCACGCTGCCATCCGTTACTTACTAAGTAAAAAGGATGCCAAACCCAGGTTACTTCGATGGATTCTATTACTGCAAGAATTTGATTTAGATATCCGTGATAAGAAAGGCACAAAAAATGTAGTAGCTGATCACCTTTCTAGGCTAGAATACTTGAAACCCGACTCAGTACCCATAAATGACGATTTTGCCTATGATAGACTGATAGCCAAACTAGAAACTATCGAAAATGATAACCCAGACCCTCATAAGGACTCTAAAAAATCCTTAGCTATAAGTAACGTACCTTGGTATGCAGACTTTGTTAATTATCTAGCCGATGACACCATACCCCCCGATCTAAATTACCACCGGAAGAAGAAGTTCTACAGTGATGTGAGAAACTTCTATTGGGACGAACCATTTCTTTTCAAGAGAGGTAAAGATGGCATTTTCCGTCGTTGCGTCCCAGAAGAGGAGGTACATAATATAATTGAGCATTGTCACTCTGCACCCTATGGTGGACATGCAAGCACCTCAAAGACATACGCCAAGATTCTTCAAGCTGGCCTATTTTGGCCCACCATGTGGCGTGATGTCCATGCTTTCATCGTCAAATGTGACAGATGCCAACGTACAGGAAATATTTCACGACGTAATGAAATGCCTCTAAGAAATATCCAAGAAGTAGAACTCTTCGACGTATGGGGTATAGACTTTATGGGACCATTCCCACCATCTTTAGAAAACCAGTATATCTTAGTAGTTGTTGACTACGTGTCTAAGTGGATTGAAGCTATCGCCGCACCCACGAACGACACCAGAGTAGTCGTCAAATTATTTAAAAATTATATATTTCCCAGATTTGGAACACCCCGTTTAGTCATAAGTGATGGAGGATCACACTTCATATCGAGAATATTTGATAAACTTTTAAGCAAGTATGGATTCAAGCATATAGTAGCAACACCATACCACCCACAGACTAATGGACAAGTTGAAGTATCTAATAGGGAGATTAAACAAATTCTTGAGAAGACTGTCTCTATATCTAGAAAAGATTGGTCGCATAAACTTCAAGAAGCATTATGGGCCTATAGAACCACTTTCAAAACCCCTATAGGAACAACCCCTTTTCAACTAGTCTATGGAAAATCATGTCACTTACCTTTTGAGTTAGAGCATAAAGCCTATTGGGCCATTAAAACATTGAATTTGGATTACCTAACTGCTGGTGAAAAACGTATCCTCGATATCCACAAATTAGAAGAGCTCAGACAATCAGCCTACGAAAATGCCATTATATACAAAGAAAGAACAAAAGCTTGGCATGAAAAAAGAATCATAAGAAAAAACTTCAAAATAGGCGATCATGTTCTTCTGTTCGATTCTAGGTTACGACCTTTTCCAGGGAAACTTCGCTCAAGATGGACTGGCCCTTTCGAAGTATCTAAGATTCTAAGATCTGGAGATATTGAAATCAAGAACCAAACATGTAAACCGTTCATCATCAATGGACATAGACTGAAGCCCTACAAAGGAGGTGACATTCCAACAACATACTCCAACCATACTCTAAGTGATCCACCAAATCCTTCGAATGATGTATAAAATCTGGTCGTTGAGCTAACGACGTTAAACAAGCACTGCATGGGAGGCAACCCATGGTTTTATTATCTAACTTACTTTTATTTATTTTTACTTTATTTTATTTTCTTTATTATTCTATCAGGACTAACGATTGAATGTTTTATGTGATTTCAAGACCCTTTTTGCTAACCTTGTGCAGAATGCAGAATCCCGACGACATACATGTGGCCTTCAGAGACGACGCACAAAGAGAGCATTACTATGTCCACATGAGACGCCCTATGGCACCTACATGGTACCCATACCAAGATTGCATGGATGCCTTGAGGATAGAGCCAAGCGTCATATTCTTATGCCACCAACTCCAGTGGGACCAGTTCGATGACATGAACAACACTTACAGGAACTTGACTCTAGAGTTCCTCAGCTCGTTTAATCATGACCCCTGGGCTGGACCCGATGGACATGCTATTTTTAGGTTGTTCGGGACTGGGTACTCTTTCTCTCACAAAGAGTTTGGTGATTTACTAGGATTCCAGAATACCCCTGATGCTATTCCAGAGACACCGATGGGGTACTTTATGAGCAGAGAAGTGGAGAAGTTTTGGAGTGACATCTCAGGTGGAGGGAGCCAGGATCCTTCCACTCAGTTTTCTCAGGTCATCCACAACCCTGCGTTAAGGTACTTCCAGATGATTCTAGCACACTCTTTCCTCGGTTTGCTGAGTGAGAAGGAGATTTTCCTGCTGTTTTGTGCGACTCAGTCATGCCCAGTTGCCTGCGGCAACTTTCTGCTGAAGGGCCTTGCCAGTGTCGCCAGGTCATTTGTAGGCATTATACATGTCGGTGGGATTGTTACACAGATTGTTACTGCATTGGGTTTGTCTCGCAAATTATTACATCTCAGGACCTTCTGCAGCTACACCACCATGGATGTTGACTTTTGCCTTGATAGAGGATTGATGAGGAGGGCCTCTTTTGAGCCCAACATGTTTAGATTACTAATTGACGGCAAAGTGATACACTACTTCACATTACATGACCCGCTGATGACCAGTGTCCACGACCCAGCTAATTGGAGTTATGCTTTATAGGGTTATGGAGAGACTGTCGAAGAGCCAAAATCACCTCCCGCCGCTGAGTACACTCCTACACCTCTTTCTCCCCGAATCACTGTTATGTCTAACAATATGTCTTTGCAGCCGCCTGATCTACATACCCAGATTTATGAGCTCCGCAGGGAGACTGCCCGACTCAAACAAGAAGTAGCGGACTTGGCATTACAGATTGAGATATCTGACCTCACCCATGCCACAGAGGCAGGCGCTCTATATCAGGAGATTGGAGAGCTTCGGAGGGAGATTGCTGAGATTCGCAGATCGGACCAGGCAGAGAAGCCTACCACATGATCGTTTTACACTGACATTATTGCTCTAGTATTTAATATTTCATGCTTTATTTTATTTCTCGCATCTCCAGATATATTTTATTTTATCGCATATGCTACATTTTCCATGTATTTTTGTTGACAAATCATTTATATATATGCCTTATTTATGCATGAGTATTTATTTTATATATGTGTCTCTAATAAACAAAAATATAATAATAAAATATATATATTTTTCTTTATGTTTAATATTTATTCAAGGTATGCAAGCTTTGTGCCTTAGAAGAAAGAAGAAAACGCTATCCGGACCCCCCGAAGAAAAAAGGTACGTGAATCCCACTTGGAGGATTAAAACAAAATTTGGCCCATAAGCAAAATGGCCTTATAGCGCCCGCCATAGCCCTATGGCGTCTGCCATGCCATTCCACCTTATTTCGGGGCAGATTCATCTCCCCCACCATTTTCACACTTTCAAACTTCCAAAACCCATTTTTTCCATCTTCCAAAACCCCATTGAACCCCATTAAAGCTCCCATCGTTCTCATTCATTCACCATCTATAAAACCCATCCAAAATCCATTTTTATTTCCATTCACTACAAACTATAAAAATCCAATCTTTACCATTTCTTACTTAAACCACTCTTCACCACATTCAACTTCTCAAGGAGCAAAAACAATGGAGTTCAACGGATATATACTTCGCGATGGAAAACCGGGAGATAGGCAGAGAAAGATCATTCAAAGGCTTCAGAGTCGAGAAATTCTCTCGACTAGGTACGTAGATGATAACTGTTTGTACTCTTTGGGTCTGTATCATAGTGTTTTTCATTTATTAGATTTTCTAGGCTTGCATAATATTTTTGTGAATCAAGAACCTACCTTTGAGAGGCTGACAATTGAATTTTTGAGTTCATTAATATATAATGCCAATCCTAACACTGCTAGCACAGTCGGTACTGTTAATTTTAGACTGTTTGGAATTGAATACGAATACAGTACTGGCGAACTAACAGGCTTGTTAGGAATCCCTCATTGGGAAAGTGCTATATGTGAGGCCCCTTTAGATTCGGAATGGTCGGCCGAAGTATTTTCCTTCTGGAAGAGGCTGTCAAGTACTTCAATAAATTCTTTTGAAGGAATACTCGCGTCGACCATCCATAACCCGACCATCAGAGTTTTCAGATATCTTTTGGCATGTACTATTTTTGGTCGGGAGAGTCCAAATAAGGTTAACGCTAAAGAGCTTCTATTTTTGCAAGGAAGCCTCACAAATAGTCATATCAATACGGTCCCGTTTATGCTTGCACACATGGCTTTAGCTGTTAATAAAACAGGACCGATTGTTATTGGAGGACTTGTTACGTCTATTGCTCGGGCCCTTAACCTGAACAATGAGATAGCTACACTTGAACCCCTACCTCCTCGCACAATTAACTTAAAATTTCTAAAAGACATGAAATTGTGCCGAACGAGGAGAGCAGGTGGTTATGAGTTGATGGTTCATGGTGTAGTTATCCCATATGTTGCTTTACCTTGCAGTAGACGTACCAATGTACGTCATGAAAGGAACTGGACCTATGATTTGAATGCTCCACCTGTTTTGGGTCCACTTCCTCTTAATATTCCTGATGGGGAGGGACATGACACTGATGAAGAATATGACCGGAGAGAGCATTCTCCCATACCTCACGTGTCCCCCCATCATCCTTCACAGTCACACACTGCAACTTCTTCCTCTAACCCTGTTGCAGGTGCTACTCCTGGATTCTATATCACTGAGGAGATGTGGTGTGATATGACGGCTAGAAAGGAAAGGCAAGACGACATACTCTCTACCATTTCACAACAACTTGCGGACAACATGAGCTATATGGAACAATCGCGATTGGTTTCGGATCGTGCCTACGGGAACGTTTTCCGCACCTTGACTGATATCACAGAAGAGCAGGCCCGCCAGCGAGAAGTCAACCTACGGAACTACCAGCTTATGGAGGCCACTCAGGGTTCCATCCTAGGTAACCTTCGAGAGGTCCGGAGTGCCCAGGCTGCCTTATTGGCACGACTAGACCGGAGGGACCAGTAGCGCAATAGATCCCGTTGTTCCAGACCTTCACAGCAGGACGGCGAGGGCACCAGTGGTCCTCCGCAGTAGTTTTCCAGGTTACTTTCCTTATCTTATTTCGAAACATTGGGGACAATGTTTGATTTAAGTGTGGGGGGATTTTATTGCTTTCAGTTATTTTGCTTTCAGTTATTTCCCTTTTCTTAGTTATTTATTTGCTTTCTGTTATTTTCCTTTTCAGTTAGTTATTTAGTTTAAGTTTTTTAGATAATGCATGAGTCTGACGAGTCACCAGTATAGTGTATCTTTAGTACACCCTCATTTTCCCCATTTCCTTAGCCTTACCAAAAAAATTTCAAAAGAAAACAATGTTGTTTCACATGTTTTTTGGGCTTTAAGACAGGTTTGGATTAGGATGTGGTGACTTAGGTGAACTCTTTGAAACATCAGTATCGTTCTAGCATCATAGACTTCTTGAATATAGGAATCACTCCTAAACCCCGCATAACATGGCCTTTATTACTATTCAAAAAATTTCCTAAGTAGTTTATTCTAGCAGTCAGCTTCGGCCTAAGCATGCTCTACGTAGGGGACCGATGAACATAAGTGAATGATCAAGTGCTAATAAAAAAAGAAAAAGGAAAACTCTGGGATAGGTGACCCTCACAAAGTCATTTAAACCAAAAAGAGAAAAAAAATCTTTCCACAAAAAGAAAAAAATTGCAGTCACCTATTGTTAGTTGGTTCAGAGGTATCTGACACTGAACTTGGTAGGGCGGATTACGATCTGATCCCCCACAACTACATTTAGGTCAAATAAAAAAGGGTTTACACATGCTTATGTGCCAGAAAACCCTATGTTTTGGATCAGAATCACTAACCGGTCACTCTACTATGATGCATGTACGGATAACGGGATTAATGTGATTGTGCCTGAATGAAAGGGACCCAAAAAGAGATGAAAAGATAGGCCTAGGTATTGTGGGATGATATGTGTTGGTTAATATAGGATTGAGGTTTATGTCCGTGTTATTATGATACCATTGGTTCACTTAGTTAGTACATGTCACTGCAACCTGACCTAAACTTAGAAGAAGCCCTTTTAGCCCAAATCACGTGTTGACACCATTTTTCTTCGTTGAGCTTTAAATGTTTGCTTGAGGACAAGCAAAGGTCTAAGTGTGGGAGGATTTTATAACACTAAATTTCACCGTATTTCTGACTCTGATTTCGCAAGCATTCTAAGTTTTTATTGCTATTTTGTTATGTTATTACTTTGTTTTTATTTATTTTCAGGTTTTTAGTTTAATCGGGGGCTCAATCGAGAAAAGGAGCGAAAAAGGAGCTGAAAAGAATAAAAATCAAGAAATTCAGCATTTTGCACCTACGACACCCACTGTGGCTGGCGCCATGGGGTCAGCCATGACGTGGCCACGTTTCAAGACCCTCCACAACTACCATATGCCCATGATCCCCACTTTCTACACCATATTACACCCATGGCGGGCGCCATGAGCCTGTGGCGGGCGCCACAAGGCTAAATACTTTCCCTCCACTTTTTAGTGGTGGGGGACATCCTTGTCTTTTCCCATTTAATGTTTGCCTATAAATAGGACTTTAGAATTTCATTTTTATCATCCGAACTTAGAATCTCTTAGGCATATATCAGTTTTAAAGTAGTAATCACTTCACATCGGGGTGTTACTACAATCAAGTGATCGAGTCTGTATACGTCTGTGTGATCGAGTCTTGGAGCACTTTGGGAGGAAGTTAATCATGCCGCCATTTTAATTCCAATTCGTATTTTACTTTCCGCACTGCTTTACTTTATTTTATTTCCGCACTTGCTTTACTTTATTTATTTCCGCACTCGCTTTACTTTATTTATTTCCGCACTCGCTTTACTTTATTTATTTCTCGCACTCGCACTACTTTTATATACTTTCCTGCATTCGCACTACTTTTATTTACTTTCTCGCACTCGCACTACTTTCATTTACTTTCTCGCACTCGCACTTTATTTAATTTACTTTCCACACTCGCACTAATTACCTTTTATGAAAAAATATTAAAATGAACTTTTACTTTACCATGTCTAGCTAATTTTCTAAAGGTTAGAATGTAAGGATCATAATTGAACCAATAACTTGTACAACTGTTTTTAGAAACTCTTAAGGGCTATTTTGACTTTCAATATAAGTTTCACGTTCTTTAAAGTTCCGTTGGGTAAGATCGAAAGCCGTCCAATGCCTATTTAACTTAATTGTTTTTAACTATTTCAAAAACAGCCAAAAGCGCTTTGTCTAGTTCATTAGGAGTTTTTAGATTAAAAAGAAAAGAGATTTTAAAACTATTTTCGGATGCGTTAAGAAGTTTAGAGTCTGGTTCATAAGAACATCTTTTTGCTAAGAAATCCAGGTCAAAATACTTTTCAACTTAGTTAAGATACTATATTTCTTAAAAATAGGTTTACTAATCTAACGCAATACGCACCTTTTTATCCGTGACAATAAGAGGGTTTGATTAGGGAGTACAACTCGGTTCTGAATACGCGAAAGCGACAGTTCCTGTTAAATTAGTTCTTTTCAAAGTAGGAAACATTGCCCATAAGTAGTTCTATTAACAAGTACCTGATTATCAATTGATTATGTGAATTGCATTCGAACCTATCTTTATCAATTAATTAAATTTACTATTTTATTTACCATTGCGCACTCTTTAAAACCATTATTTTCAATTGCCTTAGATACACACCATAACAACAGATAATGATAGATTGACAATTGGTCTCTATGGATTCGACAATCTTTTATATTACTCTGACGTGTTCGTACACTTGCGAAAAACACGCATCAACCACCCTAATTTCTATGCATTTCATGTGAGATCAAGCAAGGGATAAACTTCCAAGAATTGAAGGCAGAATGCTATGATCAGATGCTTCACACCACATCAAGCTCACCATGAATGCCAGGTTTTACTCTATACCTGATCTAGCTCGAGCAAAAAAACAAATTCCTCATGCACTTCATCATCTCAAGCCCACTTCAGTTAGCATGTTCATCATCATACCAAATCACACTTCATGGTTGCATTAGTACGTAATCCATCACCTCAAATACACCATAAGTGTCATGCTCATTATCACATTGAATTTGATCCAAGCATTGGAAACTTATAGAGTTCACAGCTGGCATAACTGCCTTAACAGAATTCACTCAGTAAACTCATCTCACTCAGTTAACTAGACTTGCTTAACCATGGCTAGGGAGCTCTGTAAAGGGATGTGATCACTGCACATTTGAGGATAAGCACCATTTTCATTTGAACACTCCATAAACACTCCAAATTTCACCTGTATTCTCTCTGCATTATCTCTGATTTCCCATTGCAATTTGGCTCGAGCTAGCTTCATCTTCATCCCTCTTGCTTCAAGCTTCCATTGCTCATCACCATCATCAGTTCAAGCTACATTTCCATGGAGCAAATTCAGTGAATCCTCCAGCTTGCACCATTGGGAATTTCTGTAAATTGGCAAGGATCTTGTTCAATTCAAGTTACAGTGTTGCACTCTTCTTCTAATCATCATCAGCATCAAGCCTTACTTCATGTTCATGGAGTTTGCAGCTCGAATCTTCCAAAATCTCATCACTACATTACTCTGCATTTTCCAAGCTACATCAAGATTCTCCACTTGAAGAGTGTTTATTTCACTCTGCAAGCATTCAAGATCAAGCAAGGCATCAAGAGGAACCTCATCTCTGGTTTTCTTTGATCTTAGCACCTCTGCATTTCTAGGTTTTTACACTGAATCTACTTTTCATGATTGCCTTGATTTTGATTGTTTTATGTGATGTTGAGCTTATTAGAAGCATTGCAACCACTGGCTAGTTGATAGGCATCCTAAATGCTTAGTTTCAGATTTTTAGGTTGAAATTGATTGCTTCGATTTGCACTGAATATGAAAGATAAATGGATTTTGAACCTGGATTTGGATTGTACTCATTGAGGAGAACACAATCATGACCTTAGATTTCTTTTTAATTAGGTTTTGGAATTTTCCCTAGGTGCGGGTCACCGGAGAAGATGACCGGAGGTCTTCTCCGGTGACGGAACAGTGCCCTAATTATTTTGTCAACTTTATAACACATCCATTAAATCATTTCCATCCTAGGGTTCTAACATTGCCAGTGCATTAATGATAGGCGTGCAAGTCACGTGGAAATTTTGTGAAGAAATCTTAGCATTCTTTTAACACCCCCAGCGCATGTGTATCTGGCCCATTGTAGTGTAATTTGTTGATGTTAGCACCCCCAGGCCCAATCCTTTAATTCAGTCTATTTCATTTTATTTCTTTTCTTCTTATTTTATTCCATTTTCGTTTTTGATTTTAAAAATATCCAAACACTATAAAAATTGCAGATTAATTCATATGAGATCCTAATTTTTTTTTCCTAATTTTCCATATTTTTTGTTCTCATATTTATTTTATTTTTAAGGCAGAATTAATTTCCCAATTAATTGTTTTCTTATTGTCTCCTTTTCTGACCAATCAATTTGTCCATTTTCTTTCTCCTAAACCATAAAAGATAAATTGTTCATTATTTTTTCATTAGTTAGAGGACTCCTTAAACTTCTCCAAAATATTTTTGTTTTGAGGTTATTATAAGTCATGTTTTGGTTCCTTCCTTTCACATATATGCACATAAACCCTAATTCACTTCCACACTCCATTTAACCACTCAAAAATAGGAATTTTTGTGAGATTTTTTGGATATAAGTCACCCTCTAGATTTTGTATTATATTGTCAAGTTTCATAATTTTTCATGATCATTTGATATTTTTCTAAGTTGTTTAGGTCATAAGTCATATTTTTTATCATTTCATTCACTTCCTTTGATCCCATTAGAATAAGGCATTTATGCCATTACCTTGAGGTCTTAATTTTGAGTCTTATAGGTCCCATAGGATGTCCCTAAGAGTTGAGTACCATCCTTAGACTTTCACCTTTGATTTTTAGGGTTTTCTTGAGCCATAAGTCACATATGCCTTACTTTAACCTAATTCCACTTCTTCTTTCACATTAACCATCTCAAATTCCCTTTGTGCATAAGCTAAGCTTCATAATATCTTTTTTTTGTGTCTCGTAAATGTGTTGTGATCATTTCCATATGTTTATCTCAAGTTTAGAGCCTTTTGCATTCTTTTGAACCTCATTTGTCATCTAAAAGGCCTTAAAAACCCTAATTTGGACACCTAGCCTTAGGATGCCTCTTACCACCTTATTTGTGAATATTTTCTAAATCTAATTTCCATTCTAACTTTTTGTCAATCCTCTGGTTTTTGTATGGAGAAGTCAAACCCCTTTGGTCATTTTTGATGTTTTTTTCCTAAGTCATTTGTTTCACTTCTAAAACCATGTTTCTATGTGCATTCTTCTACCTTTCAATCTCATGTTTGAACATCTTTGACTTGAATCTCCTCTTTCTCATATGATCTAATCTCATCCTTCATTTTCATTTAGTGTTAAGTTCTGTATTTTTCACTTACCTTTGGTTTTAGGAGATTTTAGTATGCTAAACACTTAGGTTTCCCTTTTAATTTCATCCTTAGGTTTCATTAGGGTTTAGTAACACCTTAGGGCATAGTTTGATTTTAATTCACTTAATCCCTTTAGATACTTTTAATATGATTTATCTACTGACTGTTGAAGAGTGTTACCTTATAGGATACCTTAGACTTATGTATTAGCCTTAGAAGTTCACTAACATCTTTCTTAAGCTAGTGTGAGTTCTTAATTGAAGTTTGTCATGTTATAGTTGTTCAAATTACTTCATCATGCTAACATTTGTTTTGTATGGGGGAAGATGAGGTAATCATTCTTCATTCCTATCTCTTATGCATGTTATTATATTTGCATCAGCACTTGGTGCTTTGTGCATATGCTTCCCTTTTGTTCTATAGATTCAACTTAACTTCCATAGGAAGTAAGTTGAACTCTAACTTGCTTTTCTTTTCCTTAGGTTTAGAATACCTCACAAACCATAGGATCACCTCTTGTACATAATAAGATAACTTAGAATTGTGTCTTAGTTCCCCATTAGCTTTGACCTTTTGCTTCTTGAGTCTTCTTCTCTCATCTTCAAACAAAAATAAAAAACACTTAATAAATGCATGAAATAATCTCTTGTGTATAGCCTTATTCCATGGGGCACTTACATTCATTCCATCTTGGAATAGTATGGGCTTGTCTAGCATGATGTACAAGTTTGATCAAGAGGTTATTTCACAAAGAAAATCTAAAAGACACTTCTTCAAAAGCTACAAAAACATGTAATAAAGTTCAACAAGCTAGTGAACTTAGACCCTAATCCTTAGAAACAAGTCTTGGATAAATTCTCCTTACTTGGTGTGCTTGTTCTATTATTCCATCTTGGAATGTAGTAGCAAGTACACATTCTATGGAAAAGAGTTTGAATTCACTTCCTTGTGCCAAATTCATACAAAACTCTTAAAATCCAAACAACAAACAATAAGCGACTTTCCTGCGGGAACTTCTTTTCTCACCTCACTCATTCTCAACGCAAACTTGCGACAACTTATCTCGCATGCAAGACGGTAAACGCCCTCGCCCAAGTCGAGCCTGCAATACCTGAGTATAGACATACATAGTTCCAGCCGTAAAAAACACAAATAAATAGTTCCCGCCTTAGTTAGGCGAACTACGTCGACTCTGATCCTCATTTTCCCAATGAGGTATGTAGGCAGTAGGGTAAGGCCCGTTCGAGCACATTCTTTATTTTCCCTACATTTCTCAGTTCCCTTTCTCATTTCAGTTCCATTCCAGTAGCAGTTCTTTTGTTTAACAACATCTTTTTTCTCACCCTTTTAAACAAACAAGCAAGCGTGGATCCCGTCGGGTACGGTGAACGGTTTGGGGTGCTAATACCTTCCCAGGTCGTAACCGACTCCCGAACCCAGATCTTTGGTTCGCAGGACCTGGTCCTTTCCTTCTTCCTCAGGTTTGTGCAACATTACCTTTCCCATTCCTTCGGGATTAAAATGTCTGGCTGGCGACTCTACCTTTTCCGCGCCACTTTCGCGTTTGTACTAGGATGAAAATCCCGGGAGCGACAGTGTTGTCGTAGTACGAGTTGAATTATGCGATTATATGTTAAGAATGCATGATAATCTTGATGGTAATGACTAGTAGTATGTTGATCTATATTGTAGTAAGTGGTTGTTGTTGATGATGTTGTATGATGTAGTCATTATGAGTATGCATGTATGTCAATGATGTTGCATGACATGTTGCATAGTTGAATATCATACCAAGGTGGGGTATAGTCGTTATTGTGATGTTGGTGCGGTAATGAAATATGGATTGTACGTGGCCATGAAATAGGGGTCAAGAGTGTGATCATGAGATATGTATCATACTAGACCATTAAAGAAGGGTCGAGAGTTCCGACGGGAACAGGATCTTGAAATAGAGATCGGATTTGGTACCGCATGCATAGAGTAAAGTAGAGTCTCATTGAATGATTGTTGTTATTGGTGTATATGATGTTGTGATAGTATATGATATTGTTGTATATGTGTTGTTGTGGTATATGATGTTGTTGAGGGGTGTAATAGTTGTTGTTGAGAAGTGATGCATTATTTTCTGATACTTTCTTTAACCATTAGATAAGAAAATATTCAAGTACAAAAATATCAACCCTATTTTCTTAATCATTGAGAGACCTTGTCCTTGTAGGACTAGTAAGTCATGTAAAAAATAAATAAATATTTGAATATTAAATTAGTAATCTAAATTTGTTTAGAAATAATTAACAAAAAGAAAAAATAAATTAATTGATATTTTATATTAGGTAATTCAACATCTATCTTTTATTTTGTTATACCTATTTATCATTTGATTTCGTAAACAATAAAAATTCATTTTACATGAAAATATAATAGTAATAATAATATTAATAATTGGTATTTAATAGTAATAATATGCTCATAATATATATTAAGTAAATTATTTGTATAATTAAGATATAAGTAAGGGTGTTTTTGTTAAATATAAGTTTTTTTTTCATATCTAATTAATTTTAATTTTATATTAGGTAATTCAATAATAAAAATATAATTTCATTCCATATGCAATACAAATTTATTTTATATGAAAATTATAATAGTAAAAATAATATTAATTTTTGGTTTTAAAATTGTAATAATATGCTCATAGTATATATTAAGTAAATTATTTGTATAATTCAGATATTGGTTTTATTGAATATAAGATTTTTTTAACATATCTTTTACATACGTTTGAAGATCTTACACATACATTTTTTTTACTATAAATACTGTCATTGGTAGAATCTAAGGAAAAAAAACATTGAACTTACAAAAAAATTGCTAAAAGATACACATCTAGAATAGTTATGGGAGTTAGCACCGTAAAAATTAGTGTTGTGGTGATGTTAATGATTATGTTTGCTGTAATACAAGTTGAATGCATCCCTCAATCTCAAGAATATATTTCAATCAAGTTGGCAGAACCTTGGTGTGAAATAAAGTGTGACTTAAAATGTATCGGAAAACCGCTGGAAGAAGACTTTGAAAAGTGTGTGAAAGAATGTCAAAGTAAATGCTAAAAAAATATTCCTTAGTAATAAAATGGTAGGTGCTTGCATGTCGTGCATACATATATTGCTCTATGTTTGACGAGTTCCAATAATAAAAAATAAGTTATTCATATGTATTGTGAATTTCTATGTAATAAAATGTATCACGAAACATAAATAATATATTTTAATTATTTTAAACACCCCAAATTTGCCCTCACTTTTTCTCACACCATGGCTTGTGATCTTTTCATATTGCATTGCATAAGCATATCATCCCACTGCATAGTTCATTTCATCTGCATCTAGGGTTTGTGATCTAAGCAATCCAAGAAGTGATCTGAGCCATACCAATGGTCTTGAAGCATGCCAAGTGGTTCCATGAGTGTTCTATGATCTTATTACATCCCCAAGAAGTCTTTGAAGTCAAGAGATCACAAAGCATGGCAAAGGCATAGAGGCAGGCTGAAGATTTCCTGCACAGATGATCTAAAATTAGGGTTTTTGTTTTAGAGGCCTTTAACCTCAAATTGTTTGTTCATTATTGATTCTAATGGTCTTAATATGTTATAAGGAGCGTGTGTACCATATTTGATGAAGAAATTCATTGTGAAAGTCATCTGATCAACTGGTAACTTGTTGTGTAAGAAAAGTCAGAATCAGGGCATCTGAGGCCCCAAACAATGGAACCAAAGGATCATTTTCATCAAATTGAGGTTCTATGATATTTATTTGATCTTAGAAGTGGTTAGAAGTTCACAAGATTGAATAATTTCAAGCCATTTGCAAACTTTCCATTTTTGGACATGACTTGTAATGGAAACTTTCCATTTTGGGAAAGATTTTCAACCTCCTCTTTCTTGATAAAAATGCTTCAAATGAAAAAACCTTAAACATGAAAGTTGTAGATTGGATCTTCCCATTTTCAAAAAGTACAAGAACTCCTCTTGATTCATCCTAGAACTCAAGATATGATCTTTCAAAGTTGGGAAAAATCATATAATTTTCAAGTTCATGCTAAAGAGGGATTTTTGCAAAATCAAGTTTCAAGATTTCTAATGACCTCTAATCCACTTCTAAACATCATTACATGATAACACAACTTTCCTTGATCAGAATTGGGCGTTGGACCTAAGGTTTTCATGACTTGTGATCCAAGAAATTTCAAAGAGGGAAATTTGCAAAACATGTGATAACTCTTGTATCATGCCATCCAGATCCTCAAATCCAATCCTAGGGCCATCCTTGATGCAAGCTGAGGCAGGACAAGCCCCTAAGCCAGCTCTGACTCGTGCCATGCTTATGGTACCATAACTTTTGACTTTTTTCAACTTGGCTCATACCAATCAAACTATGGCACTACCAACTTTCTGACCAATCACATTGCCTTATTCTAAGCCTTTCAGAAGCATCAGGGGGATCATTGGAGTGGTTTAGCATCAAGGAGAGGTACAGAAAGCTCAAAATTGCAAAGCTTCATCTCAGGTAGTCATCAAGAACTTTTTTTCCAGAACTCTTAATTTAAGTTTCAATGTGAAAAAGCATGCTCCACTGATCATTATGTGCTTTGTATTTTTAAAAATGGTTGAGAAACAAGGATGTATTGTTATTCTGAAATTTTTAACCTAAAAATGTTCTTGTTCGATTCTTGATTTTGATGCATGATAAATGAGTTTTGAGCCTGGATTCTTGTTTAGGGAGGTTAGATGATTCATTCTGGAGGTTTTGGGGGCTTGGGGTGGTGTTTTGAGCATTTCCGGTGAGAGAGATGCCGGAGAAGATGACCGGAGGTCTTCTCCGGCCACCTAAGAGTGATTAGCCCTAATCTGTAATTAATTAGCTAGGTTTAAATTTGGGCCCTTGGATCATGATTCCCACGTGTGTGGAGGGCCAGGATTAGTTCACTTAAACCCTAATCTTGATTTATTAAATTAATTAAGTTTAATTAAATATTTTTGCCAGATTCAATCCTAGCCCTTTAAACATGCGCGCAGTCAATTCCCCTTTGAATCTGGACCTTCAGATTGGCATACTTCTCATTTATTTGATTTTTATTTCATTTTCTTGCATTTCTTTTCCATATTTATTTTTAAATAGCAAAAGACTTTTAAAAAATCTCAAAATTTGCATTTTCATTTCAAATATTTTTCTTAACCCAAAAACATTTTTTATTTTAATTTTTGAATTAAAAAAGTATTTTTAAAACATTTAAATGTTTTATTTAATTAATTAATTAATTTTAATTAATTAAAAATACATTTAGGTTTCTAAAAATCACCAAAAAATTCATAAAGCATTCTTAGACATTTAGAAACATTTTCAAACTCACCATACAAATTTATTTTTAGGTTTGATCATATTTTCACAATTATCTTTGAATTAGGGTTCACAAAAATCACATTTTTCAACCCTAACTTAAGAAAATCACTCCTGGTCAACCATGTTGAGTTTGAACTTGATCCTTTGTTCATTGTTTCACATATTGCATCTAGTATCTAGGATATTTATCTCATAATTTTGCATTGCATTTTCAATTTGATTTGCATTTTTTCCTCAGAAGTATCCAAAAACCCTAGTTAACTTAGGAAATCCATAACTTTCACTAGTTTAGCTTCTGACCTTCTCCTTTGGTGAGTGATCTTGTATATGTTTGGGGTTTGTTTGAGTTCAATTTCAATTTTTTATCATGATGTATGCTTCTGTTTTGGTCATATGCATCTCATGTTGCCTTAAAACCCTAATTTCTCATGTTCATTTGCATTCATCTTTGCATATCATCATCATATGAACTTGCCATGACATTCCATTCATTTTTATGATATATTAGACATCTTAAGACATGATTGAACATTGATTGATCATTTCTTTATTCATTTGCTATGTTTTGCATTCATTACATTTCATGAACATCCATATGTTTTCATGCTTCTAAACATGCTTCCATTCCATCTCATCCTTGTATGAACATTCATAAGCATTATGTATGACTTTGCATCATCTCATAACACATTTGCCTTGCATATACACTTATGATTTTGGCCTTTGCATCTTTATTCATCTCATTTCCTTTTGCTTTATGTCTTATGCATCCATACTAATATTTCAGGGGCTTATGGTAAGTTGTTTGGGATGTGGATTTGCCTTCACATCCCACCTCTTCTCATCTCTTAATATGCATTATTTACTTGTCTTTGAAGTGAATCTAATTCACTTATTCTCCCTCATTCTTACTTTCTTTCTTTTAGGTTATTTATCTTCTTCAAGAAGTAAGTAACTTATTCTTTCTCTCATTCTCTTTCCATCTGCTTCTTTTTCCTTGGTGGCCTCCTGAAGACCTTTCTTTAAGCCTCACAAACCATAGGATATCCAAGCATGATAATATTTAGGGTTGCATATAGTCCCCCTAGCTTTTTACCTTTGAGTCCCCTTGAGTCTCTCTTCTCATCTCATAATCAGAGGCTAAACACTTAAAGTTCTAGGACTTTGAATTAGGGTTATGCATGCATCCTCATCTTAGGATGGAGTGCATAACTTTAATCCTTAGTGTTAAACCTTTAATTTGTTTACACCTCTTAATCAAAACACTTAATAATGATCAAGACATAAGCTTGTAACTTGGGCCTTACATTAGGGTTCTATCTCTTCCTTTTGGTTAAGAGGGACTAACCCTAGTGTTTAATGGACAAGTCCCCCTCAAGTTGCCTTACAAACTTAAAATACATTTCTTAATCCTATCCTTTAATTAAAATCCACTTAATAAAGGCTTGTTATATAATGAATTTAATCCCTAACCATGGATTAAGATGAGGAGTCTTCCTCAACTTAAGTGTTCTTATCTATCATCCTTCTCTTAGGATGGTGTAATGAGTTCACTAATCCCTGATTATAGATTAAACTCATTACTTAACACTAAACAAAAACCCAAAAAAAACATTTAATAATCACAAGTAGGTTAATAATCTTAATCCTATATCATCATGGTAATTAAGTTGAGATGCTTATCTCACACTTAAGTAGGCTCATTATCCCTAATCAGGGAGAATATAATGAGTTTACAAACCCTTGATTCAGGCTTAAGCTCATTATCCTATGTGAAACACCAAAAACAATAAAAAACTAAAAACACAAAAACAAACAATAATCGTCTCCTCCGGGATTCTTTTCTCATCATCCTCACTCTGAAAATGAGAACTTGCTTCTTCCGTCTAATGCAAGACAGTTAGCACTTGAGCCAGACGAGTCATACACTTGAGCATAGACAAGCAAGCAGTTCGCAGTAAAAATCATTCTATTCCCTTTTAGTAGAACTACGGTGTTCTGAATTCCTCATTGCACGAGAGGATACGTAGGCATAACTTAACGGTTATCGAACAAAAGTCTCTTTGTCTCCCCTCTCCTTCCAGCTTTCTTTCTAAGCCCAGTCTTGAGCATTTCACTCTCTTTTTGCACTGACACACTGTACATTTCTCCCTAGCGTTTTATACACAGTCAGCACATACACTACCCCTTTTAAACACAATCAAGTAAGCATGGATCCCGTCAAGTACGACGGATGATCTGGGTGCTAATACCTTCCCAGGTCGTAACCAACCCCCTTTATTAGTTTCTTTGGTTCGCAACCGTCTTATCCATACCCTTCCAGGTTTATGCAGCATTACCTTTCCTTCGGGATAAAAATGCCTAGATGGCGACTCTATTCACCCTCAACCTCCAACATTACCGACCGTTCGCATTTGCACCGGGGACGTAAGTCTTTCGGGAGCGAAAATTATTAATGAGTATTTTATATTATTTATTATATCCTTATTTACAAGTATATTTTGAGTCTTGTATGTTTTGTAAAGTAGATGATTCATATATTTTGTTGCATTAATATTATTTGAATTAAGATCAAACCAATTATAAATTCCTTTTCTCGTAGAAATCGAACAATAAAAAATTGAAATATAATGAAGTCAATGATAACATTATTCAATAAGTCTGAAAATGTATTAATTAATCTAGTGAATTAACGCTAGAGTAGCAAATTTAAGAAAAATGAAGACATATATTATATTCTTTGGATGATATAAGTTACTTGTAATTGAATATAGTAAAAAGAGAGAGCATCAATTCTATCATCCATCATCCACAATTCCACGAAGATTTTAGTATCTCCATTGTTTTGGTGGGAATAAGGGATTCTTGTTTGCATTACTAGTTTAATTGCTTGATATTATGATTATTCTTGTTAAGATTGTTTGATTGTGATTGCATGTTGGATTACTACTCATAAAATGCTTGGATTGTGTTTGAGATATTATTTAGGGTTATGTGGAATCAAGATATCTGTTTAGTTTCCTGAAAAATAAAAATTAAAAGGAGTAACCAATTCTTGCAATATATAAACAAAAACGAGTTTATTGTAATCTACTAGATCGTCGGCCCGTGCTTCGCACCAATATATTAGAAATAAAATTATATTTTGTTATAATAGTTGATATTTAAGTATTTATTTCCATATAAAATTATTTAGTCGGCTATTTAGATTATGTTTGCAATTATACTATTCATTTTTTAATAATGTTTGCAATTATACTATTAATTTTTTTATGTGAAAAGATAATAAATTAAAAAATATAATTTTTTAGTCAATACTATGTGTGATTAAATTACAAATATTTATATCATATTTACTTACATAGACAAATTTTCTAGACTTTTATTTGTAAGAAATCATAAAATTTAGACATTTATTTTATATGTGGGATTCATTTACTTATTATATTAAGGCTAAATTTTAATTAATAAAATAGTTTAGTTATATTTTTTTATCAACTGTTAATTTCATATTAGAAATAAAACTTCATTTTTTTATAATAGTTGATATTTAATTTTTTATTTGCATATAAAATTATTTTGAAGGTCATTTAGATTATATTTGCAATTATACTAACGTCTAAACTTATAAGAACGTCTAAACTAAGTAAAAAGTAAATAATATAAAAATATAAATACAAACGTCTAAACTTATAAGATTGAAAACTTAAATGATTTACAAATATTTTTTAAAATATTTTTCAATCAATATAAACTTTGATTAATTCAATCTTCCTTTAACTTTAGTTTAACTCTATATATTCTCTTATTTTTAATAACATTAATTTTAAATTATTTCACCCTTTACCTAAAGTCTATTTAAGTTTATTTTATCAATAACATAAATCCTAATTAAAATTAATGTTTTTAATTTTTAATTTTTTATAATGTAATGTATTCTTACTCCTTACTTTCATAATTCTCTTCCTTTTTAAAAGAGGTCAATAATATTAATCATATTAATTTATTACAAATATATTTATTGTGATATAAATTTATAAAAGATTAAGGAAAAAATTTATATAATATTTGGGAATTACATTTAAAAGAAATTTATTATTATTCATGAATATATATTTATTAAATTTTAAATAACATATTTATTATGTAACATTAATGAAGTTAATAGTCTAGTAATCTTTTAATTTTGTAAGTTGCATTTGCATGTAGTAAGGAAAAATAAATGGTAATAAATAATTGCTACTCAATAATTAAAAAGAGAAAAATTAATTAATTAAAAAAACAAAACCTAACTTTAATAAAGTTCATAGTCTAAAATTCTTTTAATTTTATAACTTTCATTTGCATGAAGTAAAGAAGAAAATAATGAGTAGTAATAAAGAATTGTTACTCAATAATTAAAAAGAGAAAAAATGATTAATTAAAAAAATAAAAAATAAATTTGCGTGTATTAAAAATCTTTTGTTAAATTGTGAGAATTGAATATTATTATTATTATTATTATTATTATTATTATTATTATTATTAATTGTGAGAACTTAATATTATTATTACTATTATTATTTATTTTTAATTTAGGGTCAAATTACTATATATATATATATATATATATATATATATATATATATATATATATATATATATATATATAATATTATCATTTGAATTAGTATTATTTATAATGTATTGTCTTTCACATTAAAAAATTAATAGTATAATTGCAAACAATATTAAAAATTTAATAATATTATTTGTAATACTATTATTATTATTATTTACTGTTTATAATTGTAGTAGTTGATTATTAATATATTATTATTATTATTATTTTATTATTATTATTTTATTATTATTATTATTATTATTATTATTATTATTATTATTATTATTATTATTATTAGTTAGATGTTATATTTTTAAATTACTATTAGAATTGAAATAGGAATGTAAATATAAAGTGTATTATTATCATAACTCATAAATTATATTAATTTAAGATATTATAATTATATATTTTTTATTATATTTTTTATTTAATTGCAAACATTATTAAAAAATTAATAGTATTATTTATAATACTATTATTATTTACTATTTATAATTGTAGTAGTTGATTATTATATTACTATTAATATATTATTATTATTTTATTATTATTAGTTATATATTATATTATATTTCTTAATTTAAGATATTATAATTAGTTGATTATTAGTTATATATTTTATTATTATTAGTTGATTATTATATTACTATTAATAGTAATAATATGCTCATAATATATATTAAGTAAATTATTTGTATAATTAAGATATAAGTAAGGGTGTTTTTGTTAAATATAAGTTTTTTTTCATATCTAATTAATTTAAATTTTATATTAGGTAATTCAATAATAAAAATATAATTTCATTCCATAAATAATAAAACTTTATTTTATATGAAAATTATAATAGTAAAAATAATATTAATTTGTGGTTTTAAAATTGTAATAATATGCTCATAGTATATATTAAGTAAATTATTTGTATAATTCAAATATTGGTTTTATTGAATATAATATTTTTTTAACATATCTTTTACATACGTTTAAAGATCTTACACATACATTTTTTTGACTATAAATATTGTCATTGGTAGAATCTAAGAAAATTAAAAAAAAAAACATTGAACTTACAAAAAAATTGATAAAAGATACACATCAAGAATAGTTATGGGAGTTAGCATCGTAAAAATTAGTGTCGTGGTGATAATGATTATGTTCGCTGTAATACAAGTTGAATGCATCCCTCAATCTCAAGAATATATTTCAATCAAGTTGGCAGAACCTTGGTGTGAAATAAAGTGTGACTTAAAATGTATCGGAAAACCGCTGGAAGAAGACTTTGAAAAGTGTGTGAAAGAATGTCAAAGTAAATGCTAAAAAAATAATCCTTAGTAATAAAATGGTAGGTGTTTGCATGTCGTGCATACATATATTGCTCTATGTTTGAAGAGTTCCAATAATAAAAAATAAGTTATTCATATGTATTGTGAATTTCTATGTAATAAAATGTATCACGAAACATAAATAATATATTTTAATTATTAATGAGTATTTTATATTATTTATTATATCCTTATTTACAAGTATATTTTGAGTCCTGTATGTTTTGTAAAGTAGATGATTCATATATTTTATTGCATTAATATTATTTGAATTAAGATCAAACCAATTATAAATTCCTTTTCTGGTAGAAATCGAACAATAAAAAATTGAAATATAATGATGTCAATGATAACATTATTCAATAAGTCTAAAAATATATTAATTAATCTAGTGAATTAACACTATAGTAGCAAATTTAAGAAAAATGAAGACATATATTATATTCTTTGGATGATATAAGTTACTTGTAATTCAATATACTAAAAAGAGAGAGCATCAATTCCATCATCCATCATCCACAATTCCACGAAGATTTTAGTATCTCCATTGTTTTGGTGGGAATAAGGGATTCTTGTTTGCATTACTAGTTTAATTGCTTGATATTATGATTATTCTTGTTAAGATTGTTTGATTGTGATTGCATGTTGGATTACTACTCATAAAATGCTTGGATTGTGTTTGAGATATTATTTAGGGTTATGTGGAATCAACATGTCTATTTAGTTTCCTGAAAAATAAAAATTAAAAGGAGTAACCAATTCTTGCAATGTGTAAACAAAAACGAGTTGATTGTAATCTACTAGATCGCCGACCCGTGCTTCGCACGAGTATATTAGAAATAAAACTATATTTTGTTATAATGGTTGATATTTAAGTATTTATTTCCATATATTATTTAGTTGGCTATTTAGATTATGTTTGCAATTATACTATTCATTTTTTAATAATGTTTGCAATTATATTGTTAATTTTTTTATGTGAAAAGACAATAAATTAAAAAATATAATTTTTTAGTCAATACTATGTGAGATTAAATTACAAATATTTATATCATATTTACTTACATAGACAAATTTTCTAGACTTTTATTTGTAAGAAATCATAAAATTTAGACATTTATTTTATATGTGGGATTCATTTACTTATTATATTAATGCTAAATTTTAATTAATAAAATAGTTTAGTTATATTTTTTTATCAACTGTTAATTTCATATTAGAAATAAAACTTCATTTTTTAATAATAGTTGATATTTAATTTTTTTTTGCATATAAATTTATTTTGACGGTCATTAATTTATTTTTGCAATTATACTATCAATTTTTTAATGTGAAAGACAATAAATTAGAAAACAAAATTACTTTTTAGTCAATAATATGTGAGATTAATTTACACACATTTATATTATATCTACTTACATAGACAAATTATCTAGACTTTTATTTGTAAGAAATCATAAAATTTACACCTTTATTTAATATGTGAGATTCATTTAATCATTATATTAATGCCAAATTTTAATTAATAAATTATTTTATTTATATTTTTTATCAATAATTATTTTCATATTATTTATTTAAATATATTTTTCTCACCACACCAACCTTTTGAACTACCATTTTTTTATATTCTTTAACTTTCACTCGTTAACTACAATCATCCACTCATTCATTGTATTAATGCAATGTTTTAATCAATAAACTGGTTTAGTTATATTTTTATTAATTACTATTTTCTATTATTTTTTAGAATATTTTCCATCACATCAATCTTTGACCTCTCTTTTTTATACTTTTTTTTTATAAAGTAATACTCTTTTTTGGACATTATTTTTATACAAAATATTTAATTGATATATTTTAAACTTACAATTTTATTAAAGTATATTGTCATTTTATTAATATAATGATAAATTTAATTTGACATAAATTTTATTTTCACCCTAACCAATAATAAATAATTCATTAAAAATATATTCTTATTTTGAATTGTTATATAAATTTATATTTATTTTATCATATCATTAATTTGAAGAAAGATAGATGATATCATTTTATGAAATTTAGATTACTCAACAAAATAATCATTACTTTTTTTCACTAATAAGATATAACTGCAATTTATTGCAAAATTTATTTGTTAAGTAAGAATTGATGAATTTCAATCTACTTAAAAATTAAACATGATAATGTTATAATTTTGTCATCAAAAATAAATTTAGTTTTATTTATAGGAATGACACAAATTTATTTTTAAAAAATAGATAATAAAATTAATTGTATCCAAATTACCATAAAGTATAAAAAGAAATTATTTTAATAATAATAACTCTAATCTAAATAGTTATATAAATATTAAGGTAAAATAAATATAAATTATAGAAATATCATTTCAATAATAATAAAATTTATAAAATTCAACATATTGTTAAGATAAAATAAGTAAAACATATATAATATTAAAATATAAATACAAACGTCTAAACTTATATAATAAGAAAAATAGATTGAAAACTTAAATGATTTAAAAATATTTTTTTAAATATTTTTCAATCAATATAAACTTTGATTAATTCAATCTTCCTTTAACTTTAGTTTAAATCTATATATTCTCTCACTTTTAATAACATTAATTTTAAATTATTTCACCCTTTAACTAAATTCTATTTAAGTTTATTTTATCAATAACATAAATCCTAATTAAAATAATTTTTATTTTTTATAATGTAATGAATTTTTACTCCTAACTTTCATAATTCTCTTCCTTTTTAAAAGAGGTCAATAATATTAATCATATTAATTTATCACAAATATATTAATTGTGATATAAATTTATAAAAGATTAAGGAAAAAGTTATATATTATTTGGGAATTACATTTAAAATAAATTTATTATTATTTATGAATATATATATTTATTAAATTTTAAATAACATATTTATTATGTAACATTAATGAAGTTAATAGTCTAGTAATCTTTTAATTTTGTAAGTTGCATTTGCATGAAGTAAGGAAGAAAATAATGAATGGTAATAAATAATTTCTACTCAATAATTAAAAAGAGAAAAAATAATTAATTAAAAAAACAAAACCTAACGTTAATAAAGTTCATAGTCTAAACTTCTTTTAATTTTATAACTTGCATTTGCATGAAGTAAAGAAGAAAATAATTAGTAATAAAGAATTGTTACTCAATAATTAAAAAGAGAAAAAATTATTAATTAAAAAATTAAAAATTAAATTTGCATGTATTAAAAATCTTTTGTTAAATTGTGAGAATTGAATATTATATTATTATTATTATTATAATTTATTTTTAATTTAGGGTCAAATTACTATATATATATATATATATATATATATATATATATATATATATATATATTATCAATTGAATTAGTATTATTTATAATGTATTGTCTTTCACATTAAAAAATTAATAGTATAATTGCAAACAATATTAAAAATTTAATAATATTATTTGTAATACTATTATTATTTTTATTATTATAATTATTTACGGTTTATAATTGTAGTAGTTGATTATTATTATTATATTATTATTATTATTTTATTATTATTATTATTATTATTAGTTAGATGTTATATTTTTTAATTTACTATTAGAATTGGAGTAAGAATGTAAATATGAAGTGTATTATTATCATAACTCATAAATTATATTAATTTAAGATATTTTAATTATATCTATTTTATTATATTTTTTATTTAATTGCAAACATTATTAAAAAATTAATAGTATTATTTATAATACTATTTTTTTTTTGGAAAAAGTAAATATATTACTACCAAAAACAGATTACACAAAAGGCGATCACACGATCCAGCCCCATAACCAAACCCACTAAGGCATCATTAACATACTAATACGCCTCCTAATACTCCCATTTGTCCATAATCGTTGAGTAATACAAAATATGATTTGATCAATAATATGCTCTCTATTACTACTCTTCCCAAAAACAATATTATTCCTATAATTCCAAGTGTGGTAGACAGTTTCTGCAATAGCACATTTCAGAACTTTTGCTCTCCATCCCTTGCCTTTACATTTCCGAATCAACCATTGTTGTTCTTCAATCCAAGGTTTAGCATCATGTTCAATCTGCATCCATTTCAAAATAGCTTGCCATATAGGTTTTGTTTCCCCACAGCTAAATAACAAATGGTTAAAAGTTTCTTTTTCATTACAGAAACTGCATAATTCATCTTGTATCATGCCCATTTTGTACAGTCGGTCCTTTGTTGCAAGTCGATGATGACAAGCCATCCATAAACTGCATATTGCTCTTGGCCTAGCCTGATTTTTCAATATAATACCTCTCCACTCCACTGTTGTATCTCTCTCTTGAATGCCTTTGTAGATCTGTCTTGTGGAATACTTGTTCTTCTTCATCATATCATCCCATTCCAGCATATCCCTCATTTTATCCCTTACACGCAGTATTCCTTTGAATATCCATGACTGAGACGCTTTTGTAGGAATGTCCTTGATGTCACCCTGCTTCAAATAGTAGCAATGAATCCAACGAATCCACATACTATCTTGTTTCCCACTCAGATTCCAGAGCAACTTAGCTAAACTCGCACAGTTCCAATCTTCAATATCAATCACATTTAAGCCACCTTTATCAATTGGCTTGCAAACATTCTTCCATGCAATGGGAGATTTCTTTGTTATAACATCACTATTAGACCATAAAAACGATCTATAAATTGCCTCAATTTTCTTGATTACTGTTTTTGGTATTGGAAACACTTGGAGCCAATAGTTAGTAGTCGCAAACAACACACTATTGATAAGCTGTAATCTGCCAGCAAAACATAACAGCCTAGCACTCCAATGTTTAACTCTACTAGTTAATTTTTCAGCAATCAATAAACATTGGCCAGCTGTCAATCTTTTGCTAGTTAATGGTACACCTAAGTACTTAAATGGAAGCTGACCTTGGGTGAACTGAGTAATTTTTTGAATCATGTCTTGACTTTGCTCATCTACATTGCTAAAGAAGACTTTACATTTACCTGGGTTCACTGTCATCCCAGTTGCATCTGTAAATTCTTTGAAAGCTTCCATGAGCAGCTCTACCGATCTCGTGTCCCCTCACACAAACAACATTAAGTCATCAGCAAAAGACATATCAAAAATACCCATCTTCTCACACTTGGCATGATAATTGAAATTGGCATTCAACTTCAATCTCTGCAGCCTTCTGTGTAAATATTCCATCACCATGACAAACAACAATGGGGAGAGAGGATCCCCTTGTCTAAGACCCTTCTTAGCCTTCAAAAGGTTGGACAGCTTACCATTGACCTTGTACATGTAGGAGACAGTAGTCACAGTCACCATTATCCAGTTGACAAATTTTTCTGGGAAGTTCAACTCTTTAAGGATGGTTTTTAAGGCAATCCACTCCACAGAGTCATATGCCTTTTGGAGATCCATTTGGATCATGCACTTAGGCACACCTGACTTCGAGTTGTAGCCTTTGATAAGCTCATAAGCAAGAAGAATATGGTCTTGAATGTGCTTTAAGGATGGTCTTCATAATTTCCCAATTGGCTTTGAAGAATTTAGCTCCAAATCCATCAATTCCAGGAGAAGTATTATCACTGATACTAAACAAGGCTTCTTTTATCTCTTTTTCAGTGACATTTCCAATCAAATCCTCTCTTTGGTTCTCATTCAGCTGTGGACCCCTCCTCATATCTACAATGCTAACACTCTGCAAAGTTCTGGATGCTTTACCCACCAGCTCCTTATAGAACTCTAGGACAATCTCTTCCATTTGTTGCTGACCTGTTTGGAACTCCCCTTGGTTATTCATTAAGCCTTGAATTCCAGCAGTTTGGAATTTGTTCTTTATAATTGCATGGAAGAACTGATTATTTCTATCCCCCAACTTGATCCAGTTAATTTTGGCCCTCTGCTGTAACAATTGTTCCTCCAGATTACTCAATCTTATGACTTCTTCAGTCCACTTTTTAGTATCCTCAATAATCCTACAATTCATTCTATCATTGACAAGCTTTTCCTGGCTCTCTTGAAGGTTTTTCCTGGCTGTCATAAGATGTTCCTCAATGCCCTTGAATTGCCTACTTAGAGTTTTGATAGGTCCTTTAATCCTTTTCAATTTATTCCAAAGCATGTACATAGCTGTTCCATTACTGTCTTGAATCCAATGCTTCTTTATAATATCCTGAAAACCATCCAAATTAACAGCAGCATTCTGGAATTTGAAACTGCCTTTACCACTGAGATTGCTCTTTGGTTCCTCTAGACATAATAATGCATGATCTGAAACACTAGCTTCTAATATTCTGAGGATAGTATTAGCATGATTTTGCAACCAACTAGCATTACCAATGCATCTATCGATTCTGGAATAAATTGCTCCATTGACATGCTTGTTAAACCATGTATAATGGTCTCCCACACTGTCTTTTTCCATCATACCAAGATTATCCATCATTGTTGTCAAATCAGAGTATTCACTCTCCTGAACTTCCCTTCCACCAATTCTGTCAAGAGCACTCAAAACATTATTGAAATCTCCTAGGATATACCACTCACCACTGACTGCTAGCTTCTCAATATCATTCCACAAATTTCTTCTTTTCTCCAAGGTATTCTGGGCATATTAATATTATTAATTACTATTTATAATTGTAGTAGTTGATTATTATATTAATATTAATATATTATTATTATTTTATTATTATTAGTTAAATATTATATTATATTTATTAATTTAAGATATTATAATTATATCAATTATATTAATAATTTATTGTAAATATTTTGTGAGATTTAAACATAAGCTTAGATTTTTGTGAAATTGACACATAAATTTAAGATTTTGTGTGATTGACACATAAGTTAGGATTTGACTAGGTTTGTCATCATAACTTATATACATTTAGATTAACACATAAGTTTAAATTTTTGTGAAATTGGTACATAAGCTTAAGTTTTTGTGAGATTAACACATAAGATAAGGTTTGCCTAGGGTTGCCATCATGACTTCTTTAGATTTAGATTAAGTATTTCATAACTCACAAATTATATTAATTTGAAGATATTATTATTATATCTATTTTATTAATATTTTTTATTAAATTGCAAACATTATTAAGAAATTAATATTATTATTTATAATACTATTATTATTATTATTATTATTATTTACTATTTATAATTGTAGTAGTTGATTATTACATTACTATTAATTATATTAATAATTTTTATTGAAATTTTTATAAATTATTTGTGAGATCTATACATAAGCTTAGATTTTTGTTAAATTGACATATAAGTTTAAATTTTTGTTTGATTGACACATAAGTTAGGGTTTGGCTAGGGTTGTCATCATGACTTATTTACATTTAGATTAACACATAAGTTTATATTTTTGTGAAATTGACACATAAGATAAGTTTTTGTGAGATTGACACATAATTTAGGGTTTGACTGGGGTTACCATCATGATATCTTTAGATTTATCAATAACTAAAGTCTATTTAAGTTTATTTTATCAATAACTTAACTTCTAATTAATATTAATGTTTTTTTTTTTATAATGTAATGTATTATTACTCCTAACTTTCATAATTCTCTTCCTTTTTAAAAATAGTCAATAATATTAATCATATTAATTTATCACAAATATATTAATTATAATATAAATTTATAAATAAATTTAATAAAAAGTTATATATTATTTGGGAGTTACATTTAAAAGAAATTTATTATTATTTATGAATATATATTTATTAAATTTTAAATAACATGTTTAATATGTAACATTAATGAAGTTAATAATCTAATAATCTTTTAATTTTGTAACTTGCATTTGCATGAAGTAAAGAAGAAAATAATGAGTAGTAATAAAATTTCTACTCAATAATTAAAAAGAGAAAAATTAATTAATTAAATAAAATGTAACATAAATAAATTTCATAGTCTAATAATCTTTTAATTTTGTAACTTGTATTTGCATGAAGTAAAGAAGAAAATAATAAGTAGTAGTCAAGAATTGTTACTCAATAATTAAAAAGAGAAAAATTTATTAATTAAAAAAAATTGCATGTATTAAAAAGCTCTTATTAAATTGTGAGAATTAAATATTATACTATTATTATTATTAGTTATAATAATGGTATTTGAATATTATTATTATTTTTATTATTAT